>KK121989.1:31865-112503 GCA_000611955.2 Stegodyphus mimosarum
TATATATATATATATATATAGGCAGATGCACAACTACATGTTATAGCAGTCCTATATATAAAATTTCAACGTTTTGAGGCTACTCGTTTTTGAGTTATGCGAGATACGTGCTCCCGTCACGAAAAAAACCTCTTCTGAATCCATTTGAAACCAGTTTTATAAATCGTTTGGGGAAAAAAGTCCTTTATTCTGTCCTTACGTATAGACGTCACGCAAAGACATCATCTAAATTTCATTCGATAGCGGTCAAAGTGGATATTTCCGTTGAAATATGAAACTCGGAATTTTTCGTGATTACAATATTTCCTTTATTTCGTACAAGGACGTAAAAAATCTTGATAGTATTGGTATAACATGCAAACAAATGTCTTTTTTTTTAATTCCACTGCATAGCAACATTTGTTAATTCTTTAGTGATCAGCCTGGCTCAGTGTTAAAATGAGTCAGTGTCTGTAATGTTCGCTTGACCCTCTAAATACCTTATGCATACAGGCCTACAATGAAACGAAAAACATCTATTTCACATAAACCTAAACATGCTGTTCTTTTTTTTTCTCTGATTATTTAGATAACATATTAGATAAAACTCAGATAATTGAATGAACTTAGATGCATTATATTCTTGATTAAATTATCTTTGCATTCATATATAATTTTATGGTATTATGGTACTCATATATAATTTTATGGTATAATAATATCAAGAACCACAAAACTTCAAATATACACTATTTCCAAAATTTTGGATGCTACTGCTTTTCTAATGTCTTTACGTAACTCGGTAGAGAATTATTTGGTTTGTTTTTCAGCATTTATTAAACGATTAAAAAATTTGTAAGAAAGCCTCAAAATAAACTCATTTTCATTGTGTAATGTCCATGTATTTATTTCCTTATCATTTATTTAAATGAAAGGGAATTATAAAGAGAAAAATATTCATATTTGAAAAGACTTTATGCTATTTAAATTCAATACCTTTATCAAAAATAATGAATATCACTATATTTTTATTTAATATTCATCCTTATTATATGATTTCTAATTATTTACCTCCAAACCCGACAAATTATTTTATTCTATTGTCATCGAGTTTAAGCACAGAAGTGTTTTAATTCTTTAATGAAGCCAAAATGACTTTTTTAATTAAAAAGAATCTCGTATTAATATCTCAAAAATTTATTCTGCAAGAGAAAATAAATTGTAATAAGTGATTATATATTTAAGGAAAAAAATATTTATCAGCTATTTCAATAAAATTTTAATGGAGGCAACAGTCTTTTATCTTTGTCGAATATTTATTTTAAACATGTTGTGAATAGTGCATTATTAATATTCAGTTTTTTGCAAACGCTTTTAGCAAAAGTCTCTAATGCATCAACTTCACTTTGGGAGTATGGCATAATTTGTAAGAATGTGTTTTAAAAGAAGCTAGTAAAAACGTCAAACTTATGTAATAGCCATTTTGGAATGAAATGTGCATGTTTTACTTTTTTGCATTTAAGTTGCTTTTATAGACAGGGATTAAATAATAATATCATAAGTAAATTTGCATATATAAATTAATTGAAGCAGGAAAAGAATAAGTAGGCTTTATTTGTCGTTTTTCAATTGTATTTCTTCGGATACTTGTGTTTTTAAAATTTATTTGCATACATCTTACACTAAATACACAAACGCAGACTTCAATTTTTTTTTCTAATACGTACATTATTATTAGTTCAAAGGGGCTTTGTCCCTGAAGGACTATTGTTTTCCTTTTGCGATTTTGCGTCGGAAACATTAAAAGTCTGTATCACTTTTCAAACTGTTGCCACAAAATATTGCAGCCCTGTATTATATTTAAAGAAATTAAATAATGAAGAATGTGCATAAATGTATGTATGTTTCTCGCATTGTGATAAAACGACGGTACCTAGAGCCATCGAATTTGGAATGGCGTAATCCTGCCGCGAATATGGGCATCTGGAAGCCTAAATTTGAAATTTGGATTTTCTTTCATGATCGATTTCATATTTTGTAAACCAGTAACGAATTTTTGATGAACAAACTTTTGATGAACAAACTTTTGGATTTCAAAACAAGCCATGGCAAAGTTGTACAGAAAAAGCATTTTATCTCCAGCGCGTGAAACCCAGCGCGTATACAGGAAATTCTAATGATAGGCTCAGTTTAAAATTCTTTTACGATATTGTTCTTTAACTGAATTTTATGGTTTAAGTGCGAAGAACATGATATTTAATAAATAAAGTTAACACATAAAATGTTAAAAAACCGCCTCTTTGGACGTAATTTAAATTCTCAAACCTTTCAGATTTTTTCCCCCAATGTTTAGGCCCTGCTTGTTAGAAAATAAATATCACCAAATTATTTCTTGTAGTAAAATAATTTCTACAGAGATATCAATCAGTATCTTAACTGATAATTCGTTTACTCGAAAATGTTTTTTAAATGTTTTTATAAAGGACACTTCTTGTAAGGTTTTTTGTTTTTAATTTTAAATGAAACTGCATTACAAAAATTATCGTCTGCATATGGAAATTATTACTTGTTCAGGCAAATTATATTAGCTGTTCTATAATCGAAGGAACATGTCAAGACGCTCAAATTAATGACATATCCTGTTAAAATGTAACTATCCATTTCTTCAAAGATGTAAATATATTCGAAATATCCGCAGTTTCCTTAATTGTGCATTTTTTGATTTACAAATGATTGAATTACGCTGTTCTTATCTTCCGGCTAAGGTTTTTACGTCTTTAGTTAACCTACATGTTATAATTGTAGATTTATCAACAATTTAAAATTTGTTTAAGTGCGGCTAGTCCTAATTATTTTGGCCACAGCGGCCATATTTGTTTACATTTGAAACTTGGCAGAATAGTGGATTTGTTGCCAATCCAGAGAAACTAAGCTTCGCAACAACAAAGATAACGCCTTCTTTTATTATTGCGAATTAAATCACGCTTAATCTATTCTGAAATTTATTCGGGGAAATAAGTGTTTAAGATTTACTTCGTAGTTTTTAATATAGATATTTTGAGTTTTTGTGTATTTTTGCCTTGTCGCGAAGTGAGATCTGAATTAATTGAATGAGAAATACTGAAGCGTCTGTGAAAAACTGCTTATTTTGTTTTGTTTTGTTTGTTTGCTTGTTTAATTTTTTATACATTGTTTTAGATTTATTATAGCATTTGAAGAGAACATGTCGTAACGATTAGATAATTAGTCAGATGGTATAACTTTTGTGCATTCTGAGTTATAAAATGAATGGGATGTAACCCTGATAAGTGAACCTAGCGCCAGAGTGTCGCTATGGTAAACAAATATAGTGAATTTTAAAGAGTGCATTTATTAGTCCCTGAAGGGCTATTGTTTTCGTTTTGCGATTTTGCGTCGGAAACATTAAAAGTCTGTATCACTTTTCAAACTGTTGCCACAAATTATTTCAGCCCTGTATTATATTTAAAGAAATTAAATAATGAAGAATGTGCATAAATGTATGTATGTTTCTCGCATCGTGATAAAACGACGGTACCTAAAGCCATCGAATTTTGAATGCCGTCATCCTGCCGCGAATAGAGGCATCTGGAAGCTCAAATTTGAAATTCGGAATTTGTTTTATGAACGATTTCATATTTTGTAAAACTTTAACGAATTTTTGATGAATAAACTCAAACGATTTAAAAGCGAGCAATGGCAACGTTGTACAGAAAAAATCATTTTTATCTGCATCTTTATAGGAAATTCTAAAGATAGGCTCGGTTTAAAATTATTTTACGATATTGTTCTTTAACTGAATTTTATGGTTTAAATGCGAAGAACATGATATTCAATAAATAAAAGTAACATACAAAATGTTTAAAAAACGCCCCTTTGGACGTAATTTAAAATCTGAAACCTTTCGGATTTTTTTTTTTTTTTTTGTACTGTGGTCTATGCGCTATCATCGAAGTAGATTGAATTCAATCCGGTAAGTTTAAATGAAATGCAAGAAAAAATGCGCATAATTTAATATTCCGTACAAGGAAGTCACGTGGTGTACACATCAAATTTTTTAAATTAAATATAGACTGCTTGCTTGAAGTATCTGAATACTTATGTGAGTTAAATCTTCAGAACTTCTTGATAAAAGTATTTGTTTTATTCAAAAACATTAACAACTTTTTTTAAAACTAACAGGTTAAAAAATTGTGAAATACAGAATATCTAAAAGAAGAAAAATATCATTTCGCTAAAATTTAGTAACTAGTACAAATGAAATTGCAAACGAGAGTCCGAAAGCAAATGGGAGCCATTATAATTAGTTCACAAAATTTGTAATTTTCTTTCCATGGAGCTTCTTAAAACGCTTTTATTCTAACGTATATAGTCAATAAAATAATTGGAGGTAAATCATTATTCCAAAATACTCGAACGTTGTTTATCCCCAGAGGGATGTAAAACTACCAGTGAGAAACTGTATTTATGTTGCCAGAAGAAGAAATCATTTCAAAACCACTCAGTTCTTCGGTTTCATTACGTTTATTCCTAAAATGAATTTCGTCTGCTACATGAAGCAAATCAAATAGTTTTTACTAAAAAATCAAGAACAGTAAGAATAAACTCTTAAGAAAAGAGAGACAAAGAAGATATCAATATCTCATAAAGTTTTCGAAAAATGATTGACATCATACCTTGTTTTTAGTAAAAGTGGAGTTAAATTCAGATATCTGCGCTTCTTCAAGAATCATACGCAACGAATTGACTGTTGCCAATTTATCACATACTTCTCTTTATAGTAGTTCCAAATGATGAAAGCTAAGTTTCAGTAAAAACAGACGGACGATAATGTTTTAAATATCTTCATATTTTTTATGTTAGAACAAAACGCAAAACGTTTAGTTTTAAAGAGTGACAGCATAAAAAGCTTCTGTTTCACAAAATTCCGAGGCATAATAAATCTTGCTCTTGGAAATTTTCAAACATATAACGGTTATTTTTTCGAACTGCTACTTAAATTTCTTCTGTGTAAGCGACTAGTGTTCCGAAATGGTTGAATTGCTCAATTCTAACGAAAAATAATATAGGAAAGAAAATAAAACTACTAAAAGAATACATATGTAATATGTAAGAGCACTTGAGTTAAATAACTACGAAAATAAATTGTTTACTTTATGCTTTTCTCTCAATTTATTTCTATAATGTACGAAAAATATTTTAAAAATCCCATTTCATAATACGAAGACTTTTTGTTTTCGACATAAAAGAGGTTTTGAATATTTATCACCATTATATAATTCTTGAATGAAAACGGAAAACATTTGATTGTTTTCGAATTTAGTTTTAATTACCTGAAGATATTTAAGACAAAAAGCAATTAAAATTCCAATTACCAGTTTAAATAAAACGAATTTTTCTATAGACTTTTCTATCCGCCTAGTTCTTGCAAATTTAAAACAAAAGCTACAAACTGAAAACTATATATATGTATATGTAAGATATAATAAAATACGATGGCTACGCTAAGAAATGATTTACATCCTTGAAAACTGACTATTCTAAATTTGGTGTTCTTCCCTTAAATTCGCCTGTTCTCCCAAATTTGAAATCTTTCCATGTTACATAAGGCTAAAAAAAGTTACTAAAACTTAAAATTAACCAATCATAGCTTAGCTGTACTTCTGCACACACACACGCACACGCACACGCACACACACACACACACACACACACACACATGTGTATATAATATCATATATATATATTTATATATATATATATATATATCTGATATTATATCTTATTATATGTTAAGGTACAATAAAATACGAGGACTGCTTTAAGAGTAATTGGCGACCACAAAATTAACGATTTTAGATTTTATGCTTTCCAATATCTCCTGCCCAATCACTAAATTGTAAACCAAGACTTTTTTTTAACTCGGAACTGAAACTTTTGATCCTTCCCTTCTTCCTTTGAATTGCATTTGAGGAATTATCTAATCGTTGCCACATGTTCTATTCAAATACTATAATAAAGCTAAAACGACGTATAAACGAAATTAAACAACAAACAAACAAACAAAAAACACAGACGATTCAGTAATTATCCTTCAATTAATTTAGTTCTCACTTCGCGATAAGGCAAAAATACATTAAAAACTCAAAATATGTATATTAAAAATTAATAAGTAAATCTTCAACACTCTTATTTCTTCGAATAAATTCCAGAATGGATTAAGCATGATTTAATTCGCAATAATAAAAGAAGTTATCTTTGTTGTTGCGAAGCTTAGTTTCTCTAGATTGGCAACCAATCCACTATTCTCCTAAGTTTCAAATGTAAACAAATATGGCCGCTATGGCCAAAGTAATTAGGCTTAGCCGCACTTAAACAACTTTTAAATTGTTGATAATTCTACAAATCTTGCATGCAGAGTTACTAAAGGCATAAAAACCTTAACCGGAAGATAAGAACAGCATAATTCAATCATTTTTAAAGCGAAAAATGCCCATTTTACCAACATATAAGAATACAAAACTGAGCTCACTGAGCCGAGTAACAGAGTGTATATATATATACATATATTTACATACTTTTGGTGCAGCCGATTGCAATTAAAATAGGAGGTACACATCTACATGTTATAGCAATCATATATTCAAAATTTCAACGTTGTGAGGCTCAGTCGTTTTTGAGTCGCTTAGTATGTCGGGACTGAGTGTTCGGTGCATACTCTTGGCAAACATATTCGTGAAATACTTTAAGTACTGATCTTGAACAGGGAGCTGAATGCAGCTATGTTCTGTGGTAGAAAACTGCGGTTAAGTGATGGAAGAACTGCACTTAAGAAGGATTTAAGATCCTCTTTTATTAAACCACAATTATATACAGCCACTTCCCAACTCGGGAGGGATACAGAAAATAATGACCGCACTTGGGTCTAAATTGAACAATCAAATAATTTAAACTAAAGCTAATTAGAAATTAAATAATCGTTGCTCACAGAGCTATGAACGCGAGGTTGGCCTCAGTGCTAAAGGGTGCGTAGCAAGGTTTAACTAATACTAACGCACTTAGATTTACTTCAATAAGTAATAGCGTAACAGCGCTACGGCTTAGAATTTAAATACTAGCTAGTTAAGCGAACGTCGAACAGAGTAGCCGTGGTCTGAGACTAAAAGCTCTCACACTGAGAGGTTCCTACCTCTCGTTTAAATAGAAACTTGGCTCCACTTCAAATTAGCATAAAGCTGAAACGCGCGCTTATTCTGACGGGAAGCTGAAATGAAAACACATAGGAAAGGTGAAATTAAAATAAAATTTTGTTAGTTTAAACTAAAACCGTACAAATAAAATACAAATTTTAATAAAAAGAAATAAAGGGACAAACACTCGATGTGGGGTGGCCAACGTTTTTGGGAAGTGTCCCAATATCTGGAAAAAAAAAAAAGTTACGCGTTCCTGCACTAAAGTGAAATGTGTTAATTTTTTTTTCCTCCGAAATCGAGACCAAAAAAGCAGAAGTTTGTCCACAAAAGAAAACATATGACTAACTAGGGTAGGAAAAATACAATCTTTTCCCTGTAATCTTAAATTTAAATTATTTAAATGTCCCATAATGTCGGGAGAAAAGCTAAATTCCATAGCTAATCTTCATTTTTGTGTAGCAAGCACTCGCTGGGCAGTTTATTGTTTTCTTCCCAATATTTTAAACACATTCCCTCAAATTCTACCGTTTCATTTAGTTGAACTTACAGAAAACCGCCGAAGTGTTGTTATAGTGAAATAAACCTCAACTAAAATTCAAAGAGTCAATATATTTATATTTTCTTGCAAACGGAGTTGATACAGACGATATTATTTTTTCAAATCCTTTAATTTTTCAAAACAAGTCTTCGTGTGCCACTGTTAAGACTCCGCTGTGCCACACTGTGGCACGTGTGCCGAGGGTTGGCCATCCCTGATCTATACTATTAAAATCTGTGTCTGTCTGTTTGTTTGTTTGTTTGTTTTGTGTTGTCCAGAACGGCGGGGAATTGAATTTCGAGAGATGTATCTCCGGATTCTAAAAATTCGTGGGAAGCCATTTCGACCTTTTTCATCTTCTTATGACTTTAATTAGCGGAGATATTAATTAAAAACTCCGAAAACGCTAATTTTTGCCCTCATTTTTCCGAGTGGCAACACTCTCGTGCGCTGGAGATAAAAGTCTACTTTATTTCGAGTGTTGCCAGTAGTGTGTATAAAGGCCGATTCTGGAACAAAAGAAGCTCCGCAGCTCCGCAACTTCTCCGCCCTCCCCCCCTCCCTTCCCCTTTCAAGCGCTCCTCTTCTCCACCCTCACCCCTTTCCCATCCAAGCGCTCCCCTTCTTCACGCCTTCCCACCTTCTCCTAGGATCAGAGGGAAGGGATTTTCAAAGCGGTTTTGTCCGAATGCTCAAGAGAAGCATATTAATTATTATTGCATTTAATTACAATAAACTAACTGAATTTTAGCAAAAAAGAAGTTTTAATAAAAGTTTGCATTATATCATTATATGGCGTTAATTAATGAATTTGCTTTTTAAAATTCTTTTTTTTGTCCTCAGAAAACCTAGCATATTTTGCCTCACTTCTGTTCAATCTACGACTTGATTTTGCTGGACAGAAACTAGTTTTAAATTTAGTTCTTGCTTTTAGAAAATTTTAGAATGAAGAGAATTTCTGAAAACGGTAATACTAACTACTGTAAAAAGAGTTCGTTTCGCTGATGAAGATGGAAATGATAATCAAATTGCGATGAAATCCCTACCACCTTGTCATTTTCCTTTGGGAAATGAAAAGTACGCCGTTGTTTCGGACTTTGGGGATGTGATCCGTGTTCATCTTAGACAGTACAAATCTCTTGACAATGGAAACTTAGAGCCTACTAAGAAGGGAGTCACACTGAAGCCCTTCGTCTGGCAATCTCTGGACTTCGATTCATCCAACTTATTTTCTCGCCATGGTCAAATGATTATACGAGATGCTTTGATGCTTTCTACAGTAGTCATTGAAGACAAACTCCATATTTCAATGCAGTGTTATTTTCAACTCAAGGATTTCACACGGCAGTTTTTACCATCCATATGCTTGCTCACTGAAAATGAGTGGGACACACTAAAAAACTTACGCAAAGAAATCACTTCTAATGTTATTACACTCAAATTTGGGACACTTTTTCCAAAATTAATCTTAAAGGAAGCTGCCAAGCAAGTACCTTGTGCTAGTGATGCAGCCGTAGATGATGTTGAAATTCTGTTAACAACTTCACTGATCGAAATGTTCAAAAACTGCTTAGCTGAAATGATCGAAGAAGTATTTGAATGCGACGGCTGTGTTGAAGGATATGAAAATCAGCTCGGTCACGACTGTGTCACCTTAACGTATGATTTAAGAATGCTCCGATATGCTGAACTAGCTTTATGTCGAATGGACTTAAAAACTTTAGCTGTTAATTTTGTGCAACAAAATGTTCACATATCTAATTATATTAATGAATCTTTTGTAAAAAAGCTGGACTTTGATGAACTGTTAAAAAATGCTAAAGAACTGTATGTAGCCTCGGATCCAAATCCTTGGCGTTTGTAAGAAAGAATTGCTTAAATAAATTTTTTTTTATTTTCCCATTATATGTCATTTTGTAATTTTTGCTTCATGTGAGAGGTTGAAATTTATTTTTGTCCTAATCTGAGTGCATGTAATAAACCAAATAAGAGCCATCGTGAAAAGAATGTTTAAATAAGTAAATAAATACACTGTGCTATCATGAGTCTAGAAGATACATACAGAAATCCAGAACATCCTGCCAGTTTCGGTGGAATTAATGCTTTGCATCGAACATTTAAAGGACGTTATAGTTTTAAAGATATAAAGAACTGGCTAAAAACGAAAGATTCTTATACCTTGCACAAACCTTTGAAACGGAAGTTTCAAAGAAATAGAGTGATCGTTAGTGGTATAAATAAACAGTTTCAGTCAGATTTGGTAGATATGCAAACTTTAGCTCAATTCAATGACGGCTATAGGTATCTGTTAACGTGCATTGATATTTTGTCAAAATATGCTTGGGCCATACCATTGAAAGATAAGAAAGCCCAAACAATTGTGTCAGCTTTCAAAAAAATATTTTCTGAGAGAACTCCGAAAAAGCTGCAAACTGATGCTGGAAAAGAGTTTACAAACAAACGTTTCCAGGATTATTTAAAGAGAAAGAAAATACATTTTTTTACCACACATAACAATACAAAAGCATCAGTTGTTGAACGGTTTAACAGAACTTTAAAAACGAAAATGTGGAAATATTTTACTGAAATGAATACTAACCGATACATCGACGTTATTGGTAAACTAGTGCACAGCTATAATAATACTTGGCATCGCAGTATCAAAATGGAACCAGCTTGTGTAAATGTTTCTAATCAGAAACAAGTATGGAATAATCTTTACGGAAATATAGCAGTAAAGAAAATATTAGATCCAGAGTTTAAAGTTGGAGATACTGTTCGTATCAGCAAAGAAAAGTTGATGTTTGAGAAAGGGTATGAAAAAAATTTTACAAGAGAAATTTTTACTATTCATCAGATTATTTTGAGAGATCCTGTAGTATATAAATTGAAAGATTTAGCAGGAGAAGTGATCAAAGGCACATTTTATAAACAAGAACTTCAAAAAATCACTGACTCTGGATATTACCCCGTAGAAAAAGTTCTGCAAAAGAGGAAAAGAAACGGGAAAATGGAATATTTCGTGAAATTTCAAGATTATCCCGATAAATTTAATGCTTGGGTGACCGACATCAAATTAATATAAAAGTCGCAAAATCATCTTTCAGTATCATTCTCTAAGATGTCTTTCTATGTGACACTAGTTAGTGATAGCTCTAAGCAGTTCTTTCCCGAAAATAAAATTTCGCATTTTACAACTCAGCTACCTTCTGCAGTACATTTAGCCACTGGAGAATGGGAACTAGCGCTAGTGGATTTATTATATCCGCATTCTTGGTATAATGTTAGGAAAGGCAGTAATTTATTTGGCTTTGACTTGGGAAATGGTAAACTCTTGGGTAGGCATGTTCCACCAGGATGTTATGAAACTATACCGGAACTTCTGAAAGCGATGACTTTGGCGTCTCACAAAAATAAAATTGAGTTTCAGTACCATCCAGTGACAAAGAGAGTCAAAATCAAAACGGAAGGTGAAGCTAAAGTTATTCTATACAAAGGAATTTCCGAATTACTAGGCTTCGAACCCGGCGAATACAAAGGCGTTACCGAAAGCCCTTTCATCGCTGATCCTTCGTCATCCTTTCCACTCATGTATATTTACTGCGATTTGGTTGAGCCACAAATTGTAGGAGATATACAAGCCCCCCTTCTAAAAATTGTAAAAGTAGAAGGCAAAGACGGAGAAGTAGTAAATGCTCATTATGTTCGCCCTCATTATATGCCAGTCATTCGACAAGATTTTCAGACTATTGAATTAGCTCTCAGATTGCATTCAGGTGATCTAGTTCCTTTCGAAAGGGGGAGAGTCATCGTCATTTTGCATTTTAGAATGAGACAAATCTTATAAAATATATTGCATTTATACCTCAAACTCATTTGTTAACAGGATATTTTCGAAGAAGCATCATGCTCGTTCCATATACCTGTTGTCCAAAAAAGTTTGAAGATCATTACATCAACCAAATTGGCAGCGGTGCTCCTTATTATAAAGGAGTTTCGTTTCAGAAAGGCTATGGGATTGGCGGATGGTTTCGTAAAGCTTTTCGAACTGCACTGCCTTTTGTAATGAAAGGTGCCAAAGCGATTGGAAAAGAAGCGTTGCGAACTGGGACGATGATTGCCAATGACGTTTTAGCTGGTAAAAATTTATCGGCATCTGCTGAAGAAAGAGCCAAAGAAGCGGGCAAGAATTTAGCAAGAAAAGCTATTAAAAAAGCAGATGGTATGCTAGGGCATGGAAAAATAAATAAAAGAAAGAGGAAAGATATGAAACATTTCATTCCTTCAAAAGCCAGAGCAAAGAAAAGACGTGACGTTTTTGATTTGTAACGATGGCATTTTTATTGAAAGATTCACCTGAATGTGCTAAATCGGAGCTAAATTTATTCACTTTACCCCCAACACAAACAGTCATAGAAAGAGGACAATGGGTTCAGTTTCATCCACTTTCAAATGCTTCCGATGGAGGTCCAATTGAATTTCATGTGTCGGGCACTGGAGAAGATTATTTAGATCTCTCTCAAACACAGCTTTTTCTCAAAGTGAAAGTTGTTATGAGTGATGGATCCTTATTGAAAGATGGAGAAAAAGTGGGGCCAGTAAATCTTTTCATGCATTCTTTATTCTCTCAGGTGGATGTTACTTTAAACGAAAGACTGATTTCTTCAAGCAATAATACTTACCCTTACCGTGCAATCCTTGAAAAACTGCTTAATCATAGCTACGATGAGAAGACTTCACAGCTTTCTGCAGAGCTCTTTTTCAAAGACACAGCTGGGAAAATGAATGTATTTGACCCTAGTGATCCAAATCCTAACGAAGGTTTTACTAAACGAGCAGATTTTATCAAAAAGAGTGAAACAGTTGATATGATTGGAAGACTTCACGTTGATCTATTCCATCAAGAAAGACTGATGCTCAATCTGGTAGATTTAAAACTGAAACTTATAAGAAGTAAAC
The DNA here is from genome assembly GCA_000611955.2 of Stegodyphus mimosarum. Classification (NCBI taxonomy): domain Eukaryota; kingdom Metazoa; phylum Arthropoda; class Arachnida; order Araneae; family Eresidae; genus Stegodyphus; species Stegodyphus mimosarum. Next base: position 44,553 of record KK121989.1, read on the forward strand.
CGGAGTTCTGCTTAATGGGCGAAAACAGTTACAAGATTCTTATCCAGCATGCTTCCCTTTTTGTGAGAAAGGTTCGTGTAAATCCAGCGGTGACACTGGCTCACGCCAAAAGTCTTGAGAAAACAAGTGCAAAATACCCAATTAACAGAGTATTGTGTAAAATTTATTCCATTCCTCAAGGTAATATGTCTTTTGTACAAGATAATATCTTCGCAGGTCAAATGCCCAAACGATTAGTTCTTGCTTTCGTGGATAATGACTCGCTCAACGGTACATATAAAAAGTCCCCTTTTGAGTTCAAACATTATTATATGAATTTCATATCAGTTTACATGGATGGGCAACCTGTTCCTTACCACCCTTTAGAGCCTAATTTCGAGAATAATACATTTATTCGTGCCTATCAGAGTTTATTTCTTTCTGCAGAAGAAAGAGGACTTTATCTCTCAAGAAGTGAATATGCTAATGGTTACTCTTTCTTTGTTTATGATTTATCCCCTGATCTCTGCAGTGGCGAACATTTGAACCTCGTACGACACAGTAACCTGAGACTGGAAGTAAAATTCTCTAAGGCTTTGGAACAAACTGTTTCTGTGATAGTGTATGCTGAATTCGAAAATTTGATTGAAATCAATAAAGCTAGAAATATTTTATTTGACTTCGGGAATTAATGTATGCTTCTCAGATGCATCGAATTGTACAGAGACGTAACTGGAACGTAACTGAATTGTACAGAGACGTAACTGAATTGTAACAGAGACGCAGCTGGAAAATTTATTGGAGTGTTTCCCGCTGACAATTCCTCGTATGAAGAATGACACATGTCTGATTGTGAATACAGATCCACACGGGAAAGAAGGTTCCCACTGGCTTGCAATATCATTGAAAGACAAGCATACTCTAGAATTTTTCGATTCGTATGGCATGTCACCAGAATTTTATGGCGATAACATTGCCTCATATGTTAAGCAATTTAAATACGTAGAATGGAACACAAAAACGCTTCAAAGCCCCACATCAAATGTCTGCGGACAATATTGCGTCTATTATGTACTCAAGAGATGTCGAGGTTACTCAATGGACTCTATTATAGAACATCTCAAGAAGAGAAATGATTTTCAATTGTATAATTTTTTTCGTAAAACATATGGTATAAAAATGATTTTTAGAAAATAAAGTCCTTTATATTTACAACTTGTATTTGTTATTGAATTAAAAACTCCATAAACACTATTGAAAATTAGCATATATCAGCTCCTTTTCCCCAAACTTTCCTAGCATAAATTCCTTGAACACTGTTTTTTTCCCCTCCTTTCTTTCGTTCTTTTTCTCTTACACAAAGTTGTAACCAAAAAAAAATATGTTGAACAAGTTTTGGAATAAACAATTTTTTTAATTAAAGAAAAAAAAAGATCATCCTGGCATCTAAGAATTGCACTTCGATATCAGGTAAAATAAAAGGTCATTTTTCATTTTTTTAAAATTAAGTTTATAACATAAATGTAAATGTAATTTTCCTCTTTTAAAACTAAAATTTCATATCAAACAAAAAGGAGTTTTTTCGACCTTTAAAAAATAAAATTCTTTTAATAAATAAAGGGCTGTTTTCTACTTTTAAAGACCAGTTTATGTTTATAGAAATCCATTGGGTTTTACATTGTAAAATTATGTTACTTGAGGTGATTTTCGACTTTGAAAACCAAAGTTTTGTTCCTAGAAAAGAGGCTATTTTTTCCTTTAAAAATTAAACTTTTACAATAAATGAAAAAGTATTTTATGACTGTTCTAAGTTAAAGTTTTGTACAACATAAAGATGGGGTTTTTCGACTTATTATTATTTTCTTTTGATAGAAATAAAAGTAATTTGATTTCTATTTTCTGAAGCATTTATCATCAAAACATAACAAAACAAAACAAAAATACGAAAAAGAGAAAAAAAAGGAAAACTCATAAGTTCAAATCAGTTTTAATATGAAATCCAATTATTCTTTTTTGCATACAATCTTTTTACATGCTTAGGTTGCGACGCTTTACCAGGGTTATTAAGGTAGATATTTTTAACATACTTCAAAGGAAATTTTATATCTTTTAAAATATCATAGAACACAAAACGACCTCGAGGAGCTTTTCTTCTGCTTCGAAGCAAGTCGTTAACTAGTTCAACGATGCTGGTGCCTGTTACAACTTTTCCATGTACTATTAGTTCTTTCGATGCATTCCAAGAGAGTTTATCACTATGTTGCTGAAGAAAGTTAAGTATATCTTTAACCAAATTTTTTCCAGTAACGGGGGCTGATTGTAAAATGTCTAAAGAAATATCAGGTTTATCATCTGAAACTTTCTCTTTTAATTCTTTTTTCCCTTCAACCTTATAAACTTCTTCTTTCTCTATGCTACTTGTTTTATTTACTTTCGGTACAGTCTCAGGTATAAGATATTCGATATATTTTTGCAACGCTTGTGTATAAAGAGTGACCTTTTCATTATCGTTTAAATTAGACATTTTGAGGACTGTTTTCATTTGTTTGTCCAAATCAGATAAATGATTATCTGCCAGACGTTGTTCATGCTCAAAATGCCTATCTGCAGGAACTAGGATGAGCTTTCTAGCGTGTTCCATTGAATAACGAGGTTAGAGCTGTTATTGCTGCTGGAATAATAAAACTTAAAAACCCTTCTCCCTTCTGAATGAGAAGCTGACGCTTTTTGTACAACGGAACTTTTCTCTTCGCTAACTGGCGCAGTTCTCTTTTGTAAGGCGTAAGATTTTGTTTCTGGTTCTTAGTCAAAGGAATATTTCCTTGCAATAAATTAATAACACATTCACAGACAGCTTTAATTAGAGGATTTGTACAGTTTCGAAGAATATTTGCTTTTCGTTTACTTTTAGATAATACCACTAATTCATGTAAGTGTCGATCTGCACACGTTGGCATATTGACGCAGAATGATATCATGTATTATAAGTCACTGATATATATTTGAAATAAATTTTGCAAAAGTGGTTGCCTTGAATAAAGCACAGTGCGAGTGATTTGGAGAATGAAATCTACATTTAAAGGGACCTGGCGGCAAATCATTCACCTTGGGGCAACAAAAATTATCCAGGTTTAAAATACCATGATTTGGCAGCTGTTCTAAAACTTTACATTTTTCAGATCCTTTTAGAAATACTATATGATAGCGATTTAGTAAATAACGTAGAATGGTTCGAAGGTTTTCCTAAGGAAATTCGCCAGAATTCCACAGCATTCCATGTATATTGCGTTCAACCCATGAAAAAACGGTTTTCTGCTTTATGCTGAGCTTTTTCCATGGCTTGGGAGGCAGAAATGTCCAGTGCACAGAACAGGAATCATCAATACCTTGAAAAGCTAATTCTTTAACAATGAAACAGTCCGGTCTGAATTGAAATCCTTCGAAATCAATAACGGCAAGCATGATGGTGTTTCAAATCAAACTGATTTCCGTGGAACATACGCGAAGTTTTTATCGCCAGGGAAAATGCCTGTACGTAAGCGAACTTTTTCATCTGTTTCTGGCTTTAAATCTATAAAAAGATAACCATAGGGTACACTAGTTGCATCGTAAAAACTTTCCTGAAAAAATTTCGTTTGACCTGGATACATCTGCCTTGCTAAACAGTGAACTTGTAATTTATCTCTTACATTTTTGAAACAGCACAAATAGGAAGCGTTTAGGGAAATATTTCTCATTTCTTTACCCTTATGAAACATATTTTGTACTATAAAAATAACGGACAAATTTCTGTGATGGCTTCCTTTAGTAAATAATTTGGATAGTACAGAATCATCTCCTAATTCAGACATAAGATCATCAATAATAATAAGTGCATCAGACATTTGATTGATGTCTGAGGGCAAACCATCATAAAATTCTACACTAGTTATTTCATCAAACAGATTTTGATATGCTCCATAGCACCAAATAACTTTACGAGGAAATGGTTTTATAATTTTTTCATCTATTACTTTCTTAACAAAAAAGGTTTTGCCTGAATTAGATGGACCACTAATAATCATCGAGAAAGGGTGTTTCAAATATGGGAACTCCATATCAAATGAATATCTTTTTACTCTGAGAGGTCTATTTATATAAATTAAAATGAAGATAAATACGGTTTTATTCTTAACTAAAAAAAAAAAAAAAAACATATATAAAACAAATATATTTATTAAAAGAAAGCAGCATTTTTGATTCAATTTCTACAATAATATATGAATATTCATTGAATTTTTTCAATAGAATACCTGTTTCGGTTTCGAAAAGATAATCTGACTGTAATGTTTAATACATATCCAATCCATATTCAATTAAAAATATTTGTAGACAAGCTGAGACACAAAATAAACGGGAAGCAAATACATCTGCAATACTTATTAACAATAAAATAGACATTTTTCTCACATACATGCATTTTGAAAAAGTAATATTTCTTAACTTATGCATAAAATGTGAATACTCATTTTTTTATCTTCATTAAAACACCATTTTTCAATTGGAGAAAGGTAATCTAACTGTAATGTTTAATATATTCAATTCAAAGAGAATTTAGGGATCTATGAAAACCATGAATAGATTCATTTAGAACCGCTTATTCAGCTTTTGCAAATTCCTGATGCATTTGACCACGACACACCTGCACATTTTTTTCTTCCAGTTATACTAAAAATAGGGAATTGCTTTTGATACAAATCCCATATATCTAATATATCCTAAGCATAACAAAAGTAGGTGTCCAAAGTCAGGAAGCAACAATGACTATTACTGGGACAAAACGAAGAAAGCGCGGGAAAAGGGAGATATTTTACAATAGGAGTGTTTTCTAAAGGTAGAAGTGAATTATACCCCTTTCAGAAATTATTGGTCGAGTTCTGTTCACTGAGTATTTTCACAACTAACACTCTCAAAAACTTTACTTAGAAAAGTGGAGTACAACTTGCTATTGATATAAACTGCAAATTGATTTCGAGAAAAATTTACATGTACATACATCTCAGTGCAATTTAATATCTCAGAATAAATTAATATTTCTTTGATTGTAAATAGGAAATTCTGCGAAAACTTCCCTTTTTCTTCGGTGTTAAAAAAGTGTGCCTTTAGGAATACGTTGCAATCAGTTATTGCACCCATCCAAATAACCTGCTAATACATCATACCAAAAAAAAATAATATTTTTGTGAACTTTTTTTTGGGGGGGATCGGTAACTGTTCATTAAGGTCAGGTCTCATAAATAAAATAAAAATTTTAAAAAATGCGATATTAGTGATCGTTATTACGTTTCTAAATTACAATTATTACAGTAAAAGGAAGAATTTTCTCTGTGAAGATAAAAAGCAAATTCATTAATTAACGCCATATAATGATATAATGCAAACTTTTATTAAAACTTCTTTTTTGCTAAAATTCAGTTAGTTTATTGTAATTAAATGCAATAATAATTAATATGCTTCTCTTGAGCATTCGGACAAAACCGCTTTGAAAATCCCTTCCCTCTGATCCTAGGAGAAGGTGGGAAGGCGTGAAGAAGGGGAGCGCTTGGATGGGAAAGGGGTGAGGGTGGAGAAGAGGAGCGCTTGAAAGGGGAAGGGAGGGGGGGAGGGCGGAGAAGTTGCGGAGCTGCGGAGCTTCTTTTGTTCCAGAATCGGCCTTTACACACTACTGTTGCCACTGCTCGCTTTTAAATCGTAGAGTTTGTTAATAAAAAATTTATAAATTTTACAAAATATGAAATAAAAATAACACTGCCAAACATTAAATATATTATTCTTCTTTTTAAAAAATTCATGGGAAGCCATTTCGACTGTTCCTATCTTCGTACGTCTTTAATCATCCGAGATATTAATTAAAAACTCTGAAAACATTAATTTTCGCATTCATTTTTCCGAGTGGCAACAGTCTCGCGCGTTGGAGATAAAAGTGCTTTATTTCGAAAAGTGTTGTTACTGCTGCCTTTCAGATCGTATGGTTTGTTCGTATTGCAGAAAATTTTATTTATTGGAACAACAAATTAGATTTTGTTTACAAACATTACTTAGAGCTCGTTGCTATTTAAACATGAGGAGATTAAAAAATGGTAAGTGATTTTTCTGGTTGCATCATATTTTTTGAACAAAATTATATGAGATTTCTTTTAATAAATTCTTCGTTTTGATCTTGCTTACATCGCCATATCTGATGTCATTCGAAGTGCAAGTTTAAAATGCTACGAAAATTCACTGAGTTTAGAAACTTTTTGCGTTTCGAGTTTGGCAACGCTGTGTTTTGTTTACATGCAAATCATCAGGCTTAATGTTCTACTGTATTCTGTGTTCTCAAATCTTTCTATCAGACTGAATGCTGCTCACTTGTACTGATTAAAAAAGAAACGGATTCTGTTTTCTAAATAGGTAATTTTATACTTAACTTTTATTTTAAAAAAGAAGAAAAAAAAATGAAGTTAACGCGCCTAATATTCCTTATAGAATTGTATGCAGTGTAAACATATTTTCATGGATTATCCATTTTCATTATAAATGCTTACTTTCTTGGTCTAAAGAAAAGAATGAGAGTTCCTCCCTCCTCCCAATATTCTCCGTAAAAAAGTATCCAATGCAAATATGCTTTCAGAGTTTATCCATCTTTTTTCTTTTTTTCGAACATGTATTTAGATGGAACATTCTAATTACCCTCCTTTACAGATGAGAGAATCATGCCTTTACTTATTCTTCTAAGAATTTCAAATTAAATCAAAACATGCTATTTTTATTTTCACGGATTAATGTAACTTAACTCAGAATTTATTTTCTGCAAACCTTTCGGTTATTTAAATCTAGATAAAAGGAAATATTTTAATTAAATAAATAATTTTCCTTTTAAAATATAGCGGATTACTCAAACGAATATGTTCCTGAGTCTTAATTAAATATACTTCAGTAAATCTTAGTTCTGTATAGTTTTTAAAGGTATTTTTGAAAAATTTTAATTAAAGATCTTAATTAATACTAACGCAACAATTTTTAAATCTTTTAGAAAAATAGTAATGCAGTTGTTTACATGTAACTGAATTTGTAGGCATGCTAAGGCAAGTTTCAACTTGCAATTAAGAATTTAAAATGATACTTGTTTGTTAGATACTTGTTTTGAAATGTGAAATTTTTAACTACTGCGATAAGTTCTAATCGGATTAAAGTTTTTCACAAAAATAACACACCTGTTTTACAAAAGTGAACACATAATTACAGAAAAATAATACCAGCTGCTTTATAAGTAAATCATTTTTTTTTTCTTGTGAAATATAGTACAACTAGAAACATGAAAAACATTTTAACATTTTCGAAAATTAGTTGCAGCTGTTTTTCAAAATAAAAAATCTGATGTATACACCACATGACTTCCTTGTGCGGAATATTAAATTATACGCATTTTGCATTTCATTTAAACTTAATGGATTGAATTAAATCTACTTCGTCGATAGCGCATAAACCACAACAGAATAAATGCATTTTTTAAAATTCACTGTATTTGTTTACCATAGCGACACTGTGACCTTAGGTTCACCTAACAGCGTTACATCTCATTCATTTTATAACTCAGAATGCACAAAAATTATAATATCATCTGAAGAATTATCTAATGGTTGCCCCATGTTCAATTCAAATTCTATGATAAATCTAAAGCGCTGTATAAAAGAAATTAAACAACAACAACAACAAAAAAGGGGGGAAGAAGCAATTTTTCGCAGACGATTCAGTATTTCTCATTCAATTAATTCATTTCTCACTTCGCGACAAGACAAAAATACATAAAAACTCAAAATATCTATATTCGAAATTACAAAGTAAATCTTAAACACTTATTTCCTCGAATAAATTCCAGAACTGATTAAGTATGATTGAATTCGCAATAACAAAAGAAGGCGTTATCTATGTTGTTGCGAAGCTTAGTTTCTCTAGATTGGCAACAAATCCACTATTCTACTGAGTTTGAAATGTAAACAAATAGGGCTGCTATGGCCAAAAAATTAGGCCTAGCCGCACTTTAACAACTTTCAAATTCTTGATAATTCTACAATTATAACATGCAGGTTAACTATAGGTATAAAAACTTTAACCGCAAGCTAAGAAAATCATAATTCAATCATTCTTAAAGCAAAAAATGCACAATTTACGAGCATGTAGGAATAAACAAACTGAGCTCACAGAGCCGAGTAACAGAGTGGATATACAGAGTGTTTATAAAGTCCCTTACCCATTTTGATGTTTAATAACTCATAAAATAATGGAAGATATAAACAAACTTATGGCATTTATTGATGGAATAACTTATATACTTTCCTTTTCAGGTTTGAATATCTTTACTTTTGTAAATATCGTCTGCGCGTGTGGTTCATTTCAGATAATTTCATTTTCCAGTCTAAATATCTGTACTTTTCTAAATACCGTCTGCTTATTAATTGCATTTTTCTCTCTTCAAGACTGCATGCATACAAAGTTCAAATTGTTCAAGTTTTGGAAACGGACGATAGGCCTAGGAGGATGGTCTTTGCAACAGATATGCTAAGGAGGATAGAAGATGATACTGAATTTCTGAAGCGCATAATGTTCTCCGACGAAGCATCCTTTCATCTTTCTGGCATTGTTAATCGCCGTAATGTGCGCATATGGAGATCTGAAAATCGTCATGAATACCGTGAGGCACAAAGGGATTCCCCAAAGGTTAATGTATGGTGTGGACTAATGCAGGACCGAGTCATTGGGCCTTTCTTTTTTACAGAAAAGACGGTCTCATCAGTCGTATACTTAGGACATGTTGGAAAACTTCGTATTTCCACAACTAGAAGAGCTTCGGCCACATGTCTTTTTACAACAAGATGGTGCACCACCTCATCGGGGTACCATCGTTCGTAGTTCTTTGAATGACCATTTTATAGGAAGATGGATTCGGCGAGCAGGTCCAATTCCTCGGCCACCCAGATCACCCGATATAACGCCGCTGAACGTTTCCCTTCGGGGATTTGTAAAGGACAACGTTTACAGGAGGAGAGTGTCGAACATTGATGACCTAAAAGCCAGAATTACAACCGCAGTAGCCTCTGTGGATGCCGACATGTTTGCCGGTACCTGGCGTGAAGTTGAAGATCGACTCGATATTCTCCGTGCGACGAAGGGGGCACACGTGGAAGTTCATTGACAAGGGTCATGAAACTTTTTGAGTCTGTCTAACCATTTATGTTATTAATTTTAATCTATCTTTATTATTTTATGAGTTATTAAACATCAAAATGGGTCCGGGACTTTATAAACACCCTGTATATTTAAATACTTTTGGTGCGGCCGATTACAATCAAATTAGGAGGTGCACATCTGCATGTTATAGCAGTCCTATATACAAATTTTTAAGGTTCTGAAGCTCCTCTTTTTTGAGTTATGCGAGATACATACATACATACTTACGTACGTACGTACGCACAGACACCACGAAAAGATCTGTTCCGAATCCATTTTAAATCAGTTTTATAATTTTTTTGGGGGGAAAAGAGTTTTTTTATCTACGTTTACGTACAGATGCTACGCAAAAGCATCCCTAAATTGCATTCGATAGCGGTGAAAATGGATATTTTCGTTGAAATATGATACCCGAAATTAGAATACTTTCTTTTTATTTCGTACAAGAACTGATTAATTAATAAGTAAAAATGAATGTTTTGAATGCAACTAGATAATTATTTATGAGCAGTGATAACGAATTACAGAAATAGGAAATGATAACCATTTGCCACGTTTAATGCTGTCTCTTTTGTTGTGGTTACCAGTCTAACTTATCTAACAATGATGAGCACCAACCCACGACATTCATCGTGGCAAGAAGTCAGCTCTCCTGTCGTTGGAAAGAGAACCTAGAACCTAATTAATCTAGAATTCTACAGTGTTATTCTGCACATTTTTCTTTTTCTGTTTAGTATTTTCCGTAGACATCTTTGCTTTACCCTGATGGCTTTTGTAATTAGTAATTTTCCCATTGTCCAGCAACAAACAAACTCGAACTTTTTTTAGGCAGGTTACAGTTCATTCGCAACCTAGTCGATCCGCTCTCGATTAATCGGAAATTAACTGTGTTCTGGATCGGAACTTAGAATCACGAAATTAAGTAATAAATTTAAAATTAAAATACAAAACTTCGCTAAAAGTTATTACATCGTCTACTAGCAGTTTTATGGGTTTTGTTACTGCTGTGCGTGAACAACCAATCTCAATTTTTCACGTCGATGGTTCTGTGACAATTTGAACTTAAGCATCAGATCAATTTGTTGCCACCAAGTTTCAATGAAATCCTAATACCGGAAGAGGGAAAATACAGTTAGTGATAAGTGTTCAGAGCTTCTTCCATTTAACGTGAAATAAACGAAGCGAAGTTTCTGATGCAGCTGTTATATTATTTGGGGCAATTTGTTGAAGATATCTTAAAAGCCAGTTAAAAGTCAACGGGTCAATCAATTTCCACACTTTTTCATGCCAATTTGACGGGGAATGAAATTTTGATGCAATAAGGAAACAGCCAGGAAGCTACGCTTGAGACGATTCTGTCACACAATTTTGATTTCCGTTTTGTACTTGGCCTTCCTAGCAAATACTTAGTTTGCTTTTCGATGGAGAAAAATCAAACACGAAAAGAAATCGTATCTTTCTGGAAATTTCTTGCTTCAAAAGTGTCTGTTTCTTTCTATTATAATTCTTAAATAGTGGACTTGTTACTATTTTCTCTCGTAGCAGAAATGGGTTTAATCACTTTATTTAATTTAAACTCTTTAATTATTTTCTTTTTATTTCTTCGGATTTTAGAAAAATTCCATCTCTGAATGATAATACATCGTTTCGGAATTCGAAAACATAATAAAACGCCTCCAAATGAAAATGAAAGATTTTTAAAATGAAAAATAAAAATGTTTTCAGATTCATCGAAATTTCCATACTGATTTTACATTCTGTTTTTGATTAAACATCATTAAAGCGTCCTCATCGACTTAGCACAAATAAACGAATTCGAAAAGAACCCAGTTTTCGATGACTGAATGCAATGATGATGATTTCGATGACTGACTTGGGTCTAATTCCACGATTGCAGCGTTCGGTGTTTATTCTTAATGCTTCCAGGGTTCTTGGTTTGTTCGCACAGACCATTTATTTCAAACAGCCCCACAAAACGTAATCTTGTAGAGATATTAGGTTATTTCGAAGCAGGAGACATAGAAAACGAGCAACGCCTTCGCCACAGATCAAATCACAGATCTCTGGAATACGCGCCCAGCGTGCTGACTCCTACACCACGAAGGCATGCCATGAAGGAGGGAGAAATACCTTATATACTCCCCCTTTTAAAGGGCGACTTGGGATTAGGGGACCCAATAGCCAATTCCTGGTGGTGAAGAATCACCATCCACCACCCTTTTTAGTTCGCGCGTCAGTGTAGAGACATTAGGTTTTTTTTCACATCTTCCGCTTCTAAATACCTAATGTCTTTACAAATGGCGCTCGAACGAAAAGGTGGTGAATAATGATTCTTCACCACCAGGATTTGGCGATTGGGTCCCCTAATCCCCAGTCGCCTTTAAAAGGGGGAGTATATAAAGTATTTCTTCCGCCTTCTTAGCCCACCTTCGTGGTGTAGTGGGCAGCACACTCGGCGAGTATTCTAGAGGTCCGTGATTTGAGTCCCGGCCAGGGCATTGCTCATTTTTCATCTCTGCTGGTTTAAAAAAATGCGTAATGTCTCTACAAACTAAGTAGTGAACGAAGGAATTTCGCATTTCTGTTTCTTAACGAAAGGGTCCTACGGTAATTGCCTTTGTAGTCGATAGATTTTATTCAAAATCTGACGCTTAGCTATTTTTTTATTTAAGTCTAAAATTTATATTAACCATCTTTCTTTTAATTAACTATTTCACTTTATTCTTTCAAATTATTTTACTCCATATGGTATGTATAATATCACACACTGTTTATTCTGTATGTATAATATCATACACTATTCATACACTATTCATTCATCATACATTATTCATACACTATTCATTCGTCATACACTATTCACTTTATTCTTTCAAATTATTTTACTCTATATGATATGTATATCACATACTATTCATTCTTCACGGTCATAACGTTAGATATGCACTATTCTGTTTGGATTCTGTTCTGGAACACTTCCGTTTCCATGTATACTGCTTTATTCTAAATCAGTTGTGTACTAATATACTATGCACATTTTAGATTCTATGCACTGTTTTGTACTGTTACGCGGTTCTCTTTTTCAGGATACTTTATTCTCTTCCTCATTATTACACATATTCTTTCTAGTATGTTCCAAATTAATTACGCCCTATTCTATTCCTGCATATACTATTCTGTCCCTTCTATACATTATAATATTTTGTACTAATTATATACTCTCTTTATTTTCTATATAAATTTTATTTTCTATATAAATTTTATTATATAGAAAATAAAATTTATATACTTTATTTTCTATATAAATTTTACTTCTCACTATTATACGCTCTCCTGGTCTATTGGATTACATATTAATCAACATTGACAGGAAAAGCATAATAATAGAACTTACTATTAAGTTTTGTTAACTATTACGTTTGTCAATTAATAATTAATTCCTAACAGTTTAAATGTCAAAATTCTATCATATATATACTCTTATTTTCTATATAAATTTTATTTTCTATATAAATTTTATTATATAGAAAATAAAATTTATATACTTTATTTTCTATATAAATTTTACTTCTCACTATTATACGCTCTCCTGGTCTATTGGATTACATATTAATCAACATTGACAGGAAAAGCATAATAATAGAACTTACTATTAAGTTTTGTTAACTATTACGTTTGTCAATTAATAATTAATTCCTAACAGTTTAAATGTCAAAATTCTATCATGATTTATTTCAGTTTGTGTACCATTCTTAGAAGTGGGATCATCTTACCTTGTACGAAGTAAAAGAATGTAATCGCAAAAAATTCCGGGTACCATATTTCAACGAAAATATCTATTTTTGAACTCTATCGAATGCAATTTAACGATGTTTTTTTTGGCATGTATACGTAAGGACAGAGTAAAGGACTCTCTTTTTCCCCAAACGCATTATAAAACTGATTTAAAATGGATTCAGAAGAGATTATTTCGTGGCCTCTGTACGTAGGTATCTACGTATGTATGTATGTATCTTGTATAATTCAAAAACGAGTGGTCTCAGAACGCTGAAATTTTGTATATAAGACTGCTATAGCATGTGTTTGTGCACCTGTTCTTGTGGCCACAATCGGTCGTACCAGAAGTACATATATATATACCCACTCTGTTACTCGGCTGTTTGAGCTCAGTTTTTTATTCTTATGTGCTGGTAAATTGTGCATTTTTTGCTTTAACAAAATGGTTGAATTATGTTGTTCTTACCTTCCGGTTAGGGTTTTCATGCCTTTAGTTAATTTCCTCGCAATAGTTGTAGAATTATCAACGATTTAAGTTGTTAAGTGCGGCTAAACCAAATTTTTTAGCGTAGCATCCACATTTGTTTACATTTGAAACTTAGCAAAATAGTGAATTTGTTGCCAGTCTAGAGAAACTAAGCTTTACATCAACCAGGATAATGTCTTCTTTTATTATTGCGAATTCAGTCATGCTTAATCCATTCTCGAATTATCATTTAAGCTATTAAATTATCCCATATATTGACTCAGCGTCCGCAACGAATTGAGTCAGTTTCTACGCCTTCAGTGTCTTTTTGCCAAATGAGACCAAAAGCAAACTTTCGGTTTTGTGCACCAAAATACCTGCCTTCTTGCCTGCTGGCCGAATTGCTTGTTTCTGCGCAGAAAGTGTCATTTTAATTGTAAAAATTGTTTTTTAATTGTTTTAAACGTATTTGCTGTTTTATATTTTTCAACATTTTTCAATTTTTAATAAAAATATTTTGAGTTTTTATGTATTTATCCCTTGCAGGGAATTAATTGAATGAGAAATATATCTCTAATGAAATTCGAGGAAATAAGTTTAAACGAAATGCAGGAAAAAACGCGTATAATTGAATATTCCGTACAAGGAAGTCATGTGGTGTATACATCAGATATTTTTGGTAAGTTTAGAATTATGTTAAAGTTTAACAGAAAAAAAGGTATGCTGTTAGAAATAGTCAATTCGAAAACCTGAAAAAAATTGTAATCGCGTAATCTATGTAACAGACTTAATGTTTTATTAAAATTTTAACTGCTAAGGAAATAGTACAGCAAGTATTAAAGTTATGCCGTTTTGTGGAAGTTTTCAAACATTGCTATCAAAGCTTTCACTCGCATTATTCGATTTAAGGAACATAATTGATCAGAAATTCAATTAGCAGAATCTCCTTTAAAATTTATCTTTTTTCACTCCCTAGCCCAAAAACAGTGTTCTTTATAAACACCAATAAAAATTCTACTTTACATTCAACAAATATTCTTTAAATTTTACTCTCAAACCTCTCCTGGCAACCACTCTCTAAGATGACCACTTCCAAAAGCGACCCATACTTTTTAAAACAAAATGCATATATCAGTACTGAATATTATGTTTTAAGTCGCCTAACTCTACAGACATATGCAATTGTAGGTGTTCATTATATAGAGAGTTCAGTATATACATTTGAATCCTACACTTGTTTTTGCGTTTCTCTGAAGGATATGGTGAAAACTAACCCTCTGAAATTGAGAAAGCGAGGTCAGTTAGCCTTGCTGTTCATCTGAGAAATCATCTCATTCATCAAAGAAGCACATCAATTTGAATTTTAAAGGCAGGCAAAATTTAGCTACAGATTGTCTTGAGTTTTACAGAAAAGGTCCATATATTTAGAAGTAAACTGAAACATGATTTTCCTTTTCAAAAAACGGGAAAGTATTTTACTCCCTTTCGCAGGAAATACAGTGTCTCACAAATGTGATGGGACACTTGTGCTTTACAAAAGAAAACTGTAATAAAATAAATTAAAAAAACACGTAAAAATTTTTTGTGGGTGTGTTTCATACTTACATTTAGTAACATTTATTACATAACATACATTTCCTCAAAATATTAAAATATTAATTTAATAAAAATACAATTGTTTATAGAACGGAGCAAAAAATGGCTCGCATAAGTGATATGACACCATTAGACTATGCAACAAAAATCGTCTGAAGTAAGCAATAAAAATATTTTTCGGGGTTTTTATTTTTACTCAAAAGCAATTGGCAATAATTTATAAAATTGTCTGCATTATTTTTCTCCAGTTTGTTTTGGAATTTTTGGGTTTTTTAGCTCTGTGCAGCCATGAATGCTAAACGAAAAGAAACTTTGCCTGAAATTCGAAAATTAGCTATTAATTTGCATATTGAACGTGGAAAATCTATTAGAGAAACTGCTGAAACAGTTAACTTGACATTCAACAGTTTTCAGTATCATTAAACGATATAAAATGAATAATATGATTCAGGATAAAAGAAGACCTGGCCGACCATCAAAGTTATCCAATGGAATAAAGCGAATTATCCTTCGAAATATTAAAAAAAAAATCCAAGAATGAGTACTCCTAAAGTTGCTGCTGATTTACAAGCATTATATGGAGTAATTGTTAATCCTGAGACTATTAGAAGAGTAATTCGATCTACTGGATATCACGCTAGTGGAGCCAGGAAAAAATTCTTCGTAAGTGAAAAGAATAGAAAACTCAGATCGGCTTTCGCAAAATCCAACATAAATAAGAATTGTGATTACTGGAATGAAGTTATATTTGCTGATGATAGTAAATTTAATATATTTGGTTCTGACGGTAGAATCTTGGTGTAGAGAAAACTCAGGGAAGAATTTCGCAAACAGAACTTGGTGCCAACAGTAAAACATGGTGGAGGAGGAGTTATGGTATGGGAGTGTAAGTCGTCCGCTGGAGTTGGTAAGCTTCTTTTTATTGACAGTATAATGGATCAGTACAAGTATATTGACATATTAAATCAAAGTTTGAAATCTTCAGCACGAAAATTGAACCTTTACAACGATTTAAATTCTACCAGGACAATGACCCCAAGCACACTGCTTTGAACGTCAGACTTTGGGTGCTGTATAACTGTGCTGAAATAATAAAAACACCACCACAATCTCCAGACTTAAATCCCACAGAGAATATTTGGCAAGAATTGGAATCAAGAATTCGCAAACACACCATTTCATCAAAACAACAATACAAATCGGTGCTTCAAGAAGAATGGGATAAAATCACTTCTTGGAATGTGATTTCTAATCACAAAAATATTAGTCGAATCCATCCCAAGAAGATTAAATCATGTTTTAAAAGTAAAAGGAAATCCAACAAAATATTAAAACCTTTTAAAAAGTAAACTTTTTGGATAAATATTTGATGGAAAAGTAAGTGTCCCATCACTTATGTGAGCCATTTTTTGCTCCGTTCTAAACAATTGTATTTTTATTAAATTAATATTTTAATATTTTGAGAAAAGGTATGTTATGTAATAATTGTTACTAAATTTAAGTATGAAACACACACACACAAAATTTTTACATGTTTTTTTAATTTATTTTACTATGGTTTCCTTTTGTAAAGCACAAGTGTCCCATCATTTTTGTGAGACACTGTACGTCACTTAAAAAGACGATATAGAAAACAAGTAAATCAGACAAAGCAAGTCATAATAATAGCATTTTGTCATGCTTTTAAAGAATTTCTTTGCATTTTAAATCAATGACGGCGAATAATCCAAACTACGAAGAGACATAGTTTTAATACAGGATTCACATAAATATTTCACAATTATCATTAATAGGCATTTATACAGAAATCTTCTCCTACCGCAACTGTGCCGTAAAACAATAAATTTCATCTATATAAACCAATTATAAAAATAAAATGCCTAATCCCGCTAATGGTTAAAAATTACGTAAAGTATTACATCTATTTATCTATCTTACGAGTCCTTTCTGTCCACCACAGATTTGAAAGACAATCCGTGGTTGTTGCACTCGAAACGAGATCGTTTGTTAATCAGCTGGAAATGTGGTTCACCTTATGTAGGTTTACGACAAAGAAAACAGCATTTCATTATTGAAACATAACCTCCGTATTCGACCAGAAAATGTAATTCGACGTTTCGGCATGGCTTTTGATTTAAGATCCAAATAGCGACCGATATCCTATTTCGGATGTTTTACGAGTTTGATTGATTTCGTTCGTGGGACAACTCCAAATCTGGGTACTACATACATTACGCGCATCAATGACTTTTAATAGCTGATTAGCCCATTGATTGCTTTTATTTCCCCAACGCATGTACGCGAAGAAAAGGAAATGGAACAGTACAGAAAATATGACATCGAAATTCATGTTTACGACTTATCTTAAATATTCGCATGTATTTTCGAATAAATCAAGTTTCGTATTCTTTCAAATTCATAAATTTGAATTAATGACAAAAACTGTACCGAAGAAATGTGTAAGTACACTGTAAGGTTTATAATGCGCTTTTCTAACAGTTATTTTAAGTTTTGTAGCTTTCCTATCTTATTCTAATTTCAGCTTACAATTTCCTGCCAGAATGTGAATTCAGAAACGCAGAGAATGCAAATGAAAATGTGTACTATTTAAATCGTGACTTAACCGACTTCGAGAGAGAGAGAGTCTGATTTCCTGACTAGCGCACGTTTGCCTTCCGGCCACGTCTCTCTTAGCTGTTACTACGCTCGGCCATATCTAGGCCCTTGCTAGGCTTCGCCGATTCAATTAATACTAAGGGGCCAACTAGTTAGATTGCGATAGCTTCGGCTATATTATTTAAGAGCTTTAGTTAAGCTAGTTTTAGTTCAAATTATTAGTATTTAAGTTCAAGCCCGAGTGGAGGCTTTATTGTAAAGTTCCAAGCCGGAACTGATTGTAAGTATACTGGATAATAAAGGGTTTTAAACCGTTCTCAAGTCTCACCTGCTCTGTTCACACTTAAGCGATTATTCGCTTGTAAAGTGTTCGTGGGAAGAACTTAAGATTTAAAGAGTTAAACCCTACAATACATTATGAAATAATTTGCAATAAAATCTGGAAATCGTAAAATTTTTTAAAGGAAATTTTTGGTTTTTTACACCGAAATTTGCTTTAGTTTGAAAAGAATTTAATCTCACGATTAAACGTAAGCCCCGCATTGTTCCTCTGGATTTGAATTGCTGTAGATTTTTATGCATGACAGAAAAATTTTTGCAAATTTTTTGTTATCCAAATTTTGGGGGTCGAGTTACACATGAGTTCAAAATAATTTATAAACAATTTGATATCAAAAATGATATTATAAACTAAGGAACTGAAAATATATATAATTAGTTTTTTAATTGTGTATATAAACTTAGTATACATAAATCAAATTCCTCTACATCCCCCGAGCGGTAAAGACGCGGAACACTGGTAGTTCGGTCTAAGGTTCGAATCCCGCGAACGGACTGGCTGCATGGGCGTTTTCGTGGTTTTCCCCATGTGTAACGTGTATACGAGCCAGTTTCCCTTAGAAAGTCCTCCACGAAGGCATCCCTCCCTTTAGGCAGATAGCCCTCGTGTGCTTTGCCATAAATGAATAACCTAACCTAACCTAACCTCTACATCCCTATCTAATTCGGAATTTTCTATCAATTCTCAAAGGTTATATTCTGCTACAGGCAATGTCTTCTCTTTTCATTTTATATTAACATAGGTGTCCAACTCGCTGATATTATCATCTTCAGTTCCACCCATAGCATTTACTATGCATCATTTTTTAAAAGAATGGCCAATCTTTTCCCGCAGATCTTTCAAAAAAATTTTATCATTCACATTAGCTAAGCTTAGCGATTCGGCCTAAACGTGGGTATTCAAGTTTGGCTTAGTTTTTGGAAGCAAATCTTATCTTTCGTGTATTTTACCATAATCAAAATACCACACATCTCCGTTTTATTTTATGACGCTGTTTGTATCGCATCTAAATCACAACCAAACCTGTAGAACCTGAATGAAATTTTGTATATGCAAATGGGACATTGATGTAAGTAACTGATTACAAAATCAAAAGATCATTCATTACAGAAAAGGCTACAAAAGAATGGAGGTTCTACTAACCTTTTGGGCCACTTCTAGCATGAATGCATAATGTGATAAAGATAAGCATTAAAACATACAGGTTCCATATCATCTCATGCTCCACCGCTGTAAATATGCCTCTTGTTGAACTGAACTCCTAGGCTCTCCACCTTGCCATCCCAAGTGGTCCAGCCATTCTCAATTGATATTAAATCTGGAGATCAGGCTGGCTAGAGAAGAATGGTAATATGTTGGAGGTGTTCATGTGATTCTCTTGCTGTGTGTGGCTGTTGAAAAATGCCTCCTATGAGCTTTGCCATCAGTGATAGTACATGTAGCTATGAAGGATGTCACAAACATATCGCTGAGCTCTTATGGTGTCATGGATCAATATTAGATGTGATTGGGTTTTGTATACGATGGCTTCCCATACCATCACACCAGCTGTAGGAGTAGTGTGCTGCTATAAAACAAAGGCAGGATTAAACACTCATTCTGGGACCTCCACACACGTAAACAGCTGTCATTAGATGACCTGGTTTCGTTCAGTTGCAGTCCAATCCTATTGAATGTGACACCAGATTAAACAGAAGCACCACTGAGTGGGTGTTCCTGGCAGCACATGCAATGGGCACTGCAATACCAAATGTCCTGCAGACAAACATCTCCGAAAGTAGTGTGCATCTGCTTATTTTAGGAAATATACGGTATTTAGACATGGCAGAGTATACAAAGACTATCCACCTAAAGGAAGTAATACCTTAGGGGAGGACTTTCTAAGGGAAATGAACTTGTATTCACGTAATTTTATCAATTGTAATTTTATCAATGTGGGAAAAACAAAGAAATCTCCTATGCAATCAATCATCCCAATCGCCAGGACTGAACCTGGGTGGAACTTCTAGTATTCAACGGTTTTACTACTCAGCTGCTGGTGAGTTCCGCGCTGTCCAAAATGAATCTTTAACTTTATTATTCCGTCTTCCTTATAATTCATTTAAATGACATTTATACTGAGGATGCAGAAAATCCAAAAACGCTTTCTTGTACGAATACTATTAGCGAAACAACACTTTTGTACAGCAAGACACTACAATTACAAATAATAGATAGTGTTACGAATTTTGTATATATGTAAATAATTTTAATTAAGTTATATGAAAAGTTGTAATATCTTTTGTACAATGTTACATGAAATGCCTCAAGATAGGAAGCTCTGCTGTAAAAATAAGATTACAGGGGCAAGTCTGTTCACCATCGAGGTAAATGGCTATCTCGCTTAATTGGCAAGATATGGCGATATTTTTGGTGACTAATTTTTGCCTCCAGGTTTGGCTGTAAATCGCCAGAAGTCGTCAAACTTGGCGACCGTTTGTCAACATTTGAGTCCGATCCCTGTATAACTGTTATTGGTACTGCAATTGAATAACTGTTATTGATCCCTGTATGAAACTGTAACAGTATATTTAATTTTAACCCTATATGCCTTCCAGTAATTTTGATAAATGGAAGGTACTAGAAATCTCTCAGCAGCCGTGAGAAAACTCTATAACACCGAGGATAGCATCAGATCTGAAATTTTTAGTTCAGAGCTGACTTCGAAGTACTGAAAGATCTCCGTGCGAGCTTCGCTGTTTGGATGCGCTTTCAATTGCATTATGTTTAACGTTCTTAGTAGTTTACTGTGGTAACTACTGACTGTGTTCTGTCCTACGGAGAAGAGATGTGTGAGTACTTTTGTAGAAAGTTCTAGAACTGTTAAATTGCTTCTGTTGGGAAAATAAATTTTATCAAGCTATCATCGATTCTGTGCGCATTCAATGCACTACGAACCTCTACGCATGCAACAAAGTTTTGTTGGTGGTACATTGAAGCAAAGAAGAGAAGAAACATTATGAAAAGAACTATACATATACTACGACTAAAAATATTTTAACAATCGAAAATATTCTTTAATTCTAAATCAGTTTATGCTTTACAACTGTTCAAGAAGCCTTTTTCAAATAGAATTCAAACTATCACTAACGTCACACGTACAGATCGGTTCAACAAAATCACGGAGAAAGTAAAAATTCATTAGTTTTCCAATGCTCTAGAAGTTATTACGCTCTGCAAATTTCACAAACGGATTTAACGCTTCGGCAGTCTTACGTCAAGTCGTAACAAGCTGAATCTTTCACATAGATTCCTATTTCATTATTTATTTATTTACTTATCGCTATTCACGGAATTTCTCACAATTAGGTAATCACTGCAAATCTTCAAATTCACTCAATAATTACATACGTCTTCTGAAAGAGCGACAGGTGGATTTCTCAGAGGAACACTTAAAGTCAGGTTTAGCAGTCAGAATGGGTCATCTTGGGATCACGAATATATTCGCCTTCTTCAACAAATATTCGTCAACAGAATTTATCTTCGCTATATTATGCAACAATGAAACTGCCGCAAAGCAGCTGCAGATGTTGAAGAACAAGAAATTCGTATATAGAACAGACAACACGAAGACATATGGGTTGGAATATTGGGATTGCCGTATTATTGGACTTATCACCCACAAACCTTAGGCTAGCAGCTGTGGCAAAATGTTTCGGGTTTATAACTACATGTAATATGCACATCTTTATTATTTCGTAAGTTAAACGTTGAAGATTGCACTTATTCTAGAGACAGTTTAGTAATCAGATTTTGCCATCTTCATCCGGAACAGCAGCACGACAATACTGCAGAAAGATTGTACCAAAGTAGTGTGTGGAAATTTTAGATTGTACCAAAGTATCGTATGGAAAAATTTCTTGGTACATCTTTACTATACATCTTTAAATATCTTTAAGTATGTATCTGATGTATCTTTAAACACTCACTGAATATTTATATTATTTCCTCTAAGCTGGTATACCTTTAAGTATTCTCTGAATCGGTATCTTTAAATATTCTCTGAACCAGTAAGCGCAATATAAATATTTTTTAAGTTCTTTTTTTTTAAGCTTAATTTATTATTTAATATTTTTGTTCTGTAGCAACACAGAACATATGAATGAAATTTTTTGATAACTCTAACTATTCTAATATCATCTTTAAGTATGTATCTTAATCTATTAATTTATCTCATGTATTCTAATAGCATCTTTAAGTATGCATCTTACGTATCTTTATATATTCACTTAATATTTAAATTACTTACTCTAAATTGGTATCCCATTAAGTATTCTCTGAACCAGTAAATGTAATATAAATATTTTTTAAGTTCTTTTTTTTAAGCTTAATTTATTATTTAATATTTTTGTTCTGTAGCAACACAGAACATATGAATGAAATTTTTTGATAACTCTAACTATTCTAATATCATCTTTAAGTATGTATTTTAATCTATTAATTTATCTTATGTATTCTAATATCATCTTTAAATTAAATATCTTTAAGTAT
Organism: Stegodyphus mimosarum; assembly: GCA_000611955.2. NCBI lineage: Eukaryota > Metazoa > Arthropoda > Arachnida > Araneae > Eresidae > Stegodyphus > Stegodyphus mimosarum. The sequence continues at coordinate 67,106 of KK121989.1, forward strand.
TTATCTTACGTATTCTTTATGTATTCACTTAATATTTAAATTACTTACTCTAAATTGGTATACCTTTAAGTATTCTCTGAACCAGTAAGCGCAATATAGGTATTTTTTAAGTTCTCTTACTTAAGCTTAATTTATTATTTAATAGCAACATAGAACATATGAATGAAATTTTTGATAACTCTAAACATTCTAATGAAGCAGATAACTCAAAATTCGGCTAAAAATAAGAAGGTTCTGTCGTTTTGATTAATGTGGGATAGAAAGAAATTTGCCTTTATTTTTTTAAAATAAAAACACATAATTTTGTAGCCCTTTTTCTCTTTTGAAATTTTTTGGAACTGTCCGTTAAAGGATTGCTTTTTTACAGAGATCTTTTATTTCGTTACTATAAATGTCCTACAATTCCTAATTCTGCCCGAATCAGTATTTCCTTTACTCATTTCCCAAGGACTATTTCGATGGCCTTTAGACCATCAGTAGGTATAATCTTGGGTGGACTGCCTGAGCAGGATACAGTATTCACAGGAAAATTATTAGAATTTTAAGAAGGCAAAAAATTAGTATATTATATTTACAGATTTAGTATAAAACCTGGAATAATGAGGATTCTGTACTAAATACTAGTTCATTATAAATGACGGAAAGCATAAAGTCTTAGAAATATTAGTACCAGATGAAAAAACAGTTCGTATTGTTGGTTACAAGCTTACTAAATGTACCGACGCATTTCATTTTACTTCCTTGTAGGAAGTAATGGAAATATTGTAATCCCGGAAACTTTCGAGTATCATATTTCAAAGAAAATATCCATTCAAACCGCTGTCGAATACATTTAGACGAGTTTCTTGTGTGATATCTGTACGTACGGACAGAGTAAAAGTCTCATTTTTGCAAAACGGATTGTAAAATAGATTCAGAAGGGACTTTTTTGTGACTCATATACGTACTTGTGTACGTATCTCGTACAGCTCAGAAATGATTAGCCGTAGAACGCTGAAATTTTCTATATAAGACTGCTATAACACCTAATTGTGTTCCTCCCTTTTATGTTGCGATCGACCTCACCAGATATATATATAGTATATAAATTATGCATTTTTACTTTCCTTGTACGAAGTGAAAAGGAAGTATTATAAACGCAAAAAATTTTGAATGCCATATTTCAACCAATATATCTATTTTTACCACTATCGAACGCATTTCAAAGCCTTTTTTGCATCACATCTGTACGTAGGGACAGAATAAAGGACTCCTTTTTCCTCAAACGCATTATAAAACTGATTTAAAATGGATTCAGAAGAGATTTTGTCGTGGCGTCTGTACGTACATATGTATGTATCTCGCATAACTCAAAAACCAGTAGCCTCAGAACGTTGAAATTTTGTGTATAGGACTGCTATAACATGTAGATGTGCACCTCCTATTTTGCTTGCAATCGGCAGCACCAAAAGTATATAAAGTTATGTATAAATATATCCACTCTGTTACTCGGCTCAGTGAGCTGTTTCTTTATTCTTATATGTTTGCAAATCGTGCATTTTTGAATTATGTTGTTCTTATCCACCGGTTAAGGTTTTTATGCTCTTTAATTAATCTGCATGTCATAGTTGTAGAATTATCAATAATTTAAGAGTTGTTTAAGTGCGGCTAAGCCTAATCTTTTTACCGTAGCAGCCCTATTTGTTTACATTTGAAACTTAGCAGAATAGTGGATTTGTTGCCAATCTGGAGAAACTGAACTTCGCAACTACAATATAACGTCTTCTTTTAATTTTGCAAATTAAATTATGCTTAATCCATTCGGGAATTATCACTGAAGTTGTTAAATTATTCCATGTATTGATTCAGCATAGCGTCCACAATAAATTAAGTTTGTTTCTACGCCTTTAGTATGTTTTTGCCGAGTGAGACTAAAAAGGAACTTTTGGTGTTTTATGTTTTTTTATAGCTTTCAATTTTTAATATAGATATTTTGAGTTTTTATGTATTTTTGCCTTGCCGCGAAGTGAGAACTGAATTAATTGAATGAGAAATATATCTTTAAAGAAATACGAGGAACTAAGTTTAAATGAAGGACAGGAAAAAATCCGTATAATTTAATATTCCGTACAAGGAAGTCATGTGGTGAACACACCAGACTTTTTATTTACTTTAAAAATGATTGAATTATGCTGTTCTTATGTTCCGGGTAAGGTTTTTATGCATTTAGTTAATCTTCATGTAAAAGTTATAAGGTATATCTCCCACATTTTTAGCGTGCCTCCGTGGTGTAATGGTCAGCACACTGAGCCGGTATTTCAGAGGTCCGTGGTTCGATCCCCGGCGAAGGTATTGCTTATTTTTCATGTCTCCTGCTTCCAAAAAATACCTAATGTCTCTACACTGGCGCCCGAACTAAAAGGGTTGTGGATGATGACTCTCCACACCCAGGATTTGGCGACTAGGTCCCCTAAAACCCTAGTCGCCCTTTAAAAAGGGGAGTATATAAGGTATATCTCCCACATTCTGAGCGTGCCTTCGTGGTGTAATGGTCAGCACACTGAGCCGGTATTTCAGAGGTCCGTGGTTCGATCCCCGGCGAAGGTATTGCTTATTTTTCATGTCTCCTGCTTCCAAAAAATACCTAATGTCTCTACAAAGTTACAGAATTATCAAGAATTTAAAAGTTGTGTAAATCTAACTAAGCCTAACGATTCCGTCATTTGTTTACATTTGAAACTTTTAGTAGAATAGTGAATTAAGTCATTTTGGGCCATCTCAAGTGTCTTTTTGCCGAGTCTTAGCAAAAGTAAACTTTCAGTTTTGCGCACGGAATACCCTGTCTTCTTGCCCGATGGCCGAATTGCTTGTTTAGGCGATGGAACTCTAATTTTAATTGTAAAAATTGTTTTTTTTTTAATTGTATTTGGTGTTTTAGTTCTTCCATATTTTAGAATTTTTTAAAAGTTTTTATGTATTTTTGCCTTCTCGCGAATTGATTGAATGAGAAATATATCTCTAATGAAATTCGAGAAATTAAGTTTAAGGGAAGTTCAGAAAAAAGTGTGTATAATTTAATAGGCCATACAAGGAAGTCATGTGCTGTCCACATCAGATTTTTATATTTAACTAGGGAAAATCATTTTAACTGTAGAGAATTTCTAGAGCAATAATTCATAAAATGCCAAATGGATGATTTGAAATTTTCAATTATGATTGCGTTCTTCATTCAGATATAAATGCTATTATCAAGAGAAAATCATTTTCTAGAAAACGGCAAATTTATTTGCTCATCTCTTGCTAGGATATCAAGAAAAGTTTTCAATTTCAGAAAGCTTTCAGGAAGAATTTTATGAAGCAAAGGAAATCTTTCATCTTCCGAAATTTATATTAAGATGACATAAATGGAAAACTAGGCCATTTTCTTTTAACTATAACTGAACCGGAAATCTCTAGCTTTTAACGTTGAAATTTAAAGTTCGTTCTAGAAAATGTTTTGATGGGATAAAAGCTAATTACCTCTTCAAAGATTTAGAAAGATATTCAATCCAAAGATTACATTGCTTTTGACTCAAAATTGTCTAATTGATATAAGAAAGCAAAAGAATCAAGTGAGTAAGTAATAAGAACGAAATAATGGACCTGAAATTTTATAGTTTTCTTTATTTTAATTGCACTAGAATGAAACTATTAAAAAAATCTCAAGCTAAATTAACTTTACAATCATGCTTTAAATTTGCAACAGATCTCTTTACTGAAATGCAATACAGAGTTCATACAACTTTTTTTTAATTGCGAATGTCACTTAATACATAATTTTTTATGCGATAAACATTTTAGCAAAGTAACTTATTTTATAGCTGTTTCGAAATGCTTAACTTGCAGCAGCATATCAAAACAGAATCATATGTATGTATCCAAAAACGCTCATTAGAATCGTAAATACGATTAAAGCAGAATCTGGAAAATCGTAACATAACTACTTTTCGAATAACATTAGGCAGTCAAAATGTTTTTCTTTTAATCTTCCCCTTAACCTGAAGAATGGCAGGAACCATAAATAAAAAAGAAATTCTGCATTCTGGTTAAACTGAAAAGTATACAATATTAATTTAGAAGTCAAACAACAAAAATCAGCGTTATATTTTCAAATTCTCACAGGACTAGTTTCGATGGTTTTACCGAACCATCATCCTCAGCTGCAAAAGCAGAAATGAACGAGATAAGATATAATGATTAGATAAGATAATATAAGTTCGGGTCGTTTATTCTCCCATCAATAAAATTCCGAGTTCCATACTCAAGGACCCCATTCCGGATAGGAATTCCTATATGAATTTACAGAATTCCTTGCCAAGTGTGCGTAATGGCAGACCGCACATTCAGTTGAACAATGTTAAACGAATTACGCACACTGCGCATGCCCAGAAGAGAATTTGGCGCAATTACGACTTTGGCGTCATTTGAAAAGAAGATAAATATGGTATATGGTTGATATTCTGTTATCTCGACGTAAGCAGTTCGGGGTTACTTGTTAGGTTGTGCGTTGCTTCATTACTTAAAGTGTAAATATCGATTGTAAACTCCCCAAATTTTCGTTTAAGAAGGGTTACAAAACAGGAAACATTACATGATGTTGTTTATTGATTGTACTTGAGCTGAATGTTTATTGATTGTACTTCTGAGGAATAAAAGCAATCGATTATTTACCCTGCGTTCCATTTATAACTACTTTAACAACTTAAGGAATATATCTAGTTTAAATTACTGAATTAAAGCCAAAGAAATTATTACACATAACTGATATTAAATGTAATGTTTATGAAAAAAAAATAAACCAAAATGAAATGAAACAGAAGCAAGTGCAATAAGCAAAAAAAAAAAAAAGTGTCCATAGTATTGCAATCGTAAAGAGTCGCTAAGGCCTACATGACGAACAGGCTTGTGTAGGGCTGTTCATTTTTATTCGCCAGTATTTTCTCCCACGCCAACGGTACACTAATGAGCATGCGCAGTAAGCGAAATTCGTTAACATTGATCAACTCAATGTGCGGTTTGCCATTACGCTGCCAGTGTGGTTTAATTTATATTGGCCAAACTAAGAAAGCCTTAAAATTTCGCTTTAAGGAACATGAGACATATGTTAGAAAAAAGGAAACACAGAAGTCTTCTGTTGCCCAACAGTGTTGGTCCGAAAATCACACTTTCAATTTTTCTGCTGTCAAAGTTATTCAAAAAACATCTTCCATTGGTGAACTGGATTTTCTAGAGGCATTTCAAATTCAAAAAAAAAAATCTTTCTGTTCTAGTTAACGACCGTAATTCCAATCCATTTTTGGTTTCAGCCTTTAAAGAAATTATGTTTTAGCTCTGGTTTCATTAACAGATGGCTCTAATAACTTGTCTCCTGTCCAGGCTTTCTTATCTTATCTTATCTGATCATTATATCTTAATTGTTTTAACCAAAAGTGTACAATACTTTACACAGTTGCAATGGATAATAATCCTTATTCTTCCTTTTAAATTGAATTGCGATGAGAATTTTGAACGAAAACCTAATTATCTATTACGCATCAACTGAATATTTTATGTAATAGTAATCAATAATAGCAATTATTCTCGTTTTGAAAAAGCGCTAAGCATAATGAGAGAAAACGAAATCCTATATTCTAGTTTAACTTAATTATTTACAATAATTTAAGTGTACAAGCCTTTATATAATAAGAAACAATAAAATCAGTTATTTTTAGTCCAAAGGGATTTAGTCCCGAAGGACTATTACTTTCGTTTTGCGATTTTGCGTCGATTCACTCTGAATGCCCGTTTCACTTTTCAAATTGTTGCCACTAAATGTTATCGCTCTGCATTAAATTTTAAAAAATGAAAAATCTGCATAAATGTATGCATGTTTCTCGCATTGTGATAAAACCTAGAGCCATCGAATTTTGAATGACGTAATCCTACTGCGAATATAGGCATCTGGAAGCCCTAATTTTGAATTTGAAATTTGATTATTATCGATTTTATGTTTTGTAACATTTCAACGAATTTCTGATTAACAAACTAAATGATTTCAAAGCGAGCAATGGCAATACTGTACGGGAAAAAAAAAAACATTTTTATCTCCAACGCACGAGACTTACGGAAATTCTAAAGATATGTTCATTTTAAAATGATTTTGCGATATTGATTTTGAACTGAATTTTATGGTTTGAGTACGTAGTACATGATATTTAATAAAAAAAGGTAGCACACGAAACGTTAAAAAAACGCGCATTTGGACGTAATTTAAAATCTTAAATCTTTCAGATATTTTTTTTCATTTTAAAATTGAACACCAATAATAATCATGACGAAAATATAACTCTATATGGTGGTTTAACTGAATAATTTACAATAATTTATGAAGCAGGACAGCAATAAGAATGATGAATGAAAACGAAATTCTACATTCTGGTTTAGTAATAGTAATTTGTAACAGGTATTTCGACTTCAGCGATGATAAGAATGACAAATGAAAACGAAATTCTGTATTCTGATTTAATTGAAGAGTACATAAACTTTATCAGTTACGTAATAATACCTAATTACAGCAATTACTCTTCATTTCAAATTGAAAGAAATAAAAATCTTGAATAAATGTAAAATTCTGTACTTTAGTTCTACCGAAAAGTATAGAATACTTTGTTTTAATAACCAACAATAGCAATTATTCTTCATTTTAATCTGAACAACGTTAATAATCATGAACAAAAATAAATTCCTGCATTCTGGATTAACTATTCTGTTTTACGAAATAATAATCAAAATAGCAACTTAGAGTGGCTTCTAATTAACAATTGTACTTGATTCTAATTACAAATCAAAGCTTTAACAAATACACGCAGTTCGTGTCAGGCAAAATTAATTAATTAGTAAAATATGGCAACATTGCTTTGTCATTACTTGCGTCATACTTTGTATTGATACGTAAAGTAATTCATATTTGTTTGATATATTAGTAACGTGAATTCTTTTATATATATATTCACAAAAACCGTAACACGTTAAATGTTAATAAGAGTTCTTAATTTTTCAGTTAGTCCGACTGCTACGTAAATATAAATTTTGCAATTACTAATCAGAATTTAGGAAGACTGTCTAAAATTCGAAATATTATTTACGTATTTGTAAGAACTATTTTCTAGTAGAAAATAAAAGTGATGAGAACATAACTGGAAACTTAAGTTACGAAATTTATTTTGGATCTTAATATAAGCAATTCCAAGTTTAAATAACTATGAAAATAAAATTATTTCCATTGAATACCGTGATTAATGAGCATTGGGCATTTTTTTATAAATTCTCAAACTTTAATATAGTAGTTTCAAGACTAAAACATCGACATTAATGTTCACAAGACTTATTTTTTCCTTCTCTATTTTTAACACTTGAAAAATAATTTGGTGAATTAATAGAAAAATGAATGAAAGAGGATTGGATTACATATTTCAGGTCAAATAATATCTGCGATACCAATATACGATTAAGAAAATGAACTTATAAGAAAACCATGCTGATTTTAGGTTAGAGAAATTAATTTCTATTAATAAAAGTTTTCATATTGTTAATAGTAGCTAGGTACTTATTGATATGATATTTTGATGCATATGGGTACATTTTAAGGCATGATCAACTGAAATTCTTTTTTTTTTATGGACGGCAAGTAGTAAGTCTGAAACTTAAAATTAAAAATATATTTTAGATTTCTGTTTGGTTTATAGAAAAATGTTGTATATTTTGAAACGTAAGTCCTTCGACATGGAGAATTTTTTGGTAAGCCCAACATCAAGCTAAGAAAGAATTTTAATTAGTTTAAAATATTAAATTTAATTTCTGAAAAACAAGCCTCATTTTGTACTTTAATAAATAATTTGTTCTTTTTTAATGTTTCATTATCCTTTACACCATAATTTCTTTAAACAATGCATTACAAAAGACGATTATGGATTAGAAGCCAATTTTTACATTCAATGCATCGTACTTATGTAAAAATAAAGAGATATAGTTTTCAACGCAGTAAGTCTAAACACTAATAAGATTTTCAAAAGTTGTACATGATAAGGATATCTTAATTAATTACATGTTTAAATTAATACAACTGAAAATTTAAAAGAATGTGTTAAATGTTTACTTACGAATTTTCCCAGCTGACAACGAATGCAAAAAGTTATGTATATATTTCAGATTTTGAGTAGTATCTCGTTAATTTCAAAGAATGAAATTAATTTTTTTTAAATAATATGTTTAAGTATTATAGTATTTACTACCCGTCGTCGCAAACAGATTCCTGTGCATTTTTTACTTTTTTCTATTTTTTTTTTATGTTAAAAAAAAGTTCTTACGTTAAAAAAGTCCAAATAACTGTAAAACAAATGAATCCTTAATTAAATAATAATATGCTAAGGATTAAATGTATGAACACATAATAAAAACAAATTCACTGGCGAAAGAATGCCTGTAAACAAACTAGTTTTATGGCATGGAGTTTTAGAGTAATTAGGAGTTACCTATGTCCCAAACACGGTCATGCCATAAAACTTTACAAACTGTTTTATTTCTTAGTAATTATGCTTTTTACTAACCACACGGTAATGGAATAAAATGGTAATGCAATAATAACCACATGGTAATGGAATGAAAATATTTAAAAAAGTGAAGAAAAAAATCTAACTATAACTGAATTTGATGGTTAAGACATTCAGTCAAGCAGTAAAGTAATTTTTAACAAAATAAAATTTTCTGAGAACATTTTAAGGCAAATAATCCGTCAAGTCGTGAAATATTTTCAAGAAATAAAAAATTAACAAGCGAAATTATTCTTTCTTTCCATTCCATTTTATAAATTTTACACGCAAATGCTTTTTCGAGGCTTTACCAGAGACATACTTCAGAGGAAAAACTTACCAAGAGTAGCACTTTAAAGCCCATGTTAATCCTAATCGACGACAAGAGTGGAGTGTCCGTGTCCTGTCTAGTATCTTGTTATGCCGTTTCCCTTTTGACCAATCCTAAAGTCATAACTTCAAAGAGCAAGCAAGCGTGAATTCCACTTTTCCAAGACTCGTGAACGGCAAATGCACGGCAGGTAGAGTAGGGTTGCCGGATTTGTTCCTTCATCGTCCTGTGGTTTTTTTTAAAAAAAGAAAGGAAAGTTTCATCGAGATGGTTTGGGAACTTGTTCGAACAAAAGACCCTTTAACTTAATGGGCACGAAAAGGCGAGTGTTGCTTTTAAACTAAAAAGTAAGAGCGGTATGCATTTATGTAATATTTGTATGTTTTGCGATTGCGGCCTCGATTATTCGTCATGTTTATGCAATTTTCAAACGCAGTATGTTACATGCACAAGTGAAAGTGCTCAAACTGATTCTGTTTTTTGTCATAGCTGAATAAAGAAGAATATTTTTGTTGAGAGATACCGGAATGGAATTCGGTCGTATTTAGCTAATTTCTGAAGAAAATTACTGCACAAGTAGTTGCCATTTTACAATGGGATAATCGTAACACATCCTAACATGAAAAATGTCGTAAATCTTTAATGTATCTTAGGTCTCAGGCATAACCTTACAACAAAAAACCCTATCTTAGCTTTGCCTATCTTAAAAGCTTATATTTGGGCAAAACAGTGTTTAACTCAGTATATTCTAAAATGCTGCCCAACCGGGATAGTAGTTAGAGAAGCTGACTGCCGTAGCGAAGGGCCAGGGTTCGAATCCCGGAGAAGGCATGGATGTTTGTAAATATGTAGTGTCTGTGCTGCAGGAGGCACTCTAAATATGGGGCTAGTCGAAAGTCCTCTTGAGAGGTTTTGGAGGTAGAGGAAGAGGGATGGGAGACCGTCGAATCTGACCCCCTCCACAATGTCCTCTGTCTCAAAAATTAGCGGCGGCACTGAGCTCAAGTCTGGCTGTCACCTATACACCTACATGGCGCTCAAGGCTCTTGCGAACAGCAGGCGAATTTGACTCCTTGCCGCTGTGAATGTCATGTGGGCTTGTACTGACCTTTGTCAGGCAAGTAAGATTAGTCACAAGAAAAACTACTCTAAAATAAAGTTTTGAAAATCTCATATAATTTATTGAAGTATCATACATTTTTGTGTATACGCTAAGGATTTATAACAATTTTTTTTGTTGTTTAAAACTAGGGGTTGGCTTATATAAGAGTTCAAAAGGATTCCCAAAGTCGGCAGAGACCCCGCCAAACTAATACCAGTTATTCCGGTGGAAGTTTGAAGAAACAGATCGCTTTTTATTCAGTTAGGTAACCAACAGCTACAAATTACAGATATAGCATATGAAATGCGTAAATAAAATAAAAGCTTGTGCTCTGACATCATGTGGCAAACAAATTCATTAAAACTCCCGTCTATAATTTTAGCAGTCAAAATTCACTTATGACATTTAAGTAGGGGGCAAATCTCCTTTTTTTATTTTTTGTTTTTATTCCTTCCCTTAAATACCATTCCGTAAAAGGTAGCGATATTTTTACTGCGCCATTTTTATCGAAACCCAGAATCATTTAATGTTTTGAGTATGCTCACTAGTATAATCAGCTCCGTAATTTTGAAAATATTGTCAAGAAATCAGGTCAAATCTTTAATCTCCCCCTCAAAATTTAAGAGAAAAGCAAAGAAATAGCAGTTCACTTATGTCACTTTTTGCAGAGATTAAATTGGCTTACCGAGGATCGTGGTAACTTAAAACCGAAGTGGAGATCTTATGAATATGTCGTGAGGTCCCGCTTCTCTTCACTGGCGTTAAATCGCACGATTTGGAAACAGTTTTTGCTCATCAAAAATGGTACTATACGTAAGTAGCAAATTTTTCAATTTTCGCATCCGAACTGGTATTCTGCTGAAATTCTCCGAGGCCCACCTATGCAACAGACAATAGAATTCGGTGAATAGCATCGCTCTACACTTCACCATTAACTTCGTCGTCATTCGTCTCATAAATAGCATATCTTCAGGTCCGTCTATAACACTACTAGATAATATTTTTGTACAATCGTGTGATCGTTTCTGGTCTATTCTGGGAATAATAGACTTCATACTCTCCTTCAGATAAATAAATCTAAGTTTGATAACAAATTATTCGAACTTTTGCCGATGTACAGTGCGCTAAGAGGAAGAGGCATCCAGACCTGGCTTGCTCGAGGCTGCCTTTACACGATTAATCGCCCCAACCCTAGATGCTATCCAAGGAGACATAACCCCCCGGTGAACCCAGGGGGGACATTTTTGTTTCACACAGTCTCGGTTGAAAGCACGCAAGTCAAAGGTGGAGAGCATCGCATCCACCACAGTCAGAACATAGCAAGACATCGACCATCTCCTAGTGTTTACCAAAGGAAGCCAAACCACCAAAGACAACCTTCGCTATTAAAGCATGTAGCGTCCCCACAACCAAGGAGCAGACAAAACAGCACCATATGGTCCCTGCCGAGTCTTAACCTACCACCGAATAAACGAGTCACTGTGGATACTGTTAATTTTTCCTCAGAAGTCGTCTGTCTAGCTCTAGATGTTAACCTAGCCAGAACGCCGGGATTGCTACCAGTCGACCCCCTCCTGAGGAGATTTGTCGATGTACAGTTTGATTTACAGGGCCATTTTAAATTTAGCTCACAACGGGTTTTTAATTTTTTCTGAATTTTTGCAGCAAAACCTCTCGGCTTCTCCCTCCTGGGGAGGGAACATCGACGCAAAGAACTCTGTAACTAGGCAGTCTCGGCCACGAGGGTATAAAATTCATGGCCCTGGGGGTTCCAGAACTCGGGGACTACAGTTTCATTACGGTAAGATCCCAGGAACTTGGCACAACACCTAGAGCGGACCGCTCAGTAGGACGAGTTTTTTGGATAATGATATCTACGACGGGAAGCCTGCGTATTACTGGCGAAAGCATTTAGACGATCAGCCAAACTTCCAAGCGAATAGGTCACGCTGTATAAGTAGCGCCGAGAACAGGGAGTGGTAACACCTCGGGCCTAGCTCGAATTTGCGGAGGAGTGAATTTCGGCAGCTTAGTAAGTACATTCGTGAAACCTCTCCAAGTTAAATTTTGTTGACCTACCACACTTTGATATAAAGATTCTCAGGTGGAACTTCAGCCGAGTATTTGGATTGATTTCCTGGAGCTTGTAAGTAATCTGCTACTCTCGGCTTACATACTGATCGGACGATACCCAGATACATACTATTAAAAGCTAAAAAACATCCCATCTTAGTCTAATCTAACTTACAATTGGGCAAAATATTTAACAGAAAACCTATTTTACAACGAAGTTTTCAAAAACCTCCTCCTATAATTGATTGAATATCACGACTGAAAATTAAAACCAGTATGGATGCACGGGGGCCGACCATTAGTGCATGCAGATGAAAATTCCCTAGTCATAAGCATTGAGCTTGAATTTGTTTCTAATTGGAAGAGATATTTCAATAAACAAGAGCGACATTTTCACTTTTTGTAGTGGAAAACTGTAAGAACGGTTCTTAAATGTTTCCAGAACCTACAGGAAAGCAACTCCAATATTTTACAGACTTTAAGAGAAATTGTAATTCTAACTAAGAGTTGCAAACCTCTGGTACATATCTGGGATAAAATCTACTACTTTGCTGTGCAACTGAATATCAGTAATATTAAAAAAAAATCAATTATTCACGCAGCAGTAATTTTAGCAGTAAATAAATCCAGCATCAGTTCACTGAATTATAAGTCCCACACAGGGAATCTCAAGTAGCTAGAGAATTATCAACCTATATCAATATACGACTCTACAGAGGAGGAATATTTATGGGTTGCAAACGTGTGGTCAAGAAGGTTTTAAGAAAATTAGAAGAGCATTTTTAACATGTAAGCTCAAATACTGTTCAAAATTTTTACTGTGTTATCACATCTCAGTTTTACGTAAATGAAAAATGAGGGCTAATAAGATTTGAATCTGGTATCGTGTTTTGTTATCATTCATTTACTCCTTCTTTTGTATTATTTCATTTAACTTTTACAGCAGGCGCATTTATTGTAGTTAAAGTTATCATTTATTTACTTATTATTAAATACATATGTTAATATTTTTATTTATACCTTTACATTTGCTATATTTTTAAAATCCGCATTATTTATTGTTTTTATCAATTATTATTAGTCCAAAGGGGCTTCGTCCCTGAAGAACTATTGTTTTCGTTTTGCCATTTTGCGTCGCAAACATTAATTGTCGGTTCACTTTTCAAACTGCTGCCACCAAATATTGCAGCCATGTGCTATATTCAAAGAAATTATATAGTAATTAAGAATATGCATAACTTTATGTACGTTTCTCGTACTGTGATAAAACGACGGTACGAAGAACCATCCAATTTTGAATGACGTAATCCTGCTGCGAATACGGGCATCTGGAAGCCCAAATTTGAAATTTGGAATTTGTTTTATTGTCGATTTCCTATTTTGTAAAATTTTAACGAATTTTTGATTAACAAACTCCAGGATTTCAAAGCGAACCATGGCAATGTTGCACAGAAAAAACATTTTTATCTCCAGCGCGTGAAATTGTGTATCTGAAATTCTAAAGATATGCTCAGTTTGAAATTATTTTACGATGTTGCTGTTGAACTGAATTTTATGGTTTAAGTGCGAAGAACATGATATTTAATAAATAAAAGTAGCACACAAAATGTTAAAAAAAAACGCCTCTTTGGATGTAATTTAAAATTTTAAATCTTTCAGATTTTCTTTCTTTCTTTTTTGTTTTTGTTTATTTATTTATTTATTTTTTAATATCAGATCTTAAGAGCGGAATGGCCAACTCAAATCACCAGAGCGAGAAATCGGGTGATTGGAAGATGTCTATAGAAGTAGAGACGTACTTGTGCTTGTTGATGCGCCATTGTTAAGTAGGGTATTAAATGTCTTTTTTATTTCGCAATATTAAATTTTTATTTCAATGGAAAATAATTCTTTTTATAGCTTGTTGCTGTTATTTAAAATTACGACATAGCATTGAAGCATTTGTCATAGAAAAGAGAAATAATAATTCTTGTAATTCTTGTGAAATTCTCTATAGAGGTCGGTATAAAACTCAAGAGAAAATTGCTAACTGAGATAAAAATTGGAATAACACCTCAATTGGTTAGTAAATCTTTAAATTAAACACAATTTTTAAAAAAACACAGACCCTTCATTTATCTAGCTATAAGCCAAGGAATACCGAAAATAACTTTTTATGATGTGCTTTTCCCTTCTTCCAGCATGCCCTCGTGGTGTAATGGTAGTACACTCGGCGCGTATTCGAGAGGGCCAGAATTCAAGGCCAGGGGAGGACACTGCACAATTTTCACGTCTCCAGCATAAAAATAGTAGCACCGAACTAAAAGATGGTGGATGATAATTCGTCACCATCAGGATTTGGCGACAAAAGGGGAAGTATATAAGGTATTTCTCCCTCCTTAAGGCATGCCTTCGTGGTGTAACGGTAGCACACTCGGTATTTGAGAGGCCGGAGGTTCGAGACCCGGCAAGGGTATTGCATATTTTTCATGTCTCCCGCTTCAAACTAACCTAATGACTACATATTCAGGTTTTTAGTCAAAACTTTTTATATGCATGGATAAGAGCTAAAATCCACAATCATTACTTGATCAATAATTCTAAAATTAGGCTTAGAACGTAACTTTTAAGTACTTATAGTAAAGCTATATAAATAAATACATAAATTTGGATGAGTAATATGAAGTTTGAAGCTATAATTTAGCTTTTACTTGCTCCTAGTTTGATGCAAAATAAGAAACAACACACTTTGGACGATTGTTATATTATCCTTTAAATTAATATTACCTTTCTTGCAGGTCTGAAAAACATTTCGATTAAAATAATCCTTTTGTAAAGTAACGTGATGTCCTTAAAACAATCGCATAGTTAACATAATGTATATTTTAATATTTAATTATTATGTAGGACCACCGCGGACAGCGATGTACGAAGAAACACGTTTAGGCATAGAGTCAATAAGAGTGCGGATGGTGTCCTCAGGGATGGCTCTCCATTGCATTTCAACCATTTGCCACAGTTCGTCTTCTGAACGAGGCAGGGACAGAGTCTGCAAACGGCGTCCAATCACATCCCACAGATGTTCGATTGGTGACAGATCATGAGAGTACGGTGGTCAGGGAAGCATCTGTATACCTTGCAGAGCATGTTGGCAAATGCGAGCACTGTGTGGTCGGGCGTTATCTGGCTGAAAAATTGCATTAGGCAGAACCGGCCGCAATACATTATCCAACTATCGTTGGGCGGTGATAGTGCCCTGAATACGAACTAGAGGTGACCTGGAATCGTAGGCAATAGCGCCCCAAACCATTGTGCCACGTTGTCGCGCGGTGGAGCGTTCCACAGTTACTGCCGGATTAGATCTGTCTCCACGTCGACGCCACTCACGTACGCGGCGACTGTCACTGGATAAACAGAAGCGTGACTCATCTGAGAACACGAAGCTTCGCCATTCTGTCATCCACATCGCTCCAGTCCGGCACCATTCTAAACGTTGGCGTCTATGCTGTGGGGTCAATGGCAGTCTTCTTAACGAACGCCGTGAGTGCAGGCCACTTTCACCCAATTGACGGGAAATGGTTCTCGTCGACACGGGAATATCCAGGGTATCTTGCTCGTGCTGCAGAATCGCGGTACAAGTGACTTGCGGGACCGCCACAGCTTGTCGGCGGATGCGTCGATCCACGCGTGCTGACGTCATCTGACTGCAGCTGCACCCCTCCTTCTTCCCACATTCCCTCGTTCCAGCCATATTCGCCATAGCCGATGCACCGTGCTCGCATCCATGTGGGTATCAGCTGCGATTTGACGTAAGGACCAGTCCGCCCTTCTCAGTCCGATCACCATACCCCTAGTAAAATCGTCTATCTGCTGGAAGTGCCTTCGTTGACGGCGGCCTGGCATTCTGTCCTATTACACGTATCCTCCGGGACAAAAACCAACTTTCTTCGATAATTCGTCTGGCAGAAATAACGACACGAATATTGCCCATTCTGCACGTTCATTCCCTTATATCTTACTTCAGGTGCGTCGGAGAGCTGCGCATTTCACATCATTTGCATAACTCAGTGACGTGCGTCCACTCTAAAATTTTCATAAATATCTAACCACTCCTTCTTGGTGTTGCGTTTTCAATGTCAAGCAGTGTATGACAAAACTAACTGAATATTCCGAGGATCCTCCAAAGAACGAAAATAAGAAATTATTATATTTTAAATCCGAATTCAAATTTATTGTTATACGCAGGAAGATCAGAAGATACCCTTTTGAAAAAATACCAGAACTGAATACAGACTTCAGTTTCTTTGAAGAACTATGAATTTTTACGAACGAAACATCGAAGGCGCCTGCCTGACAGTATTTTTAACAAAAAAGCAATGCCCTATTTCGGTTCAAAAATAAAACAGTGCTATTGACAGATTGATAAACAAAGAAGCGAAGTTAACAATTTCGAATATCAGTATTACACGGATGGATATGTTACTTCGAATACCTGCGTCACTTAACCTATAAATTCCGTATAAAAAATCTGATGCATGACCACATGGACCTCATTGTACAGCCTATTAAGGTATACGCAATTTTTGTTGCATTTCATTTAAACTTATTTCCTCGAATTTCATTAAAGATATATTTCTCATTCATTTAATTCATTTCTCATATCGAGGCAAGGCCAAACGTACATAAAACTTCAAAATATATTCATTGCAAATTGTAAAATATGGAAAACATAAAGCACCAAATACAGTTAATAAGAATTTAAAAAAATTTTTACAAGAGTTTCTACATAAAGAAAGTAATTCCGCTAGCAGGCAAGAAAACAGACTTTTCAGTGCACAAAACGGAAAGTTTACTTTTGGTTCCACTTCGCAAAACGACACTGAAGGTGCAGAAACGGACTTAATTCACTATTCTGCTAAGTTTCAAATGTAAAGAAACATGGCTTTTATGGCCGCACCTAAACAACATTTAAATTGCTGTTAATTCTAGAACTATTGCATGCAGATTAACTAAAGTATAAAAACCTTAAACGGAAGAAAGGAATAACATAATTCAATCATTTTTAAAACAAAAAATGCACTATTTACCACCGTATAAGAATAAAAAAACTGAGCTTACCAAGCCGAGTAACAGAGTGGATATATATATACTTTTGGTGCAGCCGACTGCAACTGAAAAGAGCGGTGCACAACTAAATGGTATAGTAGTCCTATATACAAAATTTCATCATTCTGAGGCTACTCATTTTTAAGTTGTGCGAGATACATACATAAATATGTACGTACAGACGCCACAAAAAAAATCACTTCTGAATCCATTTTATAATCCGTTTGGGTAAAAAGAGTCCTTTGTTCTGTCATTTCGTACAGATGCCAGGCAAAAACATCGTTAAATTACATTCGATAACGTTCAAAATAGATATTTTCGTTAAAATATCACACCCGAAATTTTTCGCGATTACGATACTTCCTTTTTACTTCGTACAGGGAAGTAAAAAGAAGCAAATCCAAGAAGTTGATAAAGAAGTATCCGAAAGAAAAGAAACAAATAACTCATCCAAAAGCTATTTAGAGAATAATATGATTTAATTGTAGACAGACTTAAACCAGGTTTGGGGAATTCGAGTGATGAAACATGTCAAGATGATTAAGATACAATAACACGCTGAACAAATATTAATTTAGAAGTCAAATAACAAAAATCAGCGTTTTTGTTGTTTGACTTCTAAATTAATGCCAAGATGATTTTTGCTAATCTTGGATTCGCTTGGAAAATCAGAAATGTAAACGTTAATTTGATTAATACCTGCATATAATTTTAATACTTATTTGAAGATGTGTCTCAATTAACATTGATAAGTTTATAAAATAGGTTCATAGTATTGTTCGGTATTTTGCTGAAACGTATCCGTGGTACTGTAGCCGTCTACCTGCATAACTTGTTTTACATAGGTCTGAAAGCATACACTCTGTTTTACTGCCGATTGGAAAATCAACAGAGCAGGCTTAAGAATAGCGAAATCAATTCAAGAAAATTTTGTCTAGAATAATACAATGAAGAAATTTTTAATTTGCTTTTATTGTCGTCTGATCCTGTTACGAGAAAATCCCGTCTAGCAACAGGAGACTACCTGAAATGAAATTCGGAAAAATTTGTCGAAAGGAGTTTTAGAATTATGCTATGTAAAAATTTAATTTATATTATTTTGTCTCATAAAATAAGTTTATATAGTTATTTAATACTGAATTTGATAAAAATGATTTTTAACTAACTTCTGCTTTAATCTAACTATAATTTAGAGTATACATTTATACTACCCAGTTATTTTATGTTAATTAAGCTTTTCTCTCTTTCTCGCTTTGCATTTTCCTGCCAGAATGCTAATTTCGAGTTCACGCGTATTCAAATGAGGTAGAGTAGGATAGAGATTTTAGAGGGTAGAATCACAGCGTGTTCCTCCTGCTTAGGCCACGTTTGTTACTTCATTCTCTTGAGAGCAGTTTATCTGCTGTGTAGCGTTATTCTCGCCATTAGGCTTGACATTCCTGTATTAGATCTCAGCCATCTTGCGCATTTTATCTGTGTAGCCTTTTCCGCTAACTTACGATTAACTTAGTTCCAATTCTCTTACCTTTACATATACGCCTTAAATGCTGGCTGGTTCTCTAAGCCCAAGACGTGCCGACTGTTAGCTTAATCTGAGTTAAATGAAAGGGTGTAGCGTTGTCTTCACAGCTAGCTGTAAAACTGTTAAACAAAACTGGTAAAATTTAGCTGAAACAAACCTTAAACATTTAACAAGAGGAATTTAATTAAACACAAACATTACGTAAAGAAACTTACATGCCAAAATTAATAAAAAGTAACATAACGAAATTTACTCTGGGACAACAGGAAAAGTTACAGTGTCTCACAAAAGTGATGGGACACTTGTGCTTTACAAAAGGAAACTGTGGTAAAATAAATTAAAAAAACATGTAAAAATTTTTTGTGGGTCTGTTTCATACTTAAATTTAGTAACAATTATTACATAACATGCATTTTCTCAGAATATTAAAATATTAATTTAATAAAAATACAATTGTTTAGAACGGAGCAAAAAATGCCTCACTTATGTGATGGGACACTTACTTTTCCACCAAATATTTATCCAAAAATTTTAGTTTTTAAAAGGTTTTAATATTTTATTGGATTTCCTTTTACTTTTAAAACATGATTTAATCTTCTTGGGATGGATTCGAATAATGTTTTTGTCATTTCTGGAGTGATTTTACCCCATTCTTCTCGAAGCACCGATTTTAATTCTTGTTTTGAAGAAATGGTGTGTTTGCGAATTGTTGATTCCAATTCTTGCCAAATATTCTCTATGGGATTTAAGTCTGGAGATTGTGGTGGTGTTTTTATTATTTCAGGACAGTTAAACAGCAGTCAGAGTCTAACGTTCAAAGCAGCGTGCTTGGAGTCATTGTCCTGGTAGAATTTAAAATCGTTACGAAGGTTGAATTTTCGTGCTGAAGATTTCAAATTTTGATTTAATATGCCAATATACTCGTACTGATCCATTATACTGTCAATAAAAACAAGATTACCAAGTCCAGCGGACGACATACACCCCCATAGCATAACTCCTCCTCCACCATGTTTTACTGCTGGCACCAAGTTCTGTTTGCGAAATTTTTCCCTGGGTTTTCTCCACACCAAGATTCTACCGTCAGAACGAAACATTTTAAATTTACTCTCATCAGCAAATATAACTTCATTCCAGTAATCAAAATTCTTATTTATGTTGGATTTTGCGAAAGCCAGTCTGAGTTTTCTATTCCTCTCACTTACGAAGAATTTTTTCCTGGCTGCTCTACCGTGATATCCAGTAGATCGAATTACTCTTCTAATAGTCTCAGGATTAAAAATTACTCCATATAATGCTCGTAAATCAGCAGCAACTTTAGGAGCACTCATTCTCGGATTTTTTTTAATATTTCGAACGATATTCCATTGGATAGCTTTGATGGTCGGCCAGGTCTTCTTTTATCCTGAATCATATGATTCTTTTTATATCGTTTAATGATATTGAAAACTGTTGAATGACTCAAGTTAACTGTTTCGGCAGTTTCTCAAATAGATTTTCCACGTTCAATATTCAAATTAATAACTAATTTTCGAATTTCAGGCAAAGTTTCTTTTCGTTTAGCATTCGTGGCTGCACAGAGCTAAAAAACACAAAAATTCCAAAACAAACTGGAAAGAAATAATGCAGACAATTTTATAAATTATTGCTAATTGCTTTTGAATAAAAATAAAAATCCAAAAAAATATTTTTAGACGATTTTTGTTGCATAGTCTAATGGTGTCCCGTCACTTATGGGAGCCATTTTTGCTCCGTTCTAAACAATTGTATTTTTATTAAATTAATATTTTAATATTTTGAGAAAATGTATGTTATGTAATAATTGTTACTATATTTAAGTATGAAACACACCCACAAAAAATTTTTACATGTTTTTTTAATTTATTTTATTACGGTTTCCTTTTGTAAGGCACAAGTGTCCCATCACTTTTGTGAGACACTATATGTCCGTACAAAAAATCTGTCGAATCTCTAACTAACGGTTGAGTTGTTAGCTTTTTTTTTAAAACATTTTTTTTTTCAAACCTTTTCTCACTTTTTCCATTTACCGTTAGGTTACAAGGGCCCTTCGCATCCTTCACAGTCTCTGTGGTAATTTCTAAGACATTCAAAGGTAATTTCTAAGTCGCTTAAGGTTTAGGAAGAGTCGTCATAGTTTATGTTACCAAAAAGGACCAGACTCTATGATACACTTTATGAAAACTTATTTTATATAGAATTAAGCGCTTTAAAATGCCTTGTTTCCTTAATGTAGAGATAAAATACCATTTGAAACAATTTTGATTTCGCTAAATAAACTATTGAGGAGCCTAGAAGTTAAAAGAGGTTTAGAGTCTTTTGCCTTATTGTATTTTGCCTAAACATATGTAAGGATTTATATTTATTTTAAAGAACCAGTTAAATTTAAGTTACTTTCCTGTAAGCCTTCATTCCCCTAATTGTCAGTGCCAGAATATTTAAATTGTGGTAGCGCGCGTAAGAAATGCAAATTCTACCAGCGGGAGAAAAAGTTTAAATATCGACGTTCCAGTAGGAAAAGTTAGAGTCTGGGAAATCTCTGTGCGTTGTTGTACGCAAGCTTCCGCTTAGCATTTATTGCTGGTTAGACGTGGCTTAAGAGCTATTATCTTGCTGCCACTAGACTCATCTACGCGCTGTAGGATACAGGATATTATGAGCTCTGTAGTTTAATTCTACTACTTCTGAATATCTCCAGTTTTGAGTTTTAATTCTACTGTTTCAGTTACCAAGTAGAGGCGTAGATGTTAGCGTCAAGTTGACGCTTTGTAAATAATTTAAAGATTGTAATGAAGAGTAGTTTTAACCCTTCTTCGGTGCAATCACTATTTCTTCACATTCTACACAGCACATAGACTGTAGAACCTGTAGAACCTTACACAGAAAATAAAGGAAATTGAGTTCAGCTAGGCGAGCGTGTTCACTCGTTATCAGGGATTTTCATTATGTTTAAAAAAAGTATGAATAATGTATGAATTAACATTGAGCTTATTTTTTAATCTTCTTTAGTATATCTGTATTTTATTATTACATTTAATTTTTTCCCTGACTCTAAACATAGCTTTAATTCATAGACTTTTTACATCAATATTTTCATAATAGTCCTTGCAAGCCTAATAATATTCAATTATGTTGGTTTAACTGGAGCTATCATTATAATAATTACTCAGGGACAATCATCTTCAGCTCTTTTCTTCCTCGTAAATTTAACCTATTCTAAATATCATTCACGAAATATTATATCCTTTAAAGGATTAATCTCAATTTTCCCAAACCTTTAGTATATATTTTTTATTTTAATATCTTATAAGAATAAGATAGATATGCAAACTATGTAAATGTATGAATGTAGATTTGATATGAAATCCGAGTCTCGTTTTATTTTTTCTTATCTTTTTTTTAATTGAGATTTTGTTCTTAATTTTTGATGTAGAGATTTCATTAATACTACCAGAGCAGATTTTACTTATAAGAAATGTTTCTGATAAGCATTCATTTAATTTTTTTCTTAGTTTTTGAAGTATTAATTTATTAAAGTGTAGAGGTTTTAGTTAAATTGTTTTTGGTGTTTTTGCTAATTTTTTCATTATTAAAGCTTGAGAAGTATAGTATTGTAACGAATTTCACATTTATTTGGCTATTTATTTAGAATTGTAATTAAAATTGCTTTATATTTCCCGTGCAACGCAGACGATTTTTGAAGAGAAAGCTACGTCGAAAAAAAAAATAAAAATAAAAGAGCGCGTGCATTTAATGTTTAATAAATAAATATCTCGTCATTACTGTTGCCATCCAGAAAGTCTGGAAAAATCGAGATTGTTCTAGTGATAATTAAAAGCTTATAAAGCCGAATAGAAACACCTCATCTCAGTTGTTGTTGCTGTTGTAGTTGTAGCTGTAAAAAGCGAACTGCTGTTTGTTTACTTAACGCTGTATTGATTGTAGCGATTTCGCTGTGAGATAGAATTATTATATCTGTTTTGAACTGAGTTTTTGCTAAACGTTTGAGATATTGTGATATTGTGCGAATATCTCTGAAGAAATATTTCATTATTTTGATTTATTTCTTGTGGAAAGAATAAACTTTGTTAACTTTTCAACGACTTGTGCATTCAATCCATAACGAACGCAACAGTATGATAAAAATATTATAGGACAATATGGAAACTATTATTCCTGTAAATAAGTTAAATAGAAAGTAAATGTTTCATTTAAGTTAAATAAAATATAAAGATTTTAAGGATTTCGTACAACAACATACAAAAGTATTTCGATTTGTATATCTCAATTTCTTCGTGTATTAGATACGTTTGGGTTCAGCTGATTTTCATTATTTTCGGGACAAAGATTAAGAAATACATTATACTAAAAATTAGTCACAAAAATTAGAATGTTGTACATTGTGCGAATAAAAACTGAAAAGGTATTTTTAGAAATTAAGTTAAAACTGCAAAATGTTCATTAAAATTTATTTTTTACCATCTAAGGCTGAAGAAGTCAATGCTAAGAACTAAACAATTTTATACCACTATAAACGTTCTATAGAACATATATATTTACTTAAACCAAAGCGGTAAAATACGCCAGAGCTGACTGCTTTAAAGCGAAGAGCATATTAATGGAGGACTTTCTGAGGAAAACTGACTTTTAATAAATTTACGCATATAAAAGATAAACACACACGCAGAGCTATCAATTGCTATCGAATTGAGCTATCAATGTTTAGCTGTATCATTTCTCTTGTCCACTGGAGTTCAGAAAAAATTCTGTGATCTGATTTTAAATCTAATACAAGGATCTACAGCTATGGTAATTAATTTCATGGAGTTTACTTCATAGAACTACAAAACAAATAAAAAATGATATCAGGTATACGGAACTTTTATCATATAAGCAGCTCTATCATGAAATGGTATTAGAGATTAGGAGTTTGACCGCATTTGACAAAATTTCCAAAATTAGCTAACTTTGAAGTTGTAGAGTCATTACTTTTTTGAAGCGGGAGACATAAAATATGAGCAATGCCTTTGCCGGTATTACGGCCTGGACCTCCCGGTACGCGCCGAGTGTGCTACCGTTACACCGCCAGGAAAGGAAGGAAAGGAGGAAGAAAATGCCGTATATACTTCCTCTCTTAAAGGGCAATTGGGAATTAGGGGACCCAATCGCCAAATCCTGGTGGTGGCAAATTGTTGTTTACCATATTTTAGTTCGTTGCAACTGTAGAGTCGTTAGTTTATTTTCAAGCAGAAGACGGGAAAAACGTGCACTTCCCTTGCGGGACTGGAATCCCAGACCTCTCGAATGCACGTCGAATATACATGCGAAAAGGAGGGAGAAAATACCTTATAGAGTTTTCATAATTTAATGCATAACGCAGTTTGAGGTCGAGAACTTTACTTTTCCGTATTCCAACCGATATCTTAAATAAAGATAGGACATAGAGAATTATACAAAAATCTTAAAACCCGAAAGTCTTCGCTGAGAGTTTAGTTCTTGCAAAATTATGGAGCGTTAATCTAAGCTGAACTATTTTAAGCGATTATTATCGAATAATTTTGAATGCACACTTCCTTCTTTTTATACCACGTTCGTGAGCGGATAATGTGCATTTCGTTCTTGTTTCGAAAAACGGCCCTTTCTTCCTTTCGGAAGTGGTTCGGCTACCGGAAATTGCTTTTTGTTACATATTTTGAACTGTAGTGTAATGCTTTTGATTAATTAAAACTAAACTTTTATATCTTCTACTTTCAGGAGGTACTCGAATTTAGAACGTAACAGCATCTTCTCTACCTTTATTTATTTTTCTGAATACACACACACACTATTAATAATATTTACGTAAGGATGTAATATATATACATATATTGGGTTCCAAATTAGCTCTTTTTTTCCTGCATTTTTTAACGATATTGGTCTTATAAGACACTTGAGTTTTAATTTTGATTTTTTTCCAGTTTAAGTTTAATTCTTCCAGCTCATTGGGATCTACCTTAAAATTATGTGTTTTTTGTCTAACGCCTAATTGGGTTTTAATGTTTACTTGTAAATTCGCCTTCAAAGCTTTTTGTATAGTTTTTGCTATAGTGTTTTGATTTTAAATTTATGGCAGGCGCCGCGGGAAAAGAAACTATAAGAATTGAGACCAACGGTGTTATGTAGATTTTTATCTGTTAATGTTTTTTCGTTTCTGTCTTAATTATTGTCGTTTGAAGAAACGCTTAATGGAGTTTAGCTATGCACGAGATTGTTGCGCTTTTCCCTTGATAAGCCCACATCAAACTCGAGTTAGGCTAAATTGCCATTTACTGCCATTCTTTGTAATTTTTCTGGTGTTTTATTTTAATTTAGTTGCGCTTAATATGGTTTTTCTTTTTTACGTGTTACAATTTTTAAATGTTGAATTTCTTGAATACCAACATTTAGTTTTTTAGATTTTTGCGTTACTTTTACTTTTGGGAAATTAATTTTTGTTTAAGTTTTTTAAACTCTGGAACGTAGGTATCAAATTTACTTTTAGGCGATTGCCTTTAACCTTTAAAATTTTTCTCTTTTTGCTTATTTTTAAATTAATTTTTGCAGCTCAAAGCGCAAAATTTTCGAACAATTAAGTCTCTCCCGTTCTATATATATATATAATCAAAACTAATAGTAAATATATATAAAGGGTGTTTCAGGATAACGGTTACAAACATTCAGGAAAGAGAGTAACCTAGACGACGGAAAAACATATAGCAATGCATGGTCGGAAATGCTTTCTTGGCGCGGTAGTGACAACACAATACATGAGAAAGGAAGGAGGTGAGAAAACATGTTTATTGTGCTTAGTACAGCTAAAATGTTGGGAATGTAAAATTTGAAAGGAAATTAAAGACTTTTTCTTTAGTGCTAAGGATTTCAAGAATAACTTTTAAAAAGAAAAGAAAACCTGATTGTAGGAAGGTAACGACGTAAAATCCTTTAATTCATATTCAAATAATTTTGCCTTGCATACACTAACACTATACTGTGTCAAACATAATCTAAGAAGTGCTGTCTGAACCGAAGAGATGAATTTATTTAGTTCATCAGTAACTGTGTCAGGACTGAGTGTTCGGTGCATATTCTTTGAAAACATCTTCGTGACAGCTTATGCAGCTATGTTCTGTGATTGAGTTGGAGAATAACTGCTCTTGAAAGGGAATTAAAATCCTCTTTTATTAAATTACTATTATTTACAAACCACTTCCCAACTCGGGAGGGATACAGAAAGTAAAGACCACACTTGGGTCTAAAATGAACAATTAAATAATATTTAAACTAAAGCTAAATAGAACTTGAATAGTCTTTGGTCGCAGAGCTATACGCGAGGTTGGCCTCTAACTAAATGGTGCGTAGCAAGATTTACTAATACTGACGCACTTGGATTTATTTCAATAAGCAATCACATAAAAGCACTATGGCTTAGAATTTAAATGCTAGCTGGTCAGGCGAACGTCGAATAGAATGACCGTGATCTGAGACTAAAAGCTCTCTCACACTCAGAGGTTTTCTACCTATGCTTTAAATAGTCGTTGGCTCCACTTCAAATTAGCATAAGCTGAAAACGCGCGCTTCTTCTAACAGGAAGTTGAAAATGAGAAGAAAGATTTAAATTAAAATAAAACTTTGTTAGTTTAACTAAAACCTTACAACTGAGAGGGTAAAACCTCTTAACCATTCATGGATTTTTTCTGGTTCGTTCCCAGCGAACAGGCTGGTTCTTCGAGGTTTTCCCCATTTGTAAAGTGAATGCGAATTAGTAGTTGCCTTTAGAAAGTAGTCCACAAAAGCATCTTTTCTAAGGCAAATAACAGTCATGTCCTTTACCGTAATCAAATCACCAACCGACTGTTAACAAATGTACGAGAAGTAAGCTTTATTATAATTCTAATTTTGTAATTTCTGAAATATTTTCACATATTTCTAGATTAATCTATTTGAAATGTAGCCTGAGCTATTATAAAATAAAAAAGGAAGCTCGCGGTAGGTTTCTCTAGTTACCGACAATAAAGGAGCTTAACCGTTAAGCCTCTTTGCTCTTCTTGACAAAGGTATCCTCTTTTCCGTTATTACCTATTTCATTCGATACCAAAGTAAGAAATAAGTTCTACTATTCTATTCGAGGTTTTTGTCTTCGTATGTCACGTAACACGAATATTTCACCTTAAAAGGGAAGACACAATTCCTTTAGTATATATATTCCCATGGGTAAATTATCTATCCATATATTCCTAGTATAAACAACTCAACGATACCATGTCTGTGTTGTTGGCGAATAAAGTATTTGAGGGACGGAATATAAAAATTAAGAGATCAAATCTGAGATCTTTTCCTTCAGTAGGAAACAGCTGTTTCTGTACGCATGATATGAAATTTATGTATTGATTGACACTACACTGGTGTCCAAAAGTTAAGCATAATTGATAATTATGTGAATAAAGAAGGAACTGTAAAATCAGAATGGCGGGAAACGTGATATGCGAGTGTAAAACGGTTATAAAATAAGTAAGCAAATCAAAAGAACGATAATAATTAATTTTATTATCCAAAGTAGCAGTTTGAAAGAAAACTGAGAATAGCAAGGGTCCACACTTTAAAGAAAAAATGAAAGAAAACGTTAATTAAATTACTGATGCTGCAGTTCAATAAGGCGTGTGATCACCTCTGACAGCCAGGCACGCTGCACTGCGATTTACCATACTTGCTATGAGATGATGAATGAGTTGTGGGCTCAAACGGTTCCAAGCTTCTCTTTAGTTTTGTAACGGAGCTTGGTGGGTGCGAAAGTGCTGCAATTTGTCTCCCGAGCATATCCCATACATGCTCGATAGGATTTAAATCAGGGGAGTTCGCAGACCACGACATGCGCTGGATGTTTTCCGTTTCAAGGAAGTCATCAACCAGCACCTCTCGGCGACATGGCGCATTATCATCCATGAATATGAAGTCATGACCGACAGCACCTCGAAAAAAGCGAACGTAAGGCTCAAGAACTTCGTCTCTGTATCTTTGACCAGTCACAGACCCCTTGTCAAAGAAATGGAGGTCTGTGCGGCCGTCCGTCATGATGCCTGCCCATACCGTTACTACCCTTGATGGAAAATGATGTCTTTCCGATATGTTTTTTGATTCAAAACGTGTTCCACGTTCTCTCCGCATCGTTACCCGACGAGAATCAGTACTCAGACTAAACCGAGACTCGTCACTGGCCCACTCTCCCACACTCCACACTCCACTGGTCTTTTGGCATACAGGCCAGCATGATTGAGTCTCCTGTAAACAGTTTGTCTCGAAATTCGTATCCCTGTGGCGACTGTGAACGCCGAACCCAGTGCTCTGGCAGTACTGCCCCTCTGACGTCGCGCACTTATTACCAGATATCGGTTTTGGCGAGGGGTTGTGACTCTTGGTCGACCTGATACTGGTCGTCGGGTAACATCTTCCGTTCTTTGAATCCTGTGACTCAGTCGTGAGATCACAGACTGGTTCACATTCAGAATTCGAGACACTTCGGTTTGTGATCGTCCGGATTCCAGCATTCCAACGATTTTTGCTTTCGCAAACATCTCCAATTGGCGTCTTTGTGCCATCATTCGCTTTGTTTGATGGTTAACACCGTTCTTTTTCACAGCAGTTGCCCGAAACTTGTCTGAACTGCCTATGCTGCGTGAATCGGTTTCTCTGCATTCCGACATGCGCAGGTGTTTCGCGTAGAACGTAGTCGACTGAAAAGTTATGCATAAACCCAGTGTTTCTTCTTCACCCAATTAATATCCGCAAGAAATTTGGAATAATTTTACGAATATTTACTCCATGTTTTTCGCATTTTAAAATTTATGCTTAACTTTTGGACACCAGTGCAAATATTGCTGGGACTTCAATGGCATAACAGGTTTTTAGACATATTTAATAAAGCATTTTGTTCCACCTTTCCGCATGCCTTCGTCGCGTAGCTGTCGCTCATTCGGGGTGTATTCGAGAGGTCCAGGGTTCGAGTCCCAGCGAGGACATTGCACATTTTTCACGCCTCCTCCCTCAAAAAATCCTAATGACTCTACAATAGCGCCCTAACTAAAAAAAGGTGGCGGAAGATAATTCATCACCAGCAGGATGTGGCGATTGGGTTCCCTTATCCCCAGTCGCCATTTAAAAGGGTGGAGGGGGGAGTATACAGTGGCTTCCAAAAGTGTTCGTACGCTTATGATTTTCTTTGAAATAGGACTCTATCTATTAATTAAAAGTAAACTTTCTGAATGAGATTTTAATAATAAGATCTATAATCCATTCGTAACAAAATTACATGAAATATTTTTAAAATATAGCGAAACTTTATTTTAAAGAAATTAATAATCAAAAAGTGACAAACATTTTATCTCACAAAAGTCTTCGTACACTTCAAAAAAGTCTTGACATATTAGTAAATATTTTCATTTTTCGTTAAATTAATATTTAGTAGGATATCCTTTAGCATCCACAACACTTTTAAACGTTTGGGAATAGATTTTACTAGTTTTTTTGTAATTTCTGTATCTATGTTAATCCATTCTTCCATCGTGACTGTTTTCAGCTCGCTTTTCGTTTTGATGTCGTGTTTTCGTGCTCTAACCTCCAATTCTTTCCAAATGTGTTGTATAGGGTTTAAATCTGGCGACCGAGGTGGTGTTTTCAAAACCGGTGGGCAATTATAGAGACACCACAGGCGAACGTTGAGAGCCATATGCTTAGGATCGTTATCATGATTAAAAATAAAGTTGTTTCCGAATTTCGAATTTTGGGCTGATAATTTAAAATTGTCTCTTAAAAGAGAATGATTCATTATGCCATCCATAAATACCAAATTATCTAGTCCTGATGCTGCCGTGCACCCCCACACAAGAACACCTCCACCGCCATGCTTAACGGTTCCGACTAAGTTCTTAGAATGAAGTTCCTCATTTTTTCTTCTCCATGCAGTCATTCGACCATCTTAACGAAAAATGTTAAATTTGCTTTCGTCAGCAAATAGGACATTATTACAGTACCTTTCGGGGATATTTATCATTGATTTTGCGATTGAAAGGCTAAGCTTTCTGTTTTTCTCACTAACAAAAAATTTTTTACAGGCAGAACGCCCACGTAATCCAGCTTCTCTGAGAACTCGTCGAACAGTTTCAGGTGAAATTGAAGTAGAGGACATTGTATTTAATTCTGCAGAAACTTTTACAGTACTGAAACGTTGGTTTTTCACAAATTTTCTAATAATAAATCTCTCATCACGTTAAGTTACCTTTCTCGGTCGACCCTTTCTTACCTTGTTTTCAATCCGATTTTCTTCTTTAAAGCGTTTTATCACATACTGCACCGTAGAATGGGATAAATGAACTAATTTAGCGATATTTCGAATTGATCTACCGCTACTGTGGTGAAAAATTATCAATTTTCGAATGCTGTTTGTAATTTCTTTACGACTGACACCCACTTTGCAATAATAAATAGAATATTATGAAGTAAACAATAAAAAAATTAAAGCAAACGATTTTTTAAATGCCACCACAAAGCTAAAATTAAAAAAAGCGGCAAACGATCATTCAAATTTTGATGTTACCCAAAAATATTTCAGTGTAGGAAGACTTTTGTGGAATAAAAAGTTTGTCATTTTTTCAATATCAATTTCTTAAAAATAAAGTTTCGCTCTATTTTAAAAATATTTCATGTAATTTTGTTACGAATAGATTATAGATCTTATTATTAAAATCTCATTCAGAAAGTTTACTTTTAATTCATGGATAGAGTTCTATTTCAATGAAAATCACAAGTGCACGAACACTTTTGGGAGCCACTGTATAAGACATTTTCTTCCTCCTTTCCGTATGCCTTCGTGGTGGCATTGGAAACATACTCGACTCGTGTCTGTAAGGGCATTGTATATTTTTCTCGTCTCTTGCATAAAAGAAAGCCTAATGACTGTACAAGGTACTTAGGGAATGGCTCACTTCCGTTGCGCAGTGTGGCATTTCTTTTTACAGAAACTCAAGAATTGTAGAGGCAAGGTATTTTTGAAAGCAGGAAATGGGAAAAATGAGCAATACCCTTGCCGGGATTCGAACCACGGACCTCTCGAATACGCGCCGAGTGTGCTGACCACTAAATCACGAAGACATGCTAGGAAGGCGAGAGAACTATCTCCCAGAATGATTTACAGTTGCAGAAATTTGCATACACCAGGCATATTCTATGTTTCAAGTAGATATATTTTGGACTGCGGTGACGCACACATGTGTATCCGCCAACGAGAGGGGTGCCTTCGTGGAGAGGAGTAATTGGGTATTTTAATTCAAAAATCAATCGATATGTCTACTAAGAAGCTTTTTGCTTGTTCTGGTGGAAATTTTGTGGCGATCACTTTTAGATTACCTTATTTGAATATTGCACAACACAACAGGGAAATCTCCTTAAAAACAGGGATGCCTTTGCGGGGATCTTTCTAAGGGAAGTTGGCTCGTGTTCACGTTAGATATGAGAAAAAAGGCACGAAAACTAGCCATGCAGTCAGCCCGTGCGCCTCGGAACCGGAAGTATAATAAACTGTTATCATTACTGAGTACACACTTCCCGCATTTGACAAACTGTCTAACGATATTTTTTTTAAAACTTGATTATTTGATGGAGTATACGTAGCTTCATTACTTGAAAATTCCAGTGACAAGAAAATTATGCATCGATAACATTAAATATTCTTCATGATTCCGTAATTTTAATACTTTGGGAACACTTAAAGGAACAACTTTTCAAACACCAGCCTCTCAATCTTTCTCTCTGCTAGCGGAAATACTCGCAAGAATGGTTTAATAAGATGCATGGTGAAGAATTCCACTATCCTACGTAGAATTCCTGATCTTAATCCTATCAAATACCTTTGACATGAGGTTGGAATGTCAGCTGAAAGCGCGGCAGTAATTACTGGTGTTGTTGCTTCACAAATATTTTGTTATCGGGAAAACGGAGCGCATTGCCTGGAGGAAATCACAACAGAGAAAAGTGTACAGCCACTTCCTTGGTGAGCATGTGTTGATATAGTATTTAAATAAGTAATTTTGTTTAAAAATACAGAGTGCTTATAAATTTCCGGACCCATTTTGATGTTTAATAACTCATAAAATAATGAAGATATAAACAAACTTATGGCATTTATGGATGGAATAACTTATATATTTTCTTTTTCAGGTTTGAATATCTTTACTTTTGTAAATATCGTCTGCGCGTTAATTGCGTATCGTCTGCCTGGTTAAATTCAGATAATTTCATTTTCCAGTCTAAATATCTGTACTTTTCTAAATATCGTCTGCTTATTAATTGCATTTTTCTCTCTTTTCTTTTTGGCGACTATTGCCTATTATTATAGGCCTAGGCCTTTGCAACAGATATGCTAAGGAGGATAGAAGATGATGCTGAATTTCTGAAGCGCATAATGTTCTCCGACGAAGCATCCTTTCATCTTTCTGGCGTTGTTAATCGCCATAATGTGCGCATATAGAAAACCCCTATGAATACCGTGAGGCACAAAGCGATTCCCCAAAGGTTAATGTGCGGTGTGGACTAATGCGCGACTGATTCATTGGGCCTTTCTTTTTTACAAAAAAGACGGTCTCATCAGTCGTATACTTAGACATGTTGGAAAACTTCGTATTTCCACAACTAAAGAGCTTCAGCCACTTTTTTTTCTGCAACAAGATGGTGCACCACCTCATCGGGATACCATCGTTCGTAGTTCTTTGAATGACTATTTTACGGGAACATGGATTGGGCGAGGAGGTCCAATTCCTTGGCCACCCAGATCACCCGATATAACGCCGCTGAACTTTTTCCTTCGGGGATTTGTAAAGGACAACGTTTACAGGTGGAGAGTGTCGAACATGGATGACCTAAAAGCCAGAATGACAACCGCAATAGCCTCTGTGGATGCCGACGTGCTTGCCGGTACCTGGCGTGAAATTGAATATCGACTTGATATTCTCCGTGCGACGAAGGGGGCACACGTGGAAGTTAATGGGCAAGGGTCATGAAACATTTTGAGTCTATCTAACCATTTATGTTATTAGTTTTAATCTATCTTTATTATTTTATGAGTTACTAAACTTCAAAATGGGTCCGGGACTTTTTAAACACCCTGTATATAATCTACTTATATTTATTAATTTAACTTGTATAATTACACTTAAGCCAAAACTAAATTAAGCCTGAAACAAATTTAAAACTCCCCCTCCCCCCAAAAAAATGAAAATAAGATTATTATTAGAATTAAAATAGACTTTCAGTTACACAATTAGAGTCTCAGATTATTCTCTTTAATAGAGAAATTCTTGCGATATCTTCTACCACGGATTACTTTCGCTGTTATTTCCGCCTTTCTGCAAGATACATGTCGTATATCTTTCTCAGTATTCAATGCTTAATGAATATTTAAAATCTAGAATTGGATCATTTCCGCATGGTTGCCTTATTAAATTTCAGGAACCTCGACAGAGAGTGATAAAGGGGAAAAAGAAAAACGAGGCCCAGTTTAAAAATAGTGAATTTTTTTAGGGTTTCATTTCTCGTGTTATCGGTTACCTACATTTGCATTATCATCGCTTAGTCAGTTTCTTATTTTATTGAGTCAAATTTATCAAAATTAGAAGCACTTTTCAATGATATCGTTACATATAATAAAACAAAGAGTCTGTGTGTGTGTGTCTTTCGTTCGTGTTGCGAGTAAGCTAATAGACCCAGGGCCACGAAATTTGGTACGTAGATTTATCTACGCAAGAGCCAGTGCACCTCGAAGCGATTTTTTCGAAATTCGAATTCGAATTTTTTTTATTTTACGTTTTGTGACCAAATCGCGTCATTTTGAGACATAATGGGCTACAGGAAAGCGAGATTTCACTCTATACATTTCATTTTTACGTCGTCGTGAAGCGTAGACACTTAGCTATTTTACGAACTTAAAATAAATTTCGTATTTCAATAAATCGATTCAATAAGAATTTATTTAGGAAGGTGAGCTTAACACCTTTTCCGCGGAATTTTTTTAAAAAAAACTTATTTTAAAAAATGTGCCGTTTATTTTCCTTTGATTTTTGGACACGCTGAATTTTAATCCTTTCGACTCCTTTTAAAAAAAGAATTTTGGAAAAATAATAATATTTTGTATTTTTTTTAAATTTTTTAAATGAAGCTTCCGAATACACTTCTCGCATCTCAGATATTTTAAAATGTAGTTTTGGCAACAATTTTCCTTTCTTATTGTTGTTGATAGATTTTTGATGAAATTGCATCGTTTTGAATAGTTTCATTCTTTTAAAAATTTCGGTTTGGCAACAATTTTTCATCGTATTTCTTATGTTACTGTTTTTAAGAGACTGAAAAGTTTAAGAAATTAAAAAGTTGTTTCTTTTTGCAACGGTAAATTGTTTAATTACTTTATTAGGATAATTAACATTTGTATCGAGGGATATTGCTTATTTCATTGTAATATTTTATATTATGTTTTAACAAGTTAAATGGCTGCGATGTGACTGCTGACACATTTCCTCGAAAGATTACCTAAAGTATCATAATATTTCAAAATTTCAGAAAAAGGATCATTCAAACTATCCAGTAAGAAAATGTTTAAAAAATTTTAATTTTATTGTAGAATTTTTATATATTTTTTTATGTTGTCATGGTGGTGCTTAAGAACGGACATATAAATTATGCTTTAACAAATGTTTAGTGCACGTCTCATGCAATTAATTTGCTAAAAATTCAAGATGTATATGTTTTTCTGGAGATACATCAGGGCCGTATGCAAAGGAAGGTTGAAATCTTAACAAAGGGAAAAAATTTGGAAGAACTTACGCGGCCATAGGTTCCAAGTGTCTTTTAGGCATTTTTCCGGTACGTTTAAAAGCCAGACGAAGGCTGGCCGCATAGCGGCTAGTTGAAGAATAAAGGTAGAAACGTTTTTAAGCATTATGTTACTGAAACTGATGAATAAGTTATATGAATAAAAATGAAAACTTATCGTCTTTAATTTAAAATTCAGCACCATGGGGTATTTGGATGAGAAAAGGTAATAAATGCATAAACCGAAAAAAAAAAACGGTTTTTAGGTATAAGAATATTTGGTTCATATAATAATAATAATATATTTAAAATAATTTCTTAATATTGTAGAGTCATTAGAATTTTTGAAAAAGACACGAAAAGTGAGCAATTCGAACCTGGACCTGTCGAATACGCGCCGAGTGTGCTATCGTTACACCACGAGGGCATGTTGGAAGGAATTAGGAAATACCTTATACAGTTAAATAACAATAACAGATATAAGTAAAATATAATTTTCACTTAACCGTTTCATGGATTTATTTTTGATGAAAACTTTTTACGAAGCCACAGAAGTTAAACTTACATGATCTACAAATCTGCTGTTCAAAAGTAAAGCGTTTACAAATCATCGCGGGACAATGAAATCGCAGACATCTGTTTTTCAGACAAAATTTGTAAATGTGTATTCGCATAATAATTCAGGGCATGAAGGAACGAGGAATATTTTTACCTCTATATTTCGTGTTTGTGTATTAACTGATATTTTTTTGCTAAAATGCAAGAAGATAACTTAAGCATTAAAAATTGAAAATGAGTAGGTAGTTAATGCGTTGCAAAGCGGTTAATATAGTTTTAAAGTTATAAAGTATTTCTCCCGCCTTCTTCGCCTGCCTTGGTCGACTAGTAACCCAGAGGTCCGTGGTTCGAGTCCCGACGAAGGCGTTGCTCATTTTTCATGTCTTCCAAATAACATAATGTCTCTAAATTAAAATCTTTTATGAAGTTATACTGGCAGTTTTTAGGAAAAATAAAATCTAAAAAACATCAGAAAAGGAAGATACGTAACTGCATGAGGTTATAAGGTATTTCTCCCACCTTCTTCGCATGCCTTCGTGGTGTAGTGGTCAGGCATGCTCGACGCGTAACCGAGAGGTCCGTGGTTCGATTCCCGGCGAAGGCATTGTTCATTTTTCATCTCTCCTGCTTCGTAACAACCTAATGTCTCTACACTGCCGCCCGAACTAAAAAGGTTGTGGATGATGATTCTCCACCACCGCGATTTGGCGATTGGGTCCCTAAAACCCCAATCGCCCTTTAAAAGAAGGAGTATGTAAGGTATTTCTCCCTCCTTCTTCGCATGCCTTCGTGGTGTAGTGGTCTGCATGCTCGTCGCGTAACCGAGAGGTCCGTGGTTCGATTCCCGGCGAAGGCGTTGCTCATTTTTCATGTCTCCTGCATCCAAATAACCTAATGTCTCTACAAGGGGAGAGATGCATTTGTGAAGCCCTTTCTTAGGAACTCGCTCGTATCCATGGCACAGGTAGCTCAGATCTTCAGAAGTTATACTTGGTCTCTCGATGACATATCCAAGGAGGAAGGAAATGGGTTATCCCTACCTCCATGCACATACTGGTTCTGAGAATCATATCGTGTTGCTGACCCTTTCCAATCAAGTCGTAGGAGAGTAAACAAGTGTAAATGATTTCTTCCTCTGTATTAGCCCTGCCCCTGGGTATAGCTCAAATTGTTTATTGTAAAAAGACTCCTTTTGTAGCGTCTCGTCCAGCAGTTGTTTTCATGATTCTATAAAATCAGAATTGAGAATATTCAATTGAAAAACTTCGTTACATTTCAAGAAATGGAATAAGCAACTGAGAGAGTGAACAGTCCGTAGACGGCATTTTAAGCTTTTCGCATGGGCAAATTAGTTATTAAAAGAAATTCATTAAATAAAATATTTATGAAAGTAGTTATAAATGTTTGCAATTACCTATCCTTCGTTTAATGTATTAAACCAAGTATTTATGTATTAAACGAAGTATGTTATGTATATTTCGGGTTTATATTATGTATATTTCCGGCGAAATTTTAATTACACATAAGGAGTAGTGTTGGAAATATGTATATATATAATATATATATATTGTTTCAAAAGAATATAGTAAAGTTAAATTTAAATAATTCTCTTGCGCCATTGCTGCAAGGAATGAAATTTGAATTTAACGAAATTTCTATTCGTAAAAAGCAATTTAAAGTAAAAAATTAATTATAGAAATAGGTTTAAAAGAAATTACAAATAATATATATTGCTGCGAACTAATTTACAATATCATTTAAATTCTTAGAACATAAATAAATCAAGTGCAAGTATCAAATATAAAATTGTAATTAATTTTTTAAAATCCTAAAAATAAAAAATATGCATAAGTAAATAATTGTTGAGCTGGCAGAAGACAGACTTATCGAGGGGTAGTTGCCCTCAAACCTAACTCTTCAATTATTCAATTCGTGTTTCGCCATTCATGTAGGCAAGTGTAAAATTCAAAACCAAAAGTAAAACCAAATGATGTGACATACCAAAGGCAATTCAAACGAGTGGAACTTTTAGAAAAGTACAAATCAAAGCCAATACAAAACAATACCCTTTAGAAAACCAATTTAATTTAGAAATTCTTGCCCACAAAAAACTTCCCCCACACGAATATGCATATAAACAAAAAATACTAACATACTAAAAATAAACTAGAAACTAAATTAAATAATACTAAAATAATATAATAAAGGCAAGTAAAAAGTAAGTTTTAAATTAAATTAATTAATTTACCATTATTTCTGTTACTTTAAATTGCTTTTTACGAATAGAAATTTTGTTAAATTATAATATACATATATATGCCATTAAGAATTAAAATTTATATTACGTTTCTTATGCACCATAAAATTTATAAATTTAATAAAACACATTTTTTTCGATTTAAAACTTAAAATATGGAAATCAGCATATGTTCTTTTAATTTTGTTTTTCTCAAATTATGTAACATGCTTTGAGTTTAGTGCTTAAAAGAACAAAATATCTTCATTTTACTGAAAAGGATTGTTTCTGATCACTTTAATTAAAAAATAATCATTCAGCAAGCAAACGCGGATATCAATTTTAATTATAATTTACATTCAAATCATACTCTTATAAAAACGCTTAAAACACATTGTAGACAGCGACTTTTTAAAATTAAAAATAATTAGCTATTGAAACCAAAAAAAATGTATTTGAAACCTTTCATTCATTGAAAATAAAAGTCAGTGTAAAATATGTGCAATTTCTATCCTCGAAAACTGTCTCTGTTTAGAGCAGTCTAATGAAGTTTTTATTTTATTAATTTTTCTTCTTAATTAAAAATTTATGTGGACGAATAGTCATCTCAAATTTACTAGTTAAAATCTGTTAAGATCTTTCGAGGACTGAAGAGTCGCCACAAGATCTTACTCAGAAACATTAATGAAATTTCGATATAAATTTCTGGTACTATTGTGGAAAAATCAAGATAATTTGAAAACTCAGAAACTGCAACAGGATCTTAAGAAATAAAAGACATCTGTTAGTATTTCTATTCTAATTACCCAATATGAGCCAGTTTTGCTCAGAACATTCTGACAGAAGTCGCATTTCATAAGCGATAAACATTCAGCAATTTAGCAGGAGTCGTGATAAAAAACCTACCTGTCAAATTATGGAACCATTTTTCTCAATAAACCGACTATCGGTCTGTTGCGAATGACATCGCTACGACTTGGTTCACTCTGTGTTTTAATAAAAAAAAATAGTCCTTCAGGGACAAAGCCCCTTTGGACTAAAAAAAAGTGTCTGAAAGGTTTCAGATTTTAAATTAAGTCCAAAGGGGCGTTTTTTAAACCTATTGGATGTTACTTTTATTTATTGAATATCATGTTCTTCGCATTTAAACCCTAAAATTCAGTTAAAGAACAATATCGCAAGATAATTTTAAACTGAGCCTATCTTTAGAATTTCCTACACACAGTCTCACGCGCTGCAGATAAAAATGTTTTTTTTCTGTACAACGTTGCCATCGCCCGCTTCGAAATTATCGAGTTTGTTCATCAAAAATTCGTTAAAGTTTTACAAAATAGGAAATCGTTCATAAAACAAATTCCAAATTTCAAATTTGGGCTTCCAGATGCCTCTATTCGCGGCAGGATGACGGCATTCAAAATTCGATGGCTTTAGGTACCGTCGTTTTATCACAGTGCGAGAAATATACATACATTTATGCATATCCTTAATTACTATATCGCAAGATAATTTTAAACTGAGCCTATCTTTAGAATTTCCTACACACAGTCTCACGCGCTGCAGATAAAAATGTTTTTTTTCTGTACAACGTTGCCATCGCCCGCTTCGAAATTATCGAGTTTGTTCATCAAAAATTCGTTAAAGTTTTACAAAATAGGAAATCGTTCATAAAACAAATTCCAAATTTCAAAATTCCAAATTATTTGGGCTTCCAGATGCCTCTATTCGCGGCAGGATGACGGCATTCAAAATTCGATGGCTTTAGGTACCGTCGTTTTATCACAGTGCGAGAAATATACATACATTTATGCATATTCTTAATTACTATTTAATTTCTTTAACTATAATACAGGGCTGCAATGTTTTGTGGCAACAGTTTGAAAAGTGATGCAGACTTTTAATGTTTCCAACGCGAAATCGCAAAACGAAAACAATAGTCCTTCAGGGACAAAGCCCCTTTGGACTAAAAAAAAAAATAATAATAAAAAAAATAAATAAAAAAAAACATAAAAAATCTGAAAGATTTCAGATTTTAAATTACGTCCAAAGGCGCGTTTTTTTAACGTTTCGTGTGCTACCTTTTTTTATTAAATATCATGTACTACGTACTCAAACCATAAAATTCAGTTCAAAATCAATATCGCAAAATCA
The DNA here is from genome assembly GCA_000611955.2 of Stegodyphus mimosarum. Classification (NCBI taxonomy): domain Eukaryota; kingdom Metazoa; phylum Arthropoda; class Arachnida; order Araneae; family Eresidae; genus Stegodyphus; species Stegodyphus mimosarum. Next base: position 106,631 of record KK121989.1, read on the forward strand.
TTTTAAAATGAACATATCTTTAGAATTTCCGTAAGTCTCGTGCGCTGGAGATAAAAATGTTTTTTTTTCCGTACAGTGTTGCCATTGCTCGCTTTGAAATCATTTAGTTTGTTAATCAGAAATTCGTTGAAATGTTACAAAACATAAAATCGATAATAAAGCAAATTTCAAATTCAAAATTAGGGCTTCCAGATGCCCATATTCGCAGTAGGATTACGTCATTCAAAATTCGATGGCTCTAGGTTTTATCACAATGCGAGAAACATGCATACATTATTTATGCAGATTTTTCATTTTTTAAAATTTAATGCAGAGCGATAACATTTAGTGGCAACAATTTGAAAAGTGAAAGAGTGAATCGACGCAAAATCGCAAAGCGAAAGTAATAGTCCTTCGGGACTAAATCCCTTTGGACTAAAAAGCAAAATTTATCAAATAAAAATTTTAAAATTAAGTATTTACCAAAAGGAAATAAAAAATTACCTAAATGAGAAAACTAACTGCAGAAAATGAGAGCTAACTGAAATGAGAATGAATGCTAAATAAGAAAGCTAACTGTAATAACTCCTGTCTGATTAAGGTTCTAAAAATCACTTTTTATGAAACTGGTCATCTTAGGAGATTACCAAAGTTTCCGAGCTCATGTTTAGATATTGTCTTCTTAGCAAGATTTTTTACTGTATGTTATAGAAGTTTAGCAAAACTAGAGAAAAATCGAATAAAATATATATACGAAAAAATTTAATCATATTTTAAAGCACTTTTAAGAAATATTTAAACACAAAATTAAATATAAAGAATCCTCTAATTCAAGATTTCGTATCTTTTTTAGCCTTCTTTAGGTGCTATCATCTTAATAAGGTAATGTTTAATACATACGTTTATTTATGTTCTCACAAATGCTGGTCTTCATAGGGAATAGTCGCCAAGAGAATTCACTAAATTATATATTTGTTGCGAAATGCCCAGCTGCGATGAGATAGCTTCCTCGCGAAGCGGAGTTAGGGTTACTAGATTTCGCGCGAAGTCGCCCATTTAGAGATATTTGGCGAGAAAATTGGCGATATGCCATAGACGGAGTTAAAGCATTCCAGAACGCATTCTTAACGTTTTCCTCGGGAATGTTCTCAAAGGTAGGTTAAAGCTATACATACGCTGCCTGTACGGAGAGAGTAGTAACGTAGTAGAGTGTCTTGAGTTAAGAGCGATCTACCGAGTCTGGAGCTTTACAGTGAAGCTGTTTTATAGCCTGAACGCTGTGTTGCTGATTGTTTCAACGAGTTTATCGTAGTTTTTCGACGACTGTAAACATTCTTTCCAACTGCCCTGTATAACAGTGCTTACTGGCGAATAAATTGTGCTTTGATTCTTAATAAAGTGTTATCATCAATTATTCTAAATCCACGAACTTGCAGAACGTAATAATATTATTTCTGAAAAAAAAAATCTGCAATTAAATTTTCTGAGTACAATTTTTAACATGTGTCTTCCCAATGACTGATGTAAAAACGTAATAGTCTCGGTTGATAATAGTTTCCGAGCGATAAAATTGCTGAACACCGGTAGTTAGACTCGGTGAGCAAGGTGGCTGCATGAGGTGTTTCGTGGTTTTCCTAATGTGTAACATGGATATGAGCCAGTTCCTGATAAAGTGGTTCACAGATGGATTCTTCCACTTACGCAGACAGACCTAATGTACTTTGTGTTAATTGAATAAATCCAAATCCCTTGCTGAAATATTCTGTATGCTACTCCCTGACATGCTTCGTCGTAACTAAAAAATCAACATGCAAACGTTGTACATGAAAATGTTAACGATACTTTAAGAAGACGAATAAACTAAAATAAAATGAGACCTAATTTTTGCTAAAAGAATATCAAATAACAAAGGGAAGGAAAATACTAAACAAACAAACAAACAAAAAAGATAAAGAGGCAAGAGTTTATAGTTCATTTAAAACATATATAGTTCCTTTAACTACCAAAGGTAATAGTGAATCCATCATTTGATGGATATGTTTCACAATTAATTTCAAGGCTGTATTTCACATAGGAATACAGTAAAGACAGTGTAACAGCTTTAGATATTGTTGCAATAATAATCTTCTACTTTTGAAATAGTTGAATTTGAAATATATATGTTAATAAATGGCAATGTTTGAAACGCCAACACGAGAGCTGCGTGCGGTTCTCGCACGAAGTAAGAAAATGATTTTTAATTTAAAAAAAAAGTTAGAATACGTTTTGGCTGTTAATTTTTGATGTTACCTTTTCTTTGACTTATATGTTGCAGCTATGAAATTGATCTATTAAATAAAGTTGCTGTGTTCCAATGGAGTTTGCTTTAATTACGAAACAAGCATTACAACAGACACATTCTTGTTGTTTAAAAAACAGTAAACCTGTCATCTGGAAAGAAAAAGAAATAAAGTTAAAAATAGTTTTATGTATGAAGAGAAAATAATGCAAATTAACATATTTCAATTTTACAGTTTTATTCTGGCTATTTTGTTAGCAAACTCTACCGTAAGGAATGTATTCGAATCTTCTAAAATTGTCTCCTAAAAAGCAAAAAATTACTTTCACTGGACACGATAATTCCTTGTATATTATTCTCAACCATAAAAATGATTAATCATCGAATATCACATGTGGTAGAAACGAATCTACGAAACCAGAAACAAAGGAGACAATCAACAAGTAAATCTTCAAAAAACAATGGAAGTGGCGCTTTCTTACTTGGACATAAAGAATTTTCTGCAGCTCGAATACATCAAAACTTCAAGGCAAACCTTTCCGAAGTTTTACTTGCGACTTATATTTTCTAAATCATAAGAAAATCTATACTTTGTCCCCAATGACGTTAGAGAACTTGCGAAACAAAACAAAAAGTGTTGAAAAAAAGAGAAAATGCGACCAGCTGCTGGAAAGAAGGTGAAGGGGAGGGGCGAAAAGGTAAAAGTTTATCGCCTGCAATTGAATGTCATTTAGACATTTTATTTCCATATAATGCAGGGAAAAGTTTCAGGCGGGGGTAAAACAATTTGGGAGGAAAAAAAATGTGAAAATGTATTTCTGAAACTCAAAAACAAAAGTATTCAGGGATCTCACCTCATAATTTTTTGTTCTGTCGTTTCTTTTCCTGCCAAATTTCAGCCTCTTTTTTTCGAATCCGAAAGACATTTATGGCAATTTCTTTCGAAATTTCAAAGAAATGGGCATCTAACGTAAAAGTTTTACTTTTTTGCTCTGTGTTGATTGACTTGTGATAACAAACCTACTAGCACGACTTTAAAACCTGTTATTCGGATTTCTTAGTACTTTTCCAGGTCAAGTAAAATTAAACTTGTTAATTTTGTTTCATTAAGTAATGCAAAAAGATAAGACTGGTGCGCTACGTATTTCATGAGAAGATATTAAATTATTTTTTGTAAATTATCTCACTTATCTGAGGCCTTGGGAGCCATACATTTTATCATGGCTTAGAGACATCATGGGAGCCATACAGTTGACAGTTCGAATTTGCCCATTTCTGTGTCGACTTCGAAGATTTCCTAAAATGACGTTGTGGGGTTTGACTTATTTAATTCTAAAATTCTAACTTAGAACCCCACGAACACTAACAAGCGAATAATCGCTTAAGTGTGTGAACAGAACACGTAAGACTTAAAGAGGGTTTATTTTTCAGTATATTTACAATCAGTTCCTACTTGGAACTTTACACAAAGCCTCCACTCGGGCTTGAACTTAAAATAATAATAATTTAAACTAAACTAGCTTAACTAAGCTATTTGAAAGGTATAGCCGAAGCTATCAGAAGTCTAACTAGTTGGCCCCTAAGTATGAATTAAATCGGCGAAGCCAAGCAAGGGCCTAAGGTATGGCCGAGCGTAGTAACTAAGACAGAAATTAGCCAAAGGCAAACGCGCGCTAGTCAGGGAATCAGACTCTCTCTCTCGAAGTCGGTGAAGTATCGACTTTAATAGTACTCTATCTCATTTGCATTAAGTGCTTTTCTAAAATTACATTCTGGCAGGAAATCGTAAGTGAAATTAGAATAAGATAGGAAAGATACAAAACTTAAAATAGCTGTTAGTAAACTTAGGAATAAACTTTACAACGTTTCGAAGGACCTTTCACATTTCTTTTACCAGTTCTCGAGAGAACTTTTGGCTCGATACTATTTTAAGAGCCCCATGACACAAAGACAGTATACACTTAAGAAACATCCATGCCATCTTTGGGATTCGAATCTAGGCACACCGCTATGACAGATTAAATTAACGTAGCAGTATGCACTCGACCTATAGATTAATATACAGTATGGGAAAATAAGAAGCCTATAACCATCCATGAGAAAGAAATCAGATATTAAACGTAAGGAAAAACTTAAAATCAGGCTGAACAGTAACCTTATTTGGGTGTAGACTTTTAAATAGAACTGTATTGATTTTAAGGGCGATCAGAGAGAGGTTTCTCTTCTTCAGGAGAAAGTACTTCTGAATAATTGCTTCAAAAGAAGACACACATGTATCTGATTGCCCTTGATATTGATGGAATTTTACTAAAAATCTACGCTGAAATAAAGTTGCAGTTTTGCCTAATTTTAAGTTTTACATTGGCGTGTTTCTCTTCCTTTTTGATAAGCCTAATTTTTTTTGTGTGAAGTTGTTTAGTTAAAGCAAGCCTTCTTTTTCAAAGCATAGACTAAACAAATGCAGTGATATTATATTAATTCTCACTTTAGGAAAAAAAAAATTGTCATAGAATGTATTTTTTCCATGTACGTGTGATTGTGATTGAAATATAACTTTTTCCGTTTGCTGTTAAACGCAGTATTCTTTTTTTATTCAGTTGTCAGGACTGAGTGTTCGGTGCATATTCTTGGCAAACATCTTCGTGAAAGTAACTAAATCCTGATCTTGAACAGGGAGCTGAATGCAGCTATGTTCTGTGGTAGAATACTGTGATTAAGTGGTAGAATAACTATACGTAAGAAGGATTTAAAATCCTCTTTTATTAAACCACAATTACTTACAGCCACTTCCCAACACGGGAGGGATACAGAAAATAACGACCGCCACTTGGGTCTAAACTGGACAATCAAATAATTTAAACTAAAACTAATTAGAAATTAAGTAGTCGTTGCTCACAGAGCTATGAACGCGAGGTTGGCCTCTAAACTAAATGGTGCGTAGCAAGATTTAACTAATACTGACGCACTTAGAATTACTTCAATAAGTAATAGCGTAACAGCGCTACGGCTTAGCATTTAAATACTAGCTGGTCAGGCGAACGTCGAAGAGAGTAACAGTGGTCTGAGACTAAAAGCTCTCTCACGCTGAGAGGTTCCTACCTCTCGTTTAAATAGAACTTGGCTCCACTTCAAATTAGCATAAAGCTGAAACGCGCGCTTATTCTAACGGGAAGTTGAAATGAGAACAGATAGAAAAAGGCAAATTAAAATAAAACCGTGTTAATTTAACTAAAACCTTACACAGTTAATTGTACTTTATTGAAAACACATGAAACTACCCGATATTTTTTTTCTTTCAGCTCACAGCCCACCAGCGGCCGAGCGGTAAAGACGCTGAACACTGGTAGTTCGGTCCGAGGTTGGAATTCCGCGAACGGGCTGGCTGCATGGGCGTTTTCGTGGTTTTCCCCATGTGTAACGTGTATAGGAGCCAGTTTCCCTTAGAAAGTCCTCCACGAAGGCATCCCTCCCCCTAGGCCGATAGCCCTCGTGTGCTTTGCCATAATTGAATAACCTAACCTAACCTTTCAGCTCACATAAATTTTAATTCCTGGCTTTGTTTTTCCTTTACTAACTAGAATTTTTTTTTTTTTTTTTTTTTTTTTTTGAATTCCAA
>KK121989.1:112518-158241 GCA_000611955.2 Stegodyphus mimosarum
TAGGAAATTTTGAATTTCTAGAAATATATTAATTACTATTTTAAGTATTTTTACCCTGGACACTTTTACAAACTGTAACTGTTCACAATCTGCCACTGGAACAAAAAAAGTATTTTTACCTTTCGAGAAAGCAAAAAGATTCGGAAAACATAATCACTATAATCACCACTTGTAAAGTAAAAGCTTCAAAGGATGCTTCTCAGTCAGCGCAAGATGACCATTAAAATAACTCTAAAGTAATTGAGCCATTAAATACACGTAAACATCCATGAGAATGATTACAATGATGAATCGGAAATATCAGAATAATCAGAGAAATTAGAATACAGGACTTAATATCGAGTGATCAAGATGTGTTTGTTCTTCATATAAATGTACGAAGGTCGATAAGATTATTCAAAGAAAGGTTGTCCTACATCACTACTCTACCGTCTTCATAATTGTCTCTTCGAACGATGATATCTTGTTTTCCCTCTTCACCGATATTTGTTTGTCGACTGAAGCGTGACTCACCCTGTGAAATGAAACTGATTCTCTGATTTAAATGTTCTCTAATCTGGGAACCAAATTTAAGACTTAACTCTTTTAAACAGGACTTGAAGAAGCTGAAACAAAGACTACAGTCGTCCGCCTAACGAATGTTATGAAACATGAAGTATATTCACTGTAAGATATATTTAATCAGTAACATATTAATTTAATTAATTATATTTAATTGTAAGATCCACTATTACAATATTTCCTTTACCTCGTACAAGGAAGTAAAAACGTCCAAATTTCTGTTTGGATGGGACTTTCGGGCTGACCGGTAAGTATAACGGTGTGTAGTTAGAGTTGTGGCAGCTTGAAAATAATCTCAACTTTCTCAAGGCAAGGACATTGAGAAGCCGAATATTTGTGATGACATGGATGGGCAGTGAGTGAAATCATTTTTTCTTCTTTCGCAAGTTCGCGGACTTTCGCTGGGTAAGTCTTGTTATTTTTAAACGAATTAACGAAGATTTTACATCACTTCTTGCTGATGACGTGTGGTAAAGTACATTGGCCTACCTTTCAGAGGTATTTCTGAAAATTAAATGAACTAAATCTATGTTTATACGGTATTTTTTTTTACTGTCAGTGCGCATGAAAAACTAAAGGGGTTGGAGAAGACATTTGATTTGTGGGTTGGGAATGTAAAACAGAGAACTTTTCACCATTTTCAATTTTCATTTCTTTTCTTGAATTTAGGAAATGAGCTGTGATAATATATTAAGTTATAAATAATAATGATAAAATGATATTGTTATCGGAAAATGAAAATTCCGATAGAATGATATTGCTATTGGAAAAGAACACCGCGATACTATGTTCGCATCTCGGAAATTTGAGGCCATAATTTGAAACTTATTTTGTAAGGTTTTAGTTTAAACTAACAAAGTTTTATGTTAATTTTCTCTTTCCTGTAAGTTCTTATTTCAACTTCCCGTTAGAATGAGCACGCGTTTCAGCTTTATGCTAATTTGAAGGGGAGACAAGTTTTGTATTTAAGGGTTAGGGAGGAACTTACCTGTGTGAGAGAGCTTTTAGTCTCAGATCACTGCGGCTCTGTTCGACGTCCACCTGACTAGCTAGTATTTAAATAGCCTTAGCGCTGTTACGCTATTACTTATTGAAGAAATCTAAGTGCGTTAATATTAGTTAAATCTTGCTACGCACTACTGATAGTTTAGCATAGAGGCCAACCTCGCGTTTATAGCTCTGAGAGCAACGATTTCTTAGTTTTCTATTTAACTTTATTTTAAATTATTTGATTATTCAGTTTAGGCCTAAGTGCGGTCATTATTTTCTGTTATCCCTTCCGAGTTGGGAAGTGGCTGTAAATAGAAGTTTAATAAAAGGGTAATTTTAAAACCCTCCTTGCGAGCAGTTATTCTACCATTTAACCAGAGTTATTCTACCACAGAACATAGCTACATTCAGCTCCCTGTTCGAGATCAGGACTTTGTTACAGTTACGATTATGTTCGCCAAAAGTAGGCACAGAACACTCAGTCCTGACAATTTTACAAATATAAAATTTCCATGGGTTCCTGATCCTTTCCATTGCGATACTGAAAATAACAAACCGTGATTGAATGAAAGAGAATATGGAATGAGACTTGACTTAAAATGACATTCCAGGCAGAAGGTATGGCTAACTTCTGCATTTCATTACTAGTGAAAATAGAACGCAGTCAACTGTATAACAATGCTATAATTCAGTTTGCTTTCATATGCACTGTTTTACAAAAAAATCGAAGCACCATGAAGGAAGTGGTTGTTTCTGATGAAATTGAATATGTGTATAACTCATACACAAATAATAAAATGATTAAAAAATCAAGGTCATAGTACCCGTTCACGGCTCACAATCACCCAATGCGTGTTCAAATTAATAGTTGGTCGAACCGCCCCCTGGCAGCAATGCTTGCTTGAATTCGTCGAGGCAAGGAGTGGTAGAGGTTCTTAATGTCATCCTGCGACACATTCTGCCAGGCATTCATAAGTTGTCGCTCCATATCTGCGGTATTTCGTGGTGGCCGAATCTGGCAGCCTACCATGTCCCAGTCATGCTCGACTGGTGAAAGGTCTGGTGACCTTGCTGGCCAAGGAAGAGTATCAACCGCACGGGGACAGTCCAAAGATAGGCGAGCGGTATGTGACCTTGCATTATCTTGTTGGAAAATGGCCCCAGGATGACGTGCCATGTAGGGTAATGCAACCGGCCGCAGGATGGTATCAACATATCGTTGAGCTATTAAAGATGTACGGAGGATGACTAAAGATGAACTGCTGTCATAAGAAATAACGTCCCATACCATCACACAAGGGGTTATGGCTGTACGCCTTTCTTAAATAAAGGCTGATTGGGACCGCTGGCCCCGTTCTCTCCAGACACGAACACTGTGATGATCTGCTTCAAGAGTGAAGCGGGATTCATCGCTGAACAATATACGATGCCCGTCTGATGGCAGCCATGATGATCGGCTGCGACATCACTCCAGACAACTAAGTCGATGTTGTGGGGTCAAAGGCAAACGTCTTAAAGGCCTTTGTGAACTTAACACCGCCTCAGACAAGTGCCGTGAGATGCTGGAGGGTCTGTAAGGTCTTCGATATCATCGTAAAAGCATCTTGATTTGCTTCTTAATGGAATTACAATAGCAGCAACAAAAAAAAGATAACTTTTCCGCCTCTGTTACTGGTTTTATACTTTGCGAATTGCGCACTAGATATGCGCGCTATGATCCCAATTCCTGTTCATTTGCCTTGAAACTTTAATCATTTTCATGTTCAATCAAGATGTTTTTGCATACCAAATTTCGTCACGATCGCAAAGTCCTTCTTGGTGCTTCGAGTTTTTTGCAGATGCACAAGAAAAGTTTTCCGTAACTAATTCAAAAAGAAACAAAGCACGGAATCGACTTGTCGCATGTGCCGATCTCAGACTTAAGTTTAGCAGAATAATCGAAACAGAGAACAGCTGAGCAAGAATTGGCAGGCTCACCAATCGAAAAATATCGGAAAAGAATAATCCAGGAACAAAAAATAGGTTGAATTTATTACCAAGCAAAGCTACAGAAGGAGATTATCTCAGACGATTAAAAGAATTTCCAACCAATACTTAGAATTCCTTTTCTTCGATGAGCCTTAATGTCTGGATTGTGACCATGATGATTTTTAGCTGGGAGGTTATTCGCTTATTGTTATCATGGGCTTTGTAAAAACCTTTTATGGAGGTAGACGTAGTAATTTGTTTAGATTCTTTGTGTAAAATGCTTCCATACATTCATTGTTGAAACGTTCGAAAAAAAATTTTGAGCGCTTAGGTCACAAATGAAGGTCAACTTAGCAAAAGGGCAAAGACTTAGACAGATGATTGTCTTCTCCATATTACTAGTTAATAAAGCCGTGTTTCTCATATGTTGCCATTCTTTGATCGTAGGTTTTTCTTTTACAAAGAAGCATTGCAGTTTTTCTTAATCATTATTGTTTAATTTATTCTTCAAGCCGTTTATAGAGTTCCTGAACATACGTATTAGTATATAATCTTTAATACGGTCCATTTTTGATGAAAGAAATTACGAATTTTCCTCATTAAGTTTTAATTAAGAAAATTTACTTTCTATTAGCTTTTTATGTCGCAAAATTGTTTGAGTATCAAACAAGACAACAGCATTCTTATTGAAACTAAGCGCTTAACAGAATAAAATTTTTGCCTTTTCTCTATCTACTTTTTTTTTAAAATTTGTTTATACTATTATTATGATAATTTCTGCAGACTTGCCTCTTTTTAATTTTATATCTTTTTTTTTTTTTCGTTTTTGTAATTTTTTTTCTTTTTTTAAATTTTAATGGTAAACTCTTCTTTAAGTCATTAGATGGCGGTTCGTGGATTCATATTGTGGGGGTTTGTGGCGTTAAGATGGTGGTGGTTGTCGGAAGTTCTGAGACTGCAGACGATAATTACATTTTATATTACAACAGCAAAACTATATTTTTTCTTCCCTTTCGCTCAGTACAAAAAGTATCAAACATTAAGTACACAATCTGTTAAGTTTGAGGCAGAGAAAACAATAGATTAGAAAAGAATAAAATAACTTTGTAGAGACATTAGGTTATTTCGAAGCAGAAGACATGAAAAATGAGCAACGCCTTTACCGGGAATCGAACCACGGACCTTTAGGTTACGCGTCGAGCGTGCTGACCACTACACCACGAAGGCATACGAAGAAGGTCGGGCATGTACACTGCTCAAAAAAAAAAAGGGCGGGGTAGTTCTACATCTGCCGTTCTACTGGGCCGATTGACGAAATTCAAATTGCGTTTTTCATGTCTCGAAAGCGACACTTAGGATATGTATTAGATTTATATATATAGAATTGTTCAAATATAGGTATTTTCACACAAAATGGGACTTTTCTGAAATGACAGGCGAATTTTTTCCATATTTCGGTTCTACGACTCAAATGATGCCAAACTACCAAGTTGTGTAAAAATCGCTCGAGTCGTTTTTCAAAAATGAGCTCTCAACATTTTAGCTCCTCAATGTTAATAGAATTTGATATATATTTACTAATATCTCACTTTTTATATCACTTACTTGATTCCTTCTTTCACAGTTCGAAATTTATGTTCATTCCAAATAAAATTCGCCCATATTTTATGATTTATTTTTTAAATTTGTATTTTAAAACAATTTTTACAAATTTTTCGAAAAGATTTTGAATTATAACCTATAAAATTTTTATAATCCTCTTAAAGTAGATGTATTTCTAAGCATACCTACAAAAAATTAGAGCTTTTTATTCAAAATTTCCGAATATGTACGTGAATTTATATATTGGCGCGTTTTGAAATTTGGCATATTTGTTGAAAGCGATAATAACGGAAATGTGATTTGTGCACTTTGTTAAAATTACTTGAAAGTAGAATGATGTGACTTTTTTTCCTCTTATCCACAATATAAAAACGCAGGAACGGTGTGACTTTTTATCCGCCGCTGCGCGATGGAAGAGAAGGAAAATAGTTTGCCACATATTAAGAAGTTCGCCAAGTGAATTATTCTTGGCGCAAACTGAAAAAAAAATCGCCGCGTTCAATTTATGAATTTCTTCGCAAATTTCACACCAAATTTTACAAAATTTAATATTTAGGTGTATCTTGAGTCGTAGAATCAAAATATGGAAAGAATTGCTATGTTATTTGAGAAAAAGTCCGATTTTGTGTCAAAATACCTATGCTAGAAGAAAGCTATATATAAATTTAATATATGTCCTAAGTCGCGCTTTCGAGACATGAAAAACGCAATTCGAATTTCGTCAATCGGCCCAGTAGAATGGGAGATATAGAACTGTCCCTTGCCTTTTTTTTTTCGCAGGGCACCTTATATACTCTGCCTTTTAAAGGGCGGCTAGGGTTCTGGGGACCCAGTTGCCAAACCCCGGTGGCGGAGAATCATCATCCACCATCTTTTTTAGTTCGGGCGCCAATCATTAGGAATTTTTTTGGAAGCAGAGGAATGAAAAATGAGCAACGCGCTTTCCTGGAATCGAACCACTGACCTCTCGGTTACGCGTCGAGCGTGCTGACCACTACACCAGGAAGCGTGCGAAGAAGGTGGGAGATATAACTTAAGAGCGTAAATATGATTATATAAAGAGGGAAACAGGAAATACACTTAAATTACCTACGCATTTGTCGTGCCTGTCTCATTAAAAAAATATGTAAAAGAACAGTAGACTACTTGATATGACATTAAAACAAAGAAGGAGAGGAAAATAAGTTGAATAAATGTCATGTTATAGCAATGTAAGAATTTTAATTAACAGGAATGAATTGGTTTCCCTAAGGTCAAAGAACCAGAAAAATTAAAACTTGTAATGAACTGTTTTAAAGAGGAAATAACGGTATAAAAAAAGTCCATTGTCGCTGTAATCATCATCAATCAAATGATTACATATTAAAGCTTTAGAAACCATTCATTTGCGCTCTTTTTAACTTGCATGAAAATAAAATGCACCATTTTCAAAGAACGAAGCACATACCGAGCAGGTAATCTCTAATCTGAATAATGAAGAACCCGTAGGCGTATTCGGAAACTAAGTACCGTTTTGAAAAAAAAAAAAAAAAAAAAAAAAAAAAAAATTTTTTAATTTTTACATGAAAATACATGTCTTAAACTTTTTTTCAACATAGTTTCCGCCAATGATCAAACACTTGTCATAGCGGGTGACCAGTCTTTGTATACCATCGTCAAAGAAACTTCCCGCCAGTTTCGATAACCACGACTCCACAGCATTTTTCGCGTCATCGTCAGATCCAAAGCGCTTGCCACCGAGCTCGCTCTTCATGTGCAGGAACAAGTGATAGTCGGACGGCGCCAAGTCCGGGCTGTACGGTGGGGGATCGAACTGCTCCCGATGAAACTGCCGAGTTAACGATTGAGTGACACCAGCAATATGCGGTTGAGCATTGTACGGAGCAACACAATTCCTTTACCGAGCATTCCTCTTCGTTTGTTTTGAATGGCACGCCTTAGTTTTGTTAAAGTCTCACAATATCGTGCCGCATTAATGGTTTCACCTCTGGGAAAAAATTCGGTAAGCAAAACGCCTTTCCTATCCCAGAAGACAGTGCACATGATTTTTTGTGATGACATTGTCACTTTGAACTTTTGTTTTTTCGGAGAATGAATGTGTCTCCACTCCATCGATTGCTGTTTCGATTCTGGTGTGGAATGACACACCCAAGTTTCGTCACCTGTCACAATTTGGTTTAAAAAGTTTTCTCCCTCATCACTGTACGGCGTGAGAAATGTCAGGGCACTACCGAGTCGCTTTGTTTTGTGAACATCGGTGAGCATTTTTGGAACCCACGGGGAACACAGTTTGCGATAATTCAAGCGGTCAGACACAATTTCGAACAAAACAGTTTGTGGAAATGCCTCTGAAAGAGCATTGTGAAGCGTCCGTTCTCATGAATTGCTTCATCAACTTTCCTTACCAAATCATCGGTGACAACAGAAGGCCGACCACTCCGAGCCTCGGCGTGGACATTTGTTCGACCTGCATTAAACATTTTTACCTACTTTCTCACCATTCCATCACTTATCGCGTATTCACCGTAAACTTCTGTCACTTGACGATAAATTTCGGCCGGTTTAACATTCCTCGCTTTCAAAAATTTAATCACGGCACGAATCTCACAGTCAGCGGGAGAATTAATTGTCTTAAACATTTTGAATGTGCACAGCAAACTGAAAACACAACATAGAGCAACCAAAATGGCGACAATTGAAAGTCAGTGAACAAGAAAGACTAGTGCGCATGCGCGGGACGCCTACCACAGCGCTGCGACGGCGCTAGAATGAAACGGTACCTAGTTTCCGAATACGCTACGTATATTGTTACGTGCATATGTGTTCGTAATGGATTGAATGCACACAGTAACCGATGATTTCTTGATGAATTTTTTTCTGAAGTAATAATAATAATCTGAGAGTCTTCAGATTTTATCGGTCGCCCGAAAGAGGTTGTTATGGTTTTTTACTCTCTCGCTGACCTCCCAGCATACAAATCTGCAGTTACACTCACTCCTCCTTACCCAGTTTTGTTTTGTCTTTTTAGCTTTATTATTGAACATCACTTTCTTCGCATTTACGTCATATACATTTCCACAGCAAAATTGCAAAAATTTGGATACCAGTGTACGTTTAAAATTTCCGATGCAGCTAAGTGTTAGCGGATACTTTCTCTGTGTGTGTGTGTGTGCGTGTTTTCCAGTCTTTTCGCAGTTCATCACATCACTGTTTAGTTTTCTTACTAAGATGGCTTCACAAAACTTTTTTCGTCCCTTTATTATTAACGTTTTGTGTGTTTATTTTATTTATAAAATATCACTTTCTTCTTTCGTGGCGCTCATGCCACATAAAATTCAGTTTAACGGCAAAATCACAAAATATTAAATATATCTTTAGAATTTCCGATAGACAGTCTCACGCGCTTTAGCTAAAAATATTTTATTCCGTAGTGTCCTCTGCTCGCTTTGAAATCATTGAGTTTGTTAATCGAAAATTGTTAAAGTTTTACAAATAATAAACGATAGATAATAAAACCAATTCCAAATTCGGTCTTCCAGGTGCCCATGTTCGAATGGAGGACTAGGTTATTCAAAACATTCGGGTGGAGGACTACATTACATTCCTATATACCGTTGTTTTTTCGCAATGCGAGAACATACATACATACATGTATATTCTATATTATTAATTTTTTAAATATAATACAGGACGATAATATTTGCTTTTTAGTGATTCAATGCAAAATATCGTTTCAAGATTAATATCCGATTCGGGACTAAACTCCCTTTTGGTAACCTCTCTTCCATAATAATAATACCACTACCCCGAACTCCTCCTCGTCGTCGCTCCTTCTCCTCGCTCCACCTCACTTCTCTTCCTCCTCGGTAACTATAGGTTAGTTATTCAGTTATGGCAAAGCACACGAGGGCTATCTGCCTAAAGGGAGGAATGCCTTCGTGGAGGACTTTCTAAGGGAAACTGACTCGTATACATGTTACACATGGGGAAAACCACGAAAACGCCCATGCAGCCAGCCCGTTCGCGGGATTCGAACGTCGGACCGAACTACCAGTGTTCAGCGTCTTTACTGCTCGGGCCGCTGGTGGGCCTCCTCGGTAACTATAATCTTCCCGGAAGGTATACACAGTTACAGTTGCATAAATTTCGGACCATGAAATGACATCACGTATTTCAGATATAAATTATTTCGTTAATAAATTTCAGACATAAATTATTTCTTTTCGAACATAAATTATAAAATTTCGGGCCATAAAATAACATAAATTCTTTTATATAAATTTCAAACCTCCTCCTCGGTAACTTCAATAAGTAGTTACCACTTCAAACTTCTAAGTAGCAGACTGAATACTCTGAACGTAACTGAAAACTCCCGCTCCCTCCGGTCTTTTAGCTTTCTCTCGTCTGCCGAGGAATTTCCAGTACCTTCGATTTCTGGAAATTGCTGGAAGGCATACACAGTTACATGGATTAGGGTCGGATACAGTTACAGTTACATAAATTTCGGACCATAAGTTACAGTTGCAGTTATACAGGGATTGAACCAAAATATCAGCAGATGGTCGCCAAGCTTGCGACTTTTGAAGATTTATCGCCAAATTTGGCGACTAAAATTAGTTGCCAAAACCATCTCTAGCTTGCCGTTATCTCGCCAATTGGCCATATTAAGGGAACCCCTATTTTTGAGGTTCTGACGCTTTTCATGGTCTTTATACAAGAGATATAATAATTTATTGTAACATCTCTTCTATAAAGATATAGATCTATAACATAAAAATTCAGAATATATACATACAATTTCACTAACATTCTTTACATCTATAAAAGAATCGTAACAATATTTATGCATGTATGGATGATCGTTGTATTGTAGAAAAGCGTAAACATGTGGCTCCAGATGCCACCGCTTTTCCTTCATCCGTACATGCATGCGCAAACTGAAGCTAAAATTTTGAAAGATTTAAAAACGTGAAAATACTTAACCCCTCTTATTATATAAATTTGGTACTTGCGAACTATTTTCTTTCTTCTTAAAGTAAAGTGTCGCCTGGAAGGTTTAATTTCAGGAAACCATAACGAGTGCCTTAATTAGTACTCCAAAAGATGACTTCTACGAAGTAAAAAAGAGGCTGTGTGAGTATGCCGAGGCTAAGAAATTGAGAATGTGGTTTTCTTCTAATTTTCGATTTCGTGCGGACTTAGTCCGGTATAGTGTATCACATTTCATAAAGTTAATTAATCTAACTTGTGGTGTAATTAAATGTGATCCTTAATGCAGTTTATAATTTAATGCTTATTTATTCTTATTAGTATTATAACGAATTTTAATTTTTATACACTACAAATGAAATATTAAAATTTATTACCTGATGAATTTCGTATCAAAATACAAATATATAAGTATATGTTTGCTTGATCCAATGCTTCAGGCTATAATGCTATAGAGTAGGCTAAAAAGCCACTAATAAAAATCCGATGTGTACACCACATGACTTCCTTGTACGGAATATTAAATTATACGCAATTTTCCTGCATTTCATTAAAACATATTGAATTAACAGTTAACGAATTTTGAATTAAATCTGCTTCGTCGATAGCGCATAAACTACAATAGAATAAATGCACTCTTTAAAGTTCACTATATTTATTTACCATAGCCACACTTCGGCGCTAGGTTCACTTAACAGCGTTACATCTCATACATTTTATAACTCAAAGTGAGCAAAAATTATAGCATCGGAAGAATTACCACAAGTTCTATTTGGATACTGTAATAAATCTAAAACGATTTGTAAAAGAAATTAAATCAATAAAAAAGAAATAGTTTTTCACAGACGATTCAGCGCCGCTTACCTAATGCGCACGCGCTACTCATTAAGTCGGTTCTCACTTCGCGGTAAGGCAAAAATATGTAACTAAAAATATTTGCATTCAAATTTAAAAGATATCGGAAAACACCAAGTACAATTAAAACAATTAAAAAAACAATTTTTACAATTAAAATTAAAATTTCTATGCAAAAATGAGCTATTAACTTTAAATGATAATTCCAGAATGAATCAAGCGTAATTTAATTCGTAATAATAAAAGAAGACGTTACTTTGTTGTTGCGAAGCTTAGTTTGTCTAGATTGGCAACAAATCCACTATGCTGCTAAGTTTCAAATGTAAACAAATATGTCCTCTATGATAACCAAAACTTAGGCTTAGCTGCACTTAAAAAACTTTTAATTAATGATAATTCCACAGTTATTGCATGCAGGTTAACTAAAGGCATAAAATCTTAACCGAAAGATAAGAACAACATAATTCAATCATTTTGAAAGCAAAAAATCCACAATTTACAAACTTATAAGAATAAAGAAACTGAGATCACCGAGCCGAGTAACAGAGTGGATATATAAATACATATATTTATATACTTTTGGTGCAGTGGATTGGATCCAAAATACGAGCTGCACATCTACATGTTATAGCAGTCCTGTATACAAAATTTCAGCGTTCTGAGGCTACTCGTTTTTGAGTTATGCGAGATACATTCATGCATACGTACGTACGTACGCACAGACGCCACGAAAAATTCTTTTCAGAATCGATTTTAAATCAGTTTTATAATTGTTTTGAGAAAAAAGAGTCATTTATTCTGCCTTTACGTATTATCACAAGTTCTATTCAAATACTATAATTCAAATACTAAAACGATGTATAAAAGAAATTAAACAAATAAAAAAGAAACAGTTTTTCGCAGACGATTCAGCGCCGCTTACCTAATGCGCGTGCGCTACTCATTAATTTGGTTCTCACTTCGCGGTAAGGCAAAAATACATAAAAATTGAAAATATTTTCATTAAAAATTGAAAGATGTAGGAAAACATAAAACACCAAGTACAGTTAAAACAATTTTTACAATTAAAATTACAATTTATACACAAAAATGAGCTATTAACTTTAAATGATAATTCCAGAATTTTTCAAGCATAAATTAATTCGCAATAGTAAAAGAAGACGTTACTTTAAGCTTAATTCCTCTAGATTGGCAACAAATCCACTATTCTGCTAAGCTTCAAACGTAAACAAATATTACCGCTATCGTAACCAAAAATTAGGCTTCACCACACTTCAAAAACTTTTAAATTGTTGATAATTCCACAGTTATTGCATGCAGGTTAACTAAGGGAGTAAAAACTTAACCGAAAGATAAGAACAACATAATTCAATCATTTTTAAAGCAAAAAATGCGCAATTTACAAACTTATTAGAATAAAGAAACTGAGCTCACTGAGCTGAGTAACAGAGTAGATATATATATACATATATTTACATACATTTGGTGCTGGCTATGGCAACCAAAATGCGAGGTGCACATCTATATGGTACGGCAGCCCTATATAGAAAATTTCAAAGTTCTGAGGCTACTCGTTTTTGAAGTATGCGAGATACATACGTACATACGTACGCACAGATGCCACGAAGAAATCGTTTCAGAATCCATTTTAAATCAGTTTTCTAATTATTTTTTGGGGGGGTGAGAAGGATCCTTTATTGTGTTCTTACGTACGAATGTCACTCGAAAACATCGCTAAATTGCATTCGATAGCGGTCAGAATACAGATTTTCATTGAAATGTGGTACTCGAAGTTTTTCGCGATTACAATACTTCTTTTTTACTTCGTATAAGGAAGTAAAAATATTTAGTCATTTATAATGCTGGAAGTGTTGATGCTTTGTTATTGTAAGCAAACAGGACGTTTGTACCATTGTTGAACAACATTCCTCAGATTATATTCTCGAGATCCTTCTGCGCCCAAAACAAACCAGTATATCTTTTGTTTATAAGCTTCAATGTCCTTACACTGAACAAAATGGCAGGTAGAATTGTTTCGGCCTGTCTTGTCTGTAGAATCTCCTCTTGCTGTCAATGCGTCATTTCTAACGACACACGCATTTCTTGCCACTTATGTTTCCTCCTTATGATGTGTGGAGGGAATATTTGTACTTAGTATGCCGCTTTGAAAGAGACAATCAAATTTGACAGGCACGGAGATGACTTAAAGAAAGTTATAATTGAGAATTTTGTTGCTAAGTAGGGCACGTATGAAGATAAGAAGCAAATTATAAATACAAATTTCGCTTTATTCCCAGGAAGTTATTGAGGATGATTAGTCAAAAGAAAGCCTATTTTATTTGTCTCTAAAACATTTTAGTAAAATTTCTCGTTCCTGAAACTGTGAAGTAAGTTATAACTGAATCGGCAGTCATTCGTCTCCAAGTTCTTGAAATGATTCATTTTACTTTCTTATACGAAGAAAAGGAAGTATTGTAATCACGAAAAATTCCAGGAATCATATTTCAAGGAAAACATCCATTTTGACCGCTATCGAATGAAATTTAACGATATCTTTGCGTGACATCGGTACGTAAGCACGAAATAAAGCACACTTTTTCCCCAAACGAATCATAAAACTGAATTAAAATGGATTCAAAAGAGATTTGTTCGTGGCATCTTTACGTACGTACGTATGTGTATGTGTATCTCGCACAACTCAAAAACGAGTCGCCTCAGAACGTTGAAATATTGTGCATAGAATTGCTATAACATATAGTTGTGAACCTCTTATTTTGGTTGCGATCGGCCGCACCAAAAGTATATAAATATATATATATATATTCCCACACTGTTACTCGGCTCAGTGAGCTCAGTTTTTTATTCGTATATGTTGATAATTTGTGCATTTTGTACTTTAAAAATGATTGAATATGTTGTTCTTATCTTCCGGTTAAGGTTTTTATGCCTTTAATTAAACTGCATGCAATAGTTTCAGAATTATCGACAATTTAAAAGTTGTATAAGTGTTGCTAAGCCTAGTTTTTTTTACAGTAGCAGCCATATTTGTTTACATTTGAAACTTATCACAACAGTGAATTAAGTTTTTTTGCACCTTTAGTGTCTTTTTGCCGAGTGGGACCAAAAGGAATGTTTTAGATTTGTGCACCAAATAATCTACCTTCTTGCCAAATTGCTTGTTTTTGCGTAGAAACTGTAATTTTAATTGTAAAAATTGTTTTATAATTGCTTTAGTTGTATTTGGTGTTTTATGTTTTTCTGTATTTTACAATCTTTAATGAATATATTTTAAGTTTTTATGTATTTTTGCCTCGCCGCGAAGTGAGAACTTAATTAATTGAATAAGAAATATATCTCTAATGAAATTCGAGGAAAGAAGTTTAAATGAAAGGCAGGGGAAAGTGCGTATAATTTCATATTCCGTACATGGAAATCATGTGGTGTAACATGTCAGATTTTTTCCTCCTCATTTTCTGATAGCAGCCAATATATATTTTAGCTAGTAGCAAGTGATGTAGTATATTTTATTCTGGTATTATTTATAGTATATATTATTTGGATGTGTTCTGGAGATTATTTTATGTCAATTATGATTATGTTGTAATATCCTAACTAAATTAGTGGTCCTTGAAAGTTAAAATATTTAAGAACTGTGTAAAGAATTATCGCAGAGTATCAGTAATAATTCCAAAGAAGGGTTAAATTTACCCTTTATTCCAACTCAAAAGGATTAACAGATGGCCCCTTCTCGAGCTTACAGTAAGCCTCCACTTGGGCTTTAACTTCAGATAAAAGATAAGAAACTAATCTAATGCCAACTAAACTGAAACCAGCCGAAGCTTCACAGTGATAACTAACAGTGTTGGCCCTTAGTACGATCACTGGCAGATACTAACTGGTACGTAACAATACGGCCGAAGTGAGATTAGACTTTCAGCAACAATAAAATACTGCTTTCTACCTCGTTTAACTAAAACGCAATTCTGAAAACTCATTCTGGTAGGAAATCGTAGGTGGGAAACAAGAAAATAAAGGAAAGGCTTGTTCCAAAATAAAAATAACTTTTAGAAAACACACACACACAAAAAAAAAAAAACTGAAATGTTTCAGATTTTAAATTACGTCCAAAGGGACGTTTATTTAACATTTTTTGTGTTACCTTTATTTGTTAAATACCACGTTCTTCGCACTTAAACCATAAAATTCAGTTCAACAGCAATATCGCAAAATAATTTAAATTGAGCATATCTTTAGAAATTTCGGTACACGCTCTCACGCGCTGGGGATAAAAATGTTTTTCTGCACAACGTTGGTATTGCTGGCTTTGAAATCTTTGAGTTTGTTAATGAAAAATTCGTTAAAGTTTTAGAGAATATTGTTACGAATTTCACATTTATTTGGCTATTTATTTAGAACTGTAATTAGAATTCCTTTTTATTTTCCCGTGCAACGCACGCAGACGATTTTTGAAGAGAAAGCTACGTCAAAAAAATAATAATAATAATAACATCCATACATTTATGCAGATTTTTCATTTTTTAAAATTTAATGCAGAGCGATAACATTTAGTGGCAACAATTTGAAAAGTGAATCGGGCATCCAGAGTGAATCAACGCAAAATCGCAAAACGAAAGTAATAGTCCTTCGGGACTAAATCCCTTTGGACTAAAAATTAAAATAAACCTCTACAATGTCAATCAACATTTAAACTATAGAAAAAGATTTCTCTTAAAATTTATAAAAAGTTAAAAATAGAAGCATAAGATTTCCATAAATTATAAGAAAATGTTGTAGAACATCCCTTGCGAATTTTGTCAATCTCTGAATCTCTCTTTGAATCTTTTTACCACCACGAGAACGAAAGAAAAATCGCTAAAATCTTCTTCCTTAAGTACCTTATTTTTTAAGGATCTGCTAAATCCTACCATGAAATAATAAATTTTTTAACTCTAAGTGCATATTTCCACACAGCATATAACTCCGCGGAATATCCTGACAGGTATTACTTTTATACTTGCCGTACGTCCTGAGAACATCCCAAAATTCTCCGCCGAATTCCAAACAAATCCTTCTGAAAGTTAATCTAACATTTCAGTACCACTTAAGGACATCCCACTTAACGTTCTATAAATTATATATGGCATGTCAAGTGAGTTTAAAATTTGAGTTACAACATCCTTATCTTCCGCAATATCATCCTAAACAAGTCCTGGGTGCTTATTATTATATCCCAGTATATCCCAAGGACATCCTAGTTAAGTACGAGTGATAGTATATGGGGTATTACGAAAATTTAAAGACCTACTTGCCACATCCCCAAAATATCCCGAATGGATACAATCTCTCCTAAACCTCCTAAACACATGCTCCGAAATTAATATCACACCCCAGTATATTCTCGGAATATCCTCTATAGCAGCGGTTCTTAACCTATGGGTCGCGAAGCATATTTCTTGGGTCGCGCTGAGTCGAACCAAAAAAGTTAGTAATACACCAAATAATAAGTAATACCAACACCTCCTAGAAGAGTTATTCCCTAATACAATGTTTCGGTTTTACCGCTCTTCGCGAATGGCCATCCGGAAGTGACGTCCAATTCCTGTCCTGAGGCTTTCTCTTCTAGGAAATACGCACGCCATTGCTTTGCGTGCGCGCAGACTCAGTAAGCTCTCTGTCAAAAACTCGTTTCTGCGTATTGTGTTGTGAATAACAGTGAAACGTGTAATAACAGTGAAACGTGAATACAAGCATTTTAGAAACAAATTTTGTCTTATTATTAATAGTGGAGTGATCAAGCTGCAGTGCGTATTGTAAAATTGTAATCACCCTAATAATGGCAAAACGTGAATACAAGGAAGCATTTTTAGAATTAGGTTTTACTTGCATTTATGATCGAGGAGTGAACAAGCCGTAATGCGTGTTGTGCAGTGAAATATTAAGTAATGAATCGATGAAACCGAACAAACTTAAAAGACATTTTGAGGCAAAACATAAAAATTTTTCCTTTGAGGGAAAAGATCGTACTTTTTTCGAAAGAAGCCCATTTAAAAAGACAGCGTTTGGATGCACCAAGTAGTAATGGTTTTATAAATTCTGCCAAACAAGCTACACTTGCTTCTTTTTATGTGGCTTGGCATATTGCAAGACAAAAGAAACCCCATAATATTGCTGAAAAACTTATAAAACCTGCTGCCATTGACATGGCACGTATCATGTGCGGAGACGAAAGTTCAAAGAAATTACAAAAGATACCATTATCAAATGATACAATTCTTTCACGAATTAATGATATGTCATTTGATATTAAGAATCAATTTATTTCTGCTATAAAAATTGCTGGTTTATTTAGTATCCAACTGGATGAAACGACAGATGTAAGTAAAGATGCTCAACTCATGGTTTACGTGCGGTATCCAGGTTTAACAGATATACAGGAGGACATTTTATTTTGCAAACCAATGTCAACAACAACTACAGGTGAAGATATTTTTTTTATGGTCGTTTCGTTTTTTAAAGAAGAAGGATTAAATTAGAATCAATGTTTCAGTATTTGCACCGACGGTGCAGCTGCAATGACAGCATCTCAAAAGGGATTTTCGACAAGAGCAAAACAAATGAATCCACAAATTATATCGATTCATTGTTTGTTACATAGACAAAATCTTGCTTCAAAAAATTATCGCCCGAATTATGTATCGTTTTGGATGAAATTGTTGCGGTAGTCAATTTTATCAAATCAAGAGCTCTTAAGTGTAGAATTTTCCGCGAACTGTGTTTCGAATTTGGTGCAGAATACGAACATTTATTATATTATTCTGAAGTTAGATGGCTGTCCCGGGGCAAAGTTGTTCAAAGAGTATTATCATTGCGGACAGAAGTCGAATTTTTTTTTGAGAGAAAAGAAACACCCATTAGCATCTAAATTCTCCGAGTTGAAGTGGATTACTCAAGTTGCTTATTTGTCAGATATTTTATTTGAAATAAATAATCTAAATACGTCTATGCAAGGACGTAATCATACTATTATTGAATTAACTGAAAAAATTATATGTTTTAAAAATAAACTCAAATTATGGAGAAATAAGGTTGAAGTAAAGAAACTTGCTTCATTCCCGACTCTTAATTTACTTGTTGAAGACAATAATATTGATATCACAGATTTTGAAATACAGAAAATTATTATTAATCATTTAGAAAAACTAATAGCAGACTTTGATCGATATTTCCCTGCAGACGATGTTTTCAAATATAATTGGGTTCGAATGCCATTTACTTTTGATGTAAGTGATTTGCATGAGGAATTTGTTAATATTAATCAATTTCAAGAACAATTAATAGAAATACAAAGTGACCAAGCACTTCGATACAATTTCTACAAAAACGCTGAATCTTTATGTGCTTTCTGGTTAAAATTAAAAACCGAAAAGCCAATAATTTTTAAAGAAGCCCTAAAAGTATTATTGCCCTTTTCAACAACATATATGTGTGAGGCTGGTTTTTCGGCTTTGTGTGTAATCAAAAACAATTACCGGAACAAGTTAAATCCTGAAATAGATATAAGGTGCTCCTTGACAAGCATTCAACCGAGGTTTGAAGATCTTTCAAAATGTATTCAAGCACAAGGTTCTCATTAAAACTGAATGACTTGCATTTAAAATTTAAAAGACTTAACGTATGTATTGATATTTCTTTTTTTTAGGAATAAGTTAAAATGTCAATTATTTTCAAAAAGTTATAAATATATTTTAATTTGGTCAATAAAAATTATTAAAAACACTTGATTATTATTTAAATTTTCCTTGGATCGAAAAGTACTTTTGTTTATCTTTATTATTAAAATAATAAATAAAAAAATTTGTAAGTTAAAAAAAATCATCATCGTAGGATTGAAGATTTTTTAAAAATACGATCTAAAATAAAGCAATGAAAAAATTTTGACTTACTCAACAGTTTTTGGGTCGCGACATGAACATATTTCTCAAATTTGGGTCGCGGCTTAAAAAGGTTAAGAACCACTGCTCTATAGGACCTTTAGGCAATGTACGGAAATCTTATAAGGGCTTAGAGAACTATTTATCATACGCAGAGAAACGTTTGGGCTTTCCTCCTGTAATACTGATTATGGGACAGTAAGGATTGTTGCGAAGATTTATGTAATTTTTAGATTTTGTATTTTGTATTTTAGGTTATTTAATACTTCTTAAATATATTCAAATGGGCTCAAAGAACTTAAAACGGATTTTTAGTACAAAACTCTATAAGAGAAAATTTTTATTTTTATTGCATTATTGTTAAGGCCCACCAGCGGTCGAGCGGTAAGGTCACTGAATACTGGTAGGCAGGCCCGGGGCTCGAATCCCAGGGAATGAGCTGGCTGCATGGGGGTTATTGGGGCTTTTTCCATATGTAACGTGTATGCAAACCAGTTTCCTTTATACAGTCCTCCACGAAGGTATTCCTCTTCTTGGGCAGATAGCCCTTGAGTGTTTTGCTACAAACAAATGAACCAGGGCTTCTTAAACGTTTTTAGTAGTTTATAAAATTATTTTTAGTAGTTTAAATCTCAGTGATAAAAAGGATTGAGATTTTTTTCGCGACCCCAGGACCCCATAATACAGGGTGTTTATAAAGTCCCGGACCCATGTTGATGTTTAATAACTCATAAAATAATAAAGATAAATTAAAATTAATAACATAAATGGTTAGGTAGACTCAAAAAGTTTCATGACCCTTGTCAATGAATTTCCACGTGTGCCCCCTTCGTCGCACGGAGAATATCAAGTCGATATTCAATTTCACGCCAGGTACCGGCAAGCATGTCGCTAGATATGTAATTCAGCATCATGTTGTCTCCTCCTTAGCATATCTGTAGCAAAGGCCATCCTCCTAGGCCTATCGTCCGGTTCCAAAACTTGAATAATTTGAACTTTGTATGCATGCAGTTTTAAGTTTTTCTTAATAACCTTGTACACCGTCGAAATTGGCATATCCAATTATCTTGCCGCTGATCTTCCCAGATCTTCTAGAATTGTGTAAAAATGTCTCTCTGACACGCTCAAAATCAAAATCACTTGTGCAGGGACGTCCGGAACGTTTCTTATCGGCGATACTTCCAGTTTCTGGAAAAATGCAATTAATAAGCAGAGGATATTTAGAAAAGTACAGATATTTAGACTGGAAAATGAAATTATCCGAAATGAACCACACGCGCAGACGATATTTACAAACGTAAAGATATTCAAACCTGAAAAGGAAAATATATAAGTTATTCCATCAATAAATGCCATAAGTTTGTTTATATCTTCATTATTTTATGAGTTTATTAAACATCAAAATGGGTCCGGGACTTTATAAACACCCTGTATTTACGAAAATTTTGTGGGACCTGCATAAGCATTGTGCAAATCCGACACACAAGTGAGTGAAACTGTCAATTTTTACTTTGTACTGTAATATACTATTGCAATTTTAGGTCATTAACTTTAATTTCTAATTTGAAGACATAGAACAATGTGAACATTTTAAATAAGTAATACACAAAATGACAGCGTCAGGAGTAAAGCAAGCAAAATGAACGTTTATATTATAAAAAGAATGCATCGAAACGTTTTTCTTTTTCTGTATTGTCTTATCTTTATCTATTTTCTGATACATTGTGTAGAAATATTTGGTAATTGTAAAATAATAATTTGAAGAAATATCAAACTGCTAAAATTTTTGGCGACCCCCATGGGGGTCGCAAACCACAATTTAAGAAACTCTGAAATAAACTAATGCTTTATGTTAAAGAAAAATAAAAATTCTGAAAGTTTTCTTAAATTCTTAAACTATTTTAAAGTCACATTATTGAAAATGATATGCACTGAAGTGATCATTTTTATTCTTGGCAACAACAAGTCCGATCATGGATGAAAAGAAGAACCATTATCCAAAATATCTGTGTGCTGCTATAGTTTTTACGGACGAACGTAGGTCTATTACATTTAAAACGCCATCTGTAAAATGCATTTTTTGTTTAAAAATGGGAATATCTTAGTTTGATTTTAAAAGACAAATCGGTGACATCACCAAGTACAGTGTAAAATACGTGTTTTGTAATCACAGCTTAACTTCTTAGAACCAAAGGGCAACATTCTGAAAATTTTATTTAATTTGGTAATTTCTGGTATTAACGACAGTAAGTAATCTGCCGTGAAAAAAAACCGTTATTAACAAAGAAATATAAAAAGAATATTTTCTTTCTGCTAACTCTATTGAAAGACGCCGTATATTATCTTGTACAAAACAATTTTCAGTCTTTACAATGCCAAACCTTACAATTCACTTCAGTGATTCAGAATTCAAAGAATGTGAAGAAGATTTTGATGCAAAAATCGTTGTTTGGCAACGAAGCCCATTCTAATAACCGAACCAGCTTCATTGTGGAAGAGTTTTTATAATAATCTTTTCATCAACAACTGCGGCAAGCATTCAGATATTTATTTTTGTAAAAAATTTCATGGCAACAGACAATTTATCCTGGAAAAAAAGATAATTACCATTTGCACTGACAATGGCGCAGAACTTGGTAGCTATTCAATGGATACAAGAAGTAGCCGTCCTTATACGTTTATCTACATAACACCTGATAGGAGCTCCAAATGTTAGATAGCCACGTTTTTTTTTGCTCCTCACGAACATCGTTTATTTCCGTATACGAGCAATTTTTAGCAAATTTTTTCCTCCTGAAATTTCTGTTGAATATTTGAAAAAAAATCTAAACATTGTCTATTCGATTGGAAATACGAAACGATAATACACTCATGTCCATAAATTAAAGATAATGCAAAATCAGGAAAAAGGAAGAGTTAAAAGCAAAACAAATTTGACTTATTTGTAAAGCTTATTTATTATACAAAAGGTAAAGAGAAAAAAAAGAGGCTATATGTTTGATATTATTAAAAAAAATTAGCGATTTTTTCTCCCTGGAGCAAATTACAAAAAAAAAAACTATTTACAAAAAACCAATATTACATGATTGGTATAATTGTTAATACATTGTATGTCTCCCAGACGATCAAATACAGTCCGTACAACGCCTAGGCATGCTGAGTATCAAATTATCGATCTGATCTTGAGGGATATTACACCACTCAAAAAGCAATGCTCTCTGAAGTTCTGGTAGACATGTAGGAGGAGGTTAAGGGTCTGCAACTCGTCGGCTAAGCATGTACCACACGTGCTCTACTGGATTCAAGTTCGGTGAGAATGCTGGCCAGTCCATACGGGTGATATCCTACCACGTGCTCTGCTGGATTCGAGTCCGTTGAGAATGCTGGCCAGTCCATACGGGTGATATCTTCCGATTGAAGGCATTCGCTTACGATGTTTGATGATATCCTCCGATCTTACGATGTTTGCACGGTGAGGACGGGCGTTGTCATCCATAAACACAAATTGTGCGCCCATGGGACCCCGAAACAAACGTACATGTTGCTCCAGAATGACGTCCCGATAGA
Organism: Stegodyphus mimosarum; assembly: GCA_000611955.2. NCBI lineage: Eukaryota > Metazoa > Arthropoda > Arachnida > Araneae > Eresidae > Stegodyphus > Stegodyphus mimosarum. Next base: position 134,982 of record KK121989.1, read on the forward strand.
TTTGGCTTGTCATGGTTCCAATCTGAACATGCAGGTCAGTTCTAGAACCCAGAATAATTCTACCTCAAACGAGCACTCCTGCACCACCGTTAACGGTGTCGTTCAATGATGTTTTCTTGCTGGTAACGGGTATCTGGAGCTCTCCATATGAAAGTCCGGCGAGAATCAGACTGCAAGCTAAACCTGGACTCGTCGGAAAACATTACACAAGCCCATTGTTGCGGTTTCCACAATGTATGCTCTCTACTCCAGGCTAACCGCAGGCGACAGTGAGTTGCAGTAAATGGAACGCATCTGGCAGGTCTACGAGCATATAGATCAATCTGCCCTAAGCGTCTGTACACGGTCTGCCTGGAGATTGTCGTACCAGTGGCTGAAGAGAGCTGACGAGACAGGTCTGAGGCTGTGCTCCGCCTGTTTCTTTTGGCAGTAACTGCCAAATACCGGTCCTCGTTCGACGTTGTAACTCTGGGGCGACCTGTGCTGTAACGTCTACTCGCATTACCATCATCTTAGAATCGTTGTCAAAGCCTGGAGATGACACTCTGGGCAATTCCAAGTTCGTCTGATACTTCCAGTCGGGTACGCCCACATTCCAGACGGCTGATCATTCTACCACGTAAAAAATCATCCAAATGAGTCCTTTGTGTCATAACTATTCGGTTATTGCACTGAAATGCTTATAAAGCGCCTGCGAACAATTTTACTTCTTTCCCTGTATTCCTTATATATCACTCCCTTACACTCTCGTCATTGTGACGTACCATCGGTGTCATCTGGTTACTTCCTGAAATATGCATATGATTCTTGAAGATGTGTGTAGTGATTTTACAGGTGATATATTTATTTTAGAGTTCGATTTCCGCGTGACTCAATTATCCTTAATTAATGGACATGAGTGTATTTAAATTTTCCCTAATAGAGGGTGCTCTACTATGTTGACAGTAATCAGCATAGTATACTTACTCTGTTTGTGATCGTTACTATCAGTACGGTACAGTGCTGATGCTAATAGCCTCAGGGCACATATATCATTCAATATATGCCCTAACACTTGCTTTTCGCTAAACATATTTACTCCACTTTGAAATTAACTTTCATAAACAGTTTTACAGACTTCATACATTTAGAAAATTTTTATAGACCTTTGTATGTTAAAGATCTAATTATTACTCTAATTAACAGATATTTTTCGTCGAATTTATTCGGTGCTTAGGATTTCGAAACAGTTTGAAATGCGCGTATTTTTTTCTAAATTTAAAAAATTTGCGTACTTTTAATTTACGTTAAGAAAAGTTTATAAAGTATTTCTCTCGCCTTCTTAGGATGCCTTCGTGGTGTAGTGGTCAGCACCCTCGGCGTGTATTCGAGAGGTTCGTGGTTCGAATCCCGGCGACGGCGTTGCTCAATTTTTAATCTCACCTGCTTCGAAATAGCCTAATGTCTTTACAAGTTTAATTGATCTCACATCACGTTTTTTGAATATTTTTGGAGGAAATTTATATTAAGATCCCATTATATCTTTTGGAAAACTGTATGCCCTATTTTAAAGTTAAAAGAAAATTTTACGTAGAACATATTTGTCTTAATATATCGAAAAAAAATTAGTGTTCCTTTCCTTTAACAATTGCTTTTAAAATATTCAGTAAATTTAAACGATTTAAAGATAATATTCAGGAAAGATAGAATGCTACTCTAACTTCTTTAAACGCTTTTTAGTTAATGAGCTCACGGCTGTATTTTTGCTAAATTATTAATGATATTCCTGTTTTCACTCGCAGCATGAAAACACGGTGTAATGAACAATTTAGACTGCAAAAACCGGTTGTTGTAGCTTTAGTATCCCAAAAGTCATTAGTTAAGTGATTTTACAACCCAACAAGCATCCGAGCTGCTATTAACATAACTAATTCATTTTTGAAGAGACATATAAGCCAGAGTTACTACTGCGTCGTTTTTACAACTTTGGTAAATGCTTGTTAAATTTTATTTAAAAGTTAATCATCATTTCCGTAAATACTTTAACTCTTCGTAGTTTGTTTATTTATCTCTTTATTGACAACACATTACATAACAATCTATCTGAAGATTTCTACTGTCTTCCAAAAGAATGATAACATATCACATTTAATGTAATTTCATAAAGCAACAGCAGAACGAGAATTTTTAATCTTTGTTGATATCCGGTTAGATATGCACTGCAGATTATTTTTCACTGTCAGTTTGTTTATCTGCTAATTTTAAGTTGTTAAAATAATATATATATGTAATAATAAAAAGAAAAGTCTGAAGATTGTGTATTTTTTGCTTTGAAAATCATTGAATTATGTTGTTCTTATCTTCCGGTTAAGGTTTTTATGCCTTTAATTAACCCGAATGCAATAGTTGTAGAATTATCAACAATTTAAAAGTTGTTCAAGTGCGGCTAAGCCTAATTTTTTTTACTATAGCAGCCATATTTCTTTACCTTTGAAGCTTAGCAGAATAGTGGATTTGTTGCCAATCTAGAGAAACTAAGCTTCGCAACAACAAAGATAACGTCTTCTTTTAATATTGCTTAATCTATTCTGTAATTATCATTTAAGTTTATAAATTATCCCATATATTGACTCAGAGTAGCGTCCACAATAAATTAAGTCATTTTCTACGCCTTCAATGCCTTTTTGCCAAGTGAGACCAAAAGTAAGCATTCGGTTTTGTGCACCGAAAAATCTGCCTTCTCGGCTGCTGGTAGAACTGCTTGTTTTTGCGTAGAAACTCTAATTTCAGTTGTAAAAATTGTAAGATTAGAGTAAAGTTTTTATCTTGTGGCGATATTGCGATTTTAGCTGCCGGGCGTCTAAAGATAGGGTTGGTGGCTATCAGGCTCGTGTTGAGCTATCGGTTGGACACCACTGGTATAGACTGTGAAGAAGATACATCGAAAGGTGTGTAGGGTTCAACTCTTTAAATCTGAAGTTCTTATTCAGAACCCCACGAACACTTTACAAGCGAATAATCTCTTTAGTGGGAGCAGAACAAGTGAGACTTGAGAAGGGTTTAAAACCCTTTATTATTCAGTATATTTACAATCAGTTCATTACTAATAATTTGAACTAAAACTAGCTTAACTAAAGCTCTTATATAATATAGCCGAAGAATCTAACTAGTTGGTAACTAATCTAACTAATCAGAATCTAACTAGTTGGCCCGTAAGTATTAATTGAATCGACGAAGCCTAGCAAGGGCCTAGATATGGCTGAGCGTAGTAACAGCTAAGAGAGACGTGGCCAGAAGGCAAACGCGCGCTAGTCAGGAAATCAGATTCTCTCTTTCTTGAAGTCGGTTAAGTCACGACTTAAATAGTGCTCATTCTCATTTGCATTCTCTGCGTTTCTGAATTCACATTCTGGCAGGAAATTGTAAGCTGAAATTAGAATAAGATAGGAAAGATACAAAACTTAAAATAACTGTTTAATAACGTATTATAAACCTTACATGCTTAAAATTTGTAGTGATGTTACCGGCAAAGTTTGAAATCCAGCATTCTATAGAATGCCTAGGCGTTGTATACAATGCCTAAAACTACCCGGAAATGTATGAAACGATTCATATTTCACACATTTCCCTTTACACATTCCTGACAAACCGGGAAAGTATAAAATACATTTCAGATTCGTTTCGAAGAACCGAAACTATTTACAAAAATTTAGTAAATGACGTAAAAAAGCCAAAATTACTATTAAGAAGCAACCACAGGACTACTGGATGCTGAACTGCTAGGATGTGATGTTTGTAGAAAGCAAAAGTGCATTCATTTACCCTGTTTAAAGAAAGCATCAGTACTATTTACAGTGTTATGTCACGTACGCTGAGTTGTTTTCGTATTTCACGAAAACTCATTGGAGTACTGCACCCGGACGAGGCGACAGAATATTGAAAGAATTTCCAACCAAATAAAAAAACGTTACACGTAATGATATTGAACTGCACAACCACCTTTGTGAGCCCTGTCAAAAAAAGGGGGGTAGTATTAAAAAAGGGCATTGATGTGAAACTTATATGATTGTGTCTGAATTTAATTTCCGTTGTCGGTTAGATCTTATCGATTTCCAGTCTCAGCCAGGTAGAAAATACAAACTTATTATATTGTATCAAGATCAACTGATTATTTTCTTTTACATATTTCGAATAACAGATTTTGAATGTCACTCTTCCAATTATTTTTCAAAATAACATTTGTATTTTTTGAGGAATGAATGTTTTTAAATAATAACCTTATCATAACCTTTTTTTTTCGTACTTTGCCTAAAGAGTATTTGTCATGCTATAGAATGCCTAGGTATTATATACAATGCCTAGGGAAAGTATGTGATAATTCCCATATTTCATACTTTGGCTAAAAACGTTAGCTATTCATTCATACTTTGCCGGTAACATAGATATTTTTCGCGTAGAGAAAACAGCTGAAAAAACGTCTTCGTTTATTTACATTTTCTGAGTTTAAATACACAAACATCAGTCAAGCGACGGAAAAACTTTGAAATGCCGAAACAGAACAACCCAAGAAGAAGTCACGATTGCAAACAAATAAAAATTCAAAAAACACATCATTTTTTAAATGCTTCTGCTTATGCACAGCGTTTTAAATGCAGCCAATTATTTATTTCGTCCAGTGAACATTTGCTGTCATGAATTTGAAAGCTTATAAGGTATTTCTCCCGCTTTCTTAGCATACCTTCGTGGTGTCATTGGAAGCATACTCGACGCGTATTCGAAATGTCCGTGGTTCGAGTCCCGGCGAGGGCATTGCTCAGTTTTCACATCTCTTGCTTCCAAAAATCCTAATGACTCTACACTGGCGCCCGAACTAAAACAGATGGTGGATGATGATTCTCCATCACCAGGATTTGGCGACGGGGTTCCTTAATCCCAAGTTGCCCTTTAAAAGGGGGAGTATATAAAATATTTCTCCCGCCTTCGTGGTGTAATTGGAAGCATACTCGACGCGTATTCGAGAGGTTCGTGGTTCGAGTCCCGGCGAGGGCATTGCTCGTTTTTCACATCTTCTGCTTCCAAAAATTCTAATGACTCTACCAGTTGAGCAAAGAATAGCTTCGGCGTTTTGCTGCAAATTAGGAATTAATTCTGATTGTTTTAGCAAATTCTGACAGCTACAGACGACATTTAATGTTTTGCTTATGATCCTGAAACAAAAGAACAGTCATCTGCTTGGATTGAAGGACATTTACCATAGTTAGAGAAACTTTGATTTCTGGGGTTAGTCTGGAGTTTATCACTACCGTACCGAAGAGCCGGGGTTCGAAGCCCGGAGAAGGTATGGATATGACCAACTTAAAGTGCTCTCGTGTGATTTGGAGATAAGGGAGAGCGGTCGAGTGCTCTCCCTCAAAATTGAGGTGGAAAGTAGAAGTTCAACCTCTTTGAGGCTTTGGCAACCATTATTCCATGAAATATGGACTCGAAAATAACAGCAACTAGATGTTGCAGGTGTCATTTTTCAAACTTACATTGAATGCATTTTTAAAATATGCATCTGCTGTTGCTGAATCACGCTACATATACACGGAAAAAAAGAAAGCGTCAATTCGAAATTGTTGACTGTTTTTCAATCTATGTTACCATGAACATTTGCATCGTTCTTTAGAACGGCGCTGCATACCTTTTGATGATAAATAGCGCTGTATTTTTTTAATACCGAAATAGCCAATGGAAAAAAATTCTATGGTGATAACTTGGATTTCCCATTGTCTTGCCACGGGAACAGAGATGTTGCTTTGTTATTCGCAAATTGTCAGCCGTCTTCCATATTTCCTGAAAAAATAATGTCTTAATATCGCGTAAATTTTATTGAAGGAGCAAATGTAACAACTATTCTCGAATAAATTTCCTCGGGAAATACCAAGTTCGTTTGTTTATTCAAAGTGCGTAATCTAACATATTCTTCATTGTATAATTCTCACGATTTTTATGAATGTCTCACTCTGTTCAATTACGGTTAAATAATTCCTTCACAAAATGAATCTATAGAATGCCACAAAACTGTGAGAAAAGTAATATTGACGTCACCAAGCCGTACAAAATATACTAAGGTCGAAATGAAAGAGCTTTCCATGAGAAAAAAGTATTAGTAATGCAAATTTAGCTATTGTTCTCACCGTCGTAAGTTTGTCAGAGAGTGACAATGGATAAGTGACAAAGAATTTAGAATTAATAATGTCCAGTATATTGTCAGTAGCATTTACTACAGCTAAATTATCTTCCGCGAGATGGCAACACAATGAACGCATGCGGTTGCTGGCAATATCAAAAATACAGAATTTGTAGTATCGAAGATAGAAATAAATAAAGAGTTCATTTGGTCTTATACCACATTCATGATGCAGCATATATATATTATAAGCAGGAATTTGCAACTTCAGATATCATGCCCAATTAAAAAAGATTGCTTTGCTTTAAAAGTTTTAAAAATCTGAAAAATATATTTAGAAAAAATCATATATATGATACCGGCAAAGTTTGAAATCCAGCATTGTATAGAATGCCTAAAACTATCCGGCAATGTATGAAACGATTTGCCAGCTGACAAACCGGCAAAGTATAAAATACATTTTCGATTCGTTTCGAAGAACCGAAAATACTTACAAGAAGTTAATAAATGATGTAACAATCACAAAATGACGAATTAGAAGGAACCAACGGAACTACCGGCCGCTGAATCGCTAGGATGTGATGTTTATGGAAAACAAAAGTACACTCCGTAAAAATCAAAAGCGTACACTGCGGGAAAAAAGGGGGTACAGTTCCATATCTGCCATTCTACTGGGCCGATTGACGAAATTCAAATTGCGTTTTTCATGTCTCGAAAGCGCGACTTAGGATATATATTAGATTTATATATAGCATTATTCTAACATAGTTATTTTGACACAAAATGGGTCTTTTTCTGAAATCACATAGCAATTTTTTCCATATTTCGAGTCTATTACTCAAATTATGTCCAAATATTACATTTTGTAAAATTTGGTACGAAATTCTGGGAGAAATTCAAAAACTTAACTTGGCGAATTTTTTTCAGTTTGCGCCAAGAATAATTTACTTGGCAAAGTTCTTAATACATGGCAACCTATTTTCCTATCCCCACGATCGTCTAGGAGCGCTAAAAAGTCACATCGTTCTTACTTTCAAATAATTTTAACAATGTACGTAAACCACATTTCCTCTATCATCGCTTTCAACAAATATGCCAAATTTCAAAACATGCCAATATATAAATTCACGTATATCTTCGGAAATTTTGGATAAAAAGCTCTAATTTTTTGTAGGTACGCTTAGAAACACATCTACTTTAAGATGATTATAATATTTAAGATAATTATCCTTGTGACTACGCCTCTGTGACATTTACGTCGCCGTCTGAAGTTTACAGTTTTTTGTGTAATCAAGGATACAAAACTCTATTTTTATCTGTCTAGCAGCCATAAGGTTCCAATACCGTCGGAAGCGCTTACTTGATGCTGATGTCACGAAACAAGTGAACGAGGGAAATCGTAAACTGGAAGTGTTCTTCTAAAAAATGCCTATTGTTGCGTTATACGGGTTCGTGGATTTGAGAGTATCCGATGAAAACACGATGCAGAACAATAAAAAGCACAATTTATTTACAAGAATCACTATTTACAGCACAGTTCCAAAATTACCTTTAAAAGCGTCGAAAATCTACAATAAATACGCTGAAACTATCAGCAACACGGCTTCAGGCTGTAACTGTAAAGGTAGCTTCACCGCAACACTAAACTTATAATAAACACCGTGGAACAATCACCAATACACTGTCAAGCTATACTGTAAAAGTAACTTCACGGCAAAGCACTATCTCGATCGCTTTCCGTTCACAAAACTCTTGCGTTGCTTAGCACTCACAGTAAGCAGCTATTAATCACACTCTGCTCAACAACAACTTCACAATACTTCGCAATCTGCCTGCTCTCAGAAACGCAAGGGTTTATATAGCTTTTCTTTAAGTTCCACACGTTTCGAGAAATATCTCGACAGGAAGTTATTCTAGAAGCTTCCCGATTGGACCATGGGATATCGCCAATTTGGTCGCCAAATGGGCGATAAAGTCGCCAATCTGGCAACCCTACCATACACTATTTCATGGCAACCCTAGTGCTATGCCGGAAAGCTTACCTACAGGCGCAACCGCCGAATTTTTCGCAACACTATAGTAAATGCTTTCTGATAAAAACAAACGTAATACATTTCCGATTTATAAGCATTTAATCTGTGTATTTGTTTCAGACTAACCTTGTATTTTGATAATAAATAAAACATACAATACAACAATTAAATATTACATTGTATTGTTCAGCGGGATAACACATGTTTAGCACAAGAATACTAAATACCTCATTTTACAACAGTTCATTTCGGAGGTATTGCTCAAATTATCAGTGACTTTGTAGAGTCATTAGGTTATTTTTGAAGCAAGGGAAGAAGCAAATGTACAGTGCCTTCCCCGGGATTTGAATCTCGGACATCTCGAATATGCGCCGAGTGTGCTAACCGTTGCACCACGAAAGCATGCAGAAAAGGAGGAAGGAAATACCTTATAACTTGAATGAACTGGTCAGAATGTCTGATTGCCAATTTCCTACTCGAAGATAAACTTTACCGCGCAATCGTAAATTTCCTGTTTTTTATATTTTTATTGAATGGCTTGTATCAGTAGCTAAAAGTTTTGTTAACAAGATTAGATTAAGAGAGAAAACTCGAAACAATATTCTTTGCTACCTTTGATAATCAAATTACTTCAAATTTACATTTGATAATTAAATTAATTGAAATGTTGTATCTTACTACGTTCAGTTCAACATCATTATCTTATGTTCTGTTCGACTTGTTGTATTTTGTGTTCTGCTCGATATAACGAGAAAATCTTTCCGGAATTTGGTAGCAGACTTGGAGGAAATGGGTATCGCAGTTGGGAAGGAATTTGCCGTATGGAATCACTGAATCATTCTTTTAGTCACCATTTCCGGAAATGATCCAGTTTTTTTTCCCCGTTTTATTTCATTCAGTGACATTTTGCAATTTCGAAGATTTTATTGCAGTTATTTTATATTCAGTAATAAGACCTAAAATCTTCAAAAATCTCTAATATGTCTGTTATCAGTACATTAAGGAGATATTTTTATTGAAAGATTTAAGTCTATTTAAAATTGCGCATTAAACTTGTAAATATTGTGATAAATTTCTGCGAGATAAGCAGCAATTTCAAAACACTTAGAAATTTATAACTTTTCGTAAGTTTATAGGAAACTATATAATAAAAGGGAATAGCAATTACACTTACAAGCATTTGGGCAAATTTCACTATTGCAAGTTATTTCACCAGTTTTGGCTCCACCAGTGACTGGGTGGTTAAGTTCGCTGAATGCTAGTATTGCGGCCTGAGTTCGAACAGGCTGGCTGCATGGCTGATTTTCCCCATGTGTAACGTGAAGCCGAGTCATTTCAGTTAGAAACTCCTCCACGAAGGCATCCCTTGCGTGCTTTATTACAACTAAATAGCCTAACCTGAACCTTCAGCATTTTTCCTCTACCTGATTAAATCATAGATTGCGACACCTACGACTCTATTAGAGCTACTGCATACAAAATACTCCATTATTATCAAATTTCTTGCTCAGTAAAAATAAACATACAGAATGGCGTCTTTTATATCTACCTGCTTTAAAGTTTGGTTATGTTAGGTTAATTGATAAAGGCAAAACAAATCGAGAGCTACCTACTTATGAGGAGGGATACCTTCGTGGAGGACGTTTAAGGGAAACTGGCTCGTATTCATGTTACACAGGAAAATCACGAAAACTAAACATGCAGTCCACCAGTATTCGATCCCAGGTCCCAGGTGATCCCAGATCCCGCTCGGACAACTGAGCTCTTAAAGAATAACAAAAACAGATTTTTGCGTTTAGTGATTTTATGTGGCTGTGAGGTAACGGTACATACATAGGCATTTAATGCATTTGTGTAATACGGACAATACAGACATCCACAAATCTCGAATAATAATGACCTCTAAATGTCTAAAATCATTCGCAAAGACGTAAAAAGATTCTTCAACCCATAGAGAAAGCATTCGGAGGTGTCATTGGATCTTTGGATCGAAATGGCGAAAGTGGGAAAGAAGGCGATTTGGAAACGTGTATCAAATTACAACCACACTTGTTGTTTACTTTGCAATGTCCTTGTTCTTTCTTTGCACTATTTGTTGAAATCAAACTGTCTGAACCAATTTTCTTGGCTACAGTTCTGGTGATCTTTATTGTTTCGCTGCGATATCCGCTGAACGTCTATGACATAACCTATATAAATGAAAGTTTCCTTTGTAGTAGTCTCCGACTGCTTCGGCCAGAGAGCGGTCCATGGCATATTAATTCTCCATGAATAGCCATTAGGTAGCCCAGACATGTGCACATGCATTCTAGAAGGGTTGTTAACACAAGTTCGTAGATAGAATGTGAGCTACTCTGTGTATGCAAAGTAAATATTTACATAAATATTAAATGGTCTAACTAATATTAAATGAACCAGTAAGAATATGCTACCATACGTTCACCTAGGTAAATAAAACACACAAATTGAGTCAAAAATATCGCCTAATGTTTTGTTGTTGTCTTGTCCATGAATCTCACGCAAGAATGATTGCCAGAACCTCAAGACGGTTGGACTTTTATTTCCATCCGTCATTTTGAGGAAGAGCTCTCCAGGGGGGGAGGAGGTCCGAGTGTCTCCTGCTCCTCTTCCCTTCTACGAATCCACGAGAGAGAACTTTTAGCTGGCCATACATTTAGAGTGCTCAGATGCCGCAAAGACACTGTACATGCACACATCCATGCACTGTACTAAGATCCATGCCTTCTTCGGGATTCCAACCCGGGCCCTTCGGTACCGCAGTAGGCTCCTCTAACCACTATACCGTTTGGGTGGCGCTTAATGCTTTAATCACATCATTTGATGCCTTAAATGAGCTAAAATTTGTCATTAAACAGATGGACAACGTGCAAAAATACTAGCCAAATTCAAACCTCCTTACATTCACGAATGTTTCCACAATGTTTACCGATGTTACTGCAACCATACTACTGCCAGTGCCCAGAACGTTTTCCTTTCTAGATACTTCAAATTATAAGCAGTCGTTTCTGGCAACAATGACGCATTGAAATTTCATTGTTGCTTTCTCATTGCTTCGGCATCATTCAGATACGCGGTTGTCCAAACTGCAACTGTAACTTACTGCTACATATTCAGCGCCATCTTGTTTAATGATTATAAGTTCGAAAATGAGACTCTTGTCTGAAATGAAGCTTTAATTTCAGAATTTCATTTCCCTCTGTACAGTAATACGCTGGTCTTATTTCAAACTTGTCGCTATATTTCTGAATCAAGTTTTACATTTATTTTTAATGTCAGAAAGATAGCTTTAGCATAAAAGAATCAGTTTACCTATAATATAGGCGAGTGTTCTCTGACACAACGTTGAGAATATAACTCCAGAACCTTTTAGAATTTTTCTTAAGGAACAAATGCGAGCAAATCGAGTATACCGCATACGGGTTCAAACGCTAGACCTCCCGATTGCTAGCCGGAAGTACTACCAATTACATTGTGGAAGCATGCTGTGAAAAAGCAAAGACTTCCTTACAATTATGGGTACGATATTTAAAAATTAAAAGCTGGAGCATCAAAACTTTTATGACTGAGGGAGGTTTTTTTTTTTTTTTAGTCCAAAGGGGCTTTGTCCCTGAAGGACTATTGTTTTCGTTTTGCGATTTTGCGTCGGAAACATTAAAAATCTGTATCAGTTTTCAAGCTGTTGCCAAAAAATATTGCAGCCCTGTATTATATTTAAAGAAATTAAATAATGAAGAATCTGCATAAATGTATGTATGTTTCTCGCATTGTGATAAAACGACGGTACCTAGAACCATCCAGTTTTGAATGACGTAATCCTTTTGCAAATATGGGCATCTAGAAGCCCAAATTTGAGATTTGGAATTTGTTTTATTATCGATGTCATATTTTGTAAAACTTTAATTAATTTTTGATCAACAAACTCTAGGATTTCAAAGCGAGTCATGGCAACGTTGTACAGAAAACATATTTTTATTTCCAGCGCGCGATACTGTGTATCGGAATTATTTTGCGATATTCCTCTTGAAGTGAATTTTACGGTTTAAGTAGGATGAACATAATATTTAATAAATAAAGGTAGCACACAAAATGCTAAAAAAAAACGCCCCTTTGGACGTAATTTAAAATCTGAAATCTTTCAGTTTTTCTTTTTTTCTTCCCTATTTAGTCCAAAGGGATTTGAATCCCGAAGGACTATTACTTTCGTTTCGGCATTTTGCGTCGTTTCACTTTTCAATTTACTTTATTTTATTTTTTTGACGTAACTTTTTCTTCAAAAATCGTCTGCGTTGCACGGGAAAATAAAAAGGAATTCTAATTACAGTTCTAAATAAATAGCCAAATAAATGTGAAATTCGTAACAATATTCTCTAAAACGTTAACGAATTTTTCATTAACAAACTCAAAGATTTCAAAGCCAGCAATACCAACGTTGTACAGAAAAACATTTTTATCTCCAGCGCGTGAGAGTGTGTACCGAAATTTCTAAAGATATGCTCAATTTAAAATTATTTTGAGATATTGCCGTTGAACTGAATTTTAGGGTTTAAGTGCGAAGAACATGGTATTTAACAAATAAAGGTAACATAGAAAATGTTAAATAAACGCCCCTTTAAACGTAATTAAAATCTGAAACCTTTCAGATTTTTTTTCTTTTTTTTTATTTATTTATTTATTAAAAAACAAATAAAACAGGTGAAAGAAAGCACTATTTGTCAATGAAATTGTGACGTTTTAATGACTTCATTATTAAGAACTATGCGCTAATCATTATGCGCTAATTGTTTCAAATCCGAATTTAAATAGTATTCGCGATTTTAAAGAAAAACTAAAAAAATCTGCAAGATTTCAGAGTAAAGGACATTGAGTACTCTTCTTTTATCGGGACCGGATTCAGAAGTGTATGTATGCAATCATGTATATATGAATGTATGCGTTCATTTATGTACGTACGAATGTACACTGGTGTACAAAAATTAAGGACGAGACGGTTTTTTCAATATAACTTTGTACAAAAGCTTTCCAAATCAACACATTTAATACCGTAAGATCCCCAATACGTAAGGACATGAGTAATGTAAGCAACACTTACTAAAAGAGAAATCAGAGGGATAAAAAGAAGCTTTATTGAAAAAGTAGCATGGAGCGCAATGCGACTGAAGGCCGAAACATCCCTGTGATGGGTGTCCAGCAAGAAACATCCGGTCTTTAATAGGGGATATGATCTCCCCTGACTGCTAGGCAGGTTTCACATCATTTGTGCATGCTGGATATGTGGTTGTTAATGAGCTGTTGAGACACTGCTGCTCGTTCCTCTTGTAGCACCAATCGCAGTTTCGGAATCGTTACTGGCGATAAGTTACGTGCTGCCACGGGTCTCCCTAGTAAGTTCCGTACATGCTTGACGGGATTTAGATCCAGAGACCTTGCCGACCAATCCATGTGTTCAATATCTTCACTCTCCAACAGCTCTTCGACAGTAACTGTGCGATGAGGTGGAGCGTTGTCGTCCATGAAGAGGAACTGAGGACCCATAGCCCTTGTGAAAAGACGCATGTAAGGAAGAAGAACCTCGTTACAATAGCAGTCCCAGGTGACGAACCTCCTTGGGAGATATGAAGGTCGGTCCGGCTACCAAGCATTATGTCTGCTCGAACGAGAACTCCGCGACCTCCAAAACAGTCCCTTTTGATGATGTTGAAGGGGTTATTGCGTGTTCCCCGCTCTGTCCAGATGTGTATGTGTCTAGAATCGCAACTCAGACTAAATCTGCTCTCATCTGTAAAGAGTACTCGTCCCCATTCATTGTCTCTCCAATTCCGGTGTTCCCGGCACCACAGAGAACGCCTTCTCCGATGGGCAGGCGTTAGAGGTACACACCGTACAGGGCGTCGTGCAAACAGACCACCACCGTGCAGTCTTCTGGCCACGGTAAAACGCGATATCGGTCGTCCAGTCGCCTGTGTCGTGTGTCTAGCGATTTCTCCCGCTGTCTGCCGCCTGTTTCTTCTGGCCTGTAAGGCAATATACCGGTCATCTGCGGGTGTGGTTCCTCGTGGACGACCACTACTAAACCCCCGGATAGCTGTTCCTGTAGTTTGAAATTGTCTCCAAAGTCGTGAAACGATGCTGTGAGCAATTCCGAACTCTGCAGCCACACTTGTCACACTGCGGCCTTCCTCCAACTTCCCAATGATTCGACCTCGGGTAAAAGCATCCAGATGTCGTCTAACAGATTGATTATTCGCCATTTCTCGCTGAGGCAGCAACTCGGTGTGATTTTAACTGCTATACGGCGTGCAATCTCTTTGCCAGAAATACTGATCTTACACCGACAACATGCTTTATACTACTCAGACACTCCCCTATTACGTCTACCTGCATATCTGCGCATGTGGTACCGTACATCCCCTTACTTAATCTCCTGATTGGTCTTTCTGTTCGCTCTGCCTCTTCGTTCAGCTGATATGCTAATTTTTCGACTTCGTCCTTAATTTTTGCACACCAGTGTATATGTACCAGTTTTTGCACATACACACTCACATATACATCCGCTCACACATACATACACGCATACGTGCATATACATATAGACATACATATCTGAATCCGGTTCCGATGAGTGCGAAACAGTGCAAAGGCAATAACAAATGTGGCCTGTGCTTTGATAGACGTTTCCAAATCGTTTTACTTCCCACACTGACCATTCGGATCTAAAGCAAGAGACCATCGAGAGAAGGACTACTTTCAAGAGACCTACTTTCTCTTGGGATGAGAGTCTTTTAACATCTTTGCGAATGATTTTAGACATTTAGAGGCTATTGTTATTCAAGATTTACTGATGTCTGTATTGTCCGTATTGTACAAATGCAATGCATTAAATGCTTACTTATGTGACAGACTGAATCATTACTCCTATTACACCTTTCCGTATCATTGAACTGATAGATTATTCAAACAGTTGTTTTTTTATTCATCAACTGAATGAGCTGTTTTTAAAGTAATCAATGAATAATCTAAAAATGTGGTCTCAGATTTGCGGCTGACGAACTGCATGTGCCCCCCCCAAAGCAAGTTTATGTGGCCCTGCAATAAATTTTAATTATACATTTGCTGCAAATACGATGCTTATAAATTTTAGGAATATAAAGATATTGTTACGTGCGTACGGGTTCGTTATATATTGAATGCACAAGTCGTAAAAAGTTAACAAAAATTTATTCTTTCCACAAGAAATAAATTTAAAATACTGAAATATTTCTTCACAGATTTTCGCACAATATCACAATATCTCAAACGTTTAGCAAATACTCTGTTCAAAACAGATAAAATAATTCTATCTCACAGCGAAATCGCTACAGCATTAAGTAAACAAACAGCAGTTCGCTTTTTACAGCTACAACTACAACAACAACTGAGATGAGGTGTTTCACCTCGGCTTTTATAAGCATTTTAATTATCAGTAGAACAATCTCGATCTTTCTAGATTTTTCTGGATGGCAACAGTAATTACGAGATATTTATTTATTAGTCCAAAGGGATGTAGTCCCGAAGGACTATTACTTTCGTTTGGGCGTTTTGCGTCGTTTCACAAAAATATCCGATTCACTTTTCAAACTGTTGCCACAAAATTTTGCAGGCCTGTATTATATTTAAAGAAATTAAATAATGAAGAATCTGCATAAATTTAAGCATGTTTCTCGCATTATGATAAAACGACGGTACCTAGAGCCATAAAATTTTTAATGACGTAATCCTACTGCGAACATGAGCATCTGGAAACCCAAATTTCGACTTTGGGATTTGTTTTATTATCGATTTCATATTTTGTAAAACTTTAACGAATTTTTGATTAAGAAATTCAAGGATTTCAAAGCGAGCAATGGCAACGTTGTACAGAAAAAACATTTTTATTTCCAGCACGTGAGGACTGTTGCCACTGCACGTGAGGAGTATCGGAACGGAAATTCTAAAGATATGCTCAATTTAAAATTATTTTGTGATATTGTTCTTGAACTGAATTTTATGGTTTAAGTGCGAAGAACATGATATTTAAAGAACAAAGGTAACGCACAAAATGTTAAAAAAATGTCCCTTTGGACATAATTTAAAATCTGAAACCTTTCAGATTTTTTTTTTGTTTTTATTAAGCATTAAATGCACGCGCTCTTTTATTTTTATTGTTATTTTTTTTTCGACGTAGCTTTCTCTTCAAAAATCGTCTGCGTTGCACGGGGAAATAAAAAGGAATTTTAATTACAATTCTAAATAAATGTGAAATTCGTAACAATGTGGACTAAGCGCTACTATTACTGGAAAAAAAGAAAAAAAAAGAATAAATAAGTTGGGATTGCATCACTGTATGCTTGTAGGCCAGGCTACATTACTAGGATACGGTTACAAATTTCCACCAGTGGTACAACCAGTTAATTTAGTTTGCAAGACAACAACTGTTGACGCTCCAGCATTCTAGTGTTGCCGATTTAAGTTTGTAATAAGTTATTAAGTGGTTGATCCGAAACAAATGTCATTCTGAAATTTAATATTCAGTTGAAAATACGTTCTGCTTACAAAGTTACAACCAACAGAAATTTCTTGCAGGTAAAAACTGTTAGATTTCAAATACAAAATAAACATAAACTTGAATTTTCCCTTTTACCTTATTACTATTATTGTTTATGTATGTTTTTGAGAAATATTAAATGAGTAAAATACGTGAAATTTAAAACTTAATTACGAATATTTTAAAATTTCTTTAAAAAGTGTTCTGGCCCCTCAGCTGCTTTCGAATCGGGCATTCGGTCCACATGCTGTTTGCGTTTGAGACGACTTGTCTAACCAATATGATCTTAACAAATTCCAACAGATTCCTTCTTTCGTAGCAATAGAAGTTTATGTCTCATTGTTAAATTAACGTAAACTATAAAAGTTAAAAAAAAAATAGTGTCACTAGAGATCATTTTACTTTGAAAAACCTGTAGTAAAAATGTAAATCTTTGTCGACGTCATGCAGAAGCTGTTATAAAAACTTAAAAAAGTACGCGGAGATTGTGTTTTCAGTGTGCTTCCTACTCACAATGACGATATGTTTACGAGATCGCGCTTTGTTAGTAAAGCTGTTTCAGCAAAACAGTAAATCCGCAGTAGCTGCTTTACGAAAATTTAGAACTTTGGATGTGATTCGAAGAGGTTCAATGGATGTTAAAATCTTTTGGAATATGATAACGTAATTTGAAGAAACAGGATTGGTTTTCTGTTCGTCCTGAAACAGGAAGAAAACCCTTTTCTGCAGAAGCAGTGCCGGAGATTGCACTCTAGGTGGTAGAGAACATAGCTATATACTTTCAGGATAGCACCAATGCTCGGTGTAAAGCAGAGGCGTAGGGTATGCCACGTTCAACTGTCCCTGAGGTCTTGCAGAATGTCCTCGGGTATTATCTTTACAAACTTTCACTGATGCAGTGTTTGTTTCCTCATGACTGCTTCCAGTTTTCACTTCAGTTTTTTCTCGCTTTGTGGTCGATTTAGAATGGCCTTGGAATATCCTCTGGGACCACGAATTTCATTTTCATGTGGATGGTACATTGAATGCTCACAATTGCCGAATTTGGGAGCTAGAAAATCCGCACCCTATCTTAGGTCTTCCGTTGCATCGACCAAAAGCGGCGATACGGTGTGAATTTTCTGCATTGTTTGTTCTCGGCCCGTACTTCTTCGAGGAGTTAAATTCTACAGGTCCAGTGACATGCTCGATCATCGGACTGTTAAAAAACGAAATTGTTCCGGTTCTGCAAGCACGTCAGTACCTTGCACGCGCAATCTTTATCCAAAATGGTACTCCTCCCCGCATTGCACGTTATCTTACGAAATGTTGTTAAACGTCATTTTACGGAAGAACGTGTCATCAGCCGACACTTTCGCAATGTGTGACCTTCCCGATCTCCAGACCTCAATCTATACGATTTTTGGTTTTTGGAGGCATTTGAAACACCTGGTAAGCCGTGACAATCCAAAAACTTCACCTGCTTTTAAAGCCTGCATTTCACGCCACGTGCTCAACATTTCCCAGCACACATTTCTGTCTGTTGTGGAACAATACATCTTGCGATTTCAGATGGTATCTAAAAAGAATGGCTAACAAGTGAAACTTGTTTTTTTGTAATAAAATTTATAAAACTGTAAAAGTGTGACTAAATATGTAATTTGTTAATGTAATGCCCTGTGTTTTCAATATTTGGAACTATTTTTTGGAAGATATTCCCATCACTTCATTAAGTCTGCCACAAATTTTCTGATGACTGGTTTCGCCTGTAGGCTGCTTTGAAATAGGGTTCTTTAATTCTGGGACAATCTGTATATGATACTTGCTATAGAACAACTATTTGGACCACTATTATCGAATTCTTCAATGGAAAAAAAACGCTGTTGAATTTAACATCAGAACTACAAATATTACTAAATAACAGATTATCAAGCCAAAAATAATATGAATATAATTCGGAAGATCTGAACGACAGAAATAATTTCCCATACTTCATTCTTTGTATTTAATTTGTAAACAATAATATGCTTCTACGCACTGAAAAATAAAATAACATATCTAAATCAATGTTAGACAATTACAGCAAATAAACAAAAACTTATTTATAAAAATAGCTGCTAATAATAATAATGAGGGAATATAAAATATCAAGGTATTAATTAGCGTTAGTTGTTTCGCCTCCAAAGACGTTAATCGTGTTGTGATTTTAATACATTTTAAAAAAGTGGATACAGAACATAAATTCTATTTTGATCAACATTAACCGAACGAAAAATGAAGTTTGGCATAAATTAAATAAATTTTTTATCTTTTTTACATTTTTAATTAAGTATGAAGGGAACATTTCTTTCATAAACATAACTAGACACTGCTTCAAATGAGTAGAATTTACAGCTTTCTACCTCTCAGAAATTATTGCATATTACTATATTAAGAAGGAAATTTATGCAATTTGAGGTTCCCGGAGAAGTCCGGGAATCATTTTTAATCCCCGGGAATAAAAGGTGAATAAAAAACATGCTGAAATCCAGGGAAAACCAGATCCCATTTTTCCAAGAAAAGAGCCTCGGTCATCGACATTTTTTTTGAACGAAATTTTATCCCCTGTTGCAGAATGTTAGAAAAATTATGATTCTTAGAATGAAGAACAAATGCTCCTTCATAATAAAGCCGGAAATAGTTTTGGCTAAATTTATATTCGATGATTTAAAGTAACTGCAACAATTATGGATAGAAAGCTATATGTTTATGCTAGTTTATGCTATTAGCAAGAACTTTTAAAAGAATGTTTCTCTCAGATATTTTTCGAGGTGAGTGTGCCTTAAGATAAAAGAAATGCTCTTGAAAAGAAAAGAATTCACTGTTTTTTCGTGTCTGTTATTCTATGTTTTTATTCTACTACCAATCGGTAGAGTTTCTTTTGATAAATACATCAGATTAAAGTTTCATTTTTGCCTAATTTTAAATTTTATACTGGTTGGTTTCTCTACCATCTTGGTATTTTTACAAATTTTACAAATGGTGAGAAATTGAACGAAAATTTGAGAAAAATTTTGAAATTGAGAAATTGAATCTTAATGAAATTTAATTTACTACGCTGCTATTTACGTCGCTTAATTCAATGATGTTAAAAAAAAAATTAGTAACAAGTAACATATGATATGACTTTCTGACAAATAAAGTAATTTTGATTGATTCTCTTGGCAAAGTAAACTGATGGTAATTGAAATTAACAGAGATTAAATAATTATATTTTTACTTAGGTCTAAGATTCAAGGAATGAAACAAATGCAATAAAAGGTGCGGCCCAGCCGGAAGTCCCAAACCGGAAGTGGAGGTTACCATGGTGACGGCAGTCTACCTTTAGCTGAATCCCCGTCCAAAACCCCACGCAGCCGCACTGTCATTTTAGACACTTCTCAGTTTTACCGGAACCTCAAAAATAAATTTGTTTTCAAAATTTGTGCCCACCTTAACGTTCTACTTGGAGCTCTGTCTAATTGGTTTACATAGCCATCGGTAGCGTCTTTTTTTGCAATATCTGAGCGTGCTTTTGGTTAACTAGCGTGTGTTGAAACATTCTGTTTGAAGCAGCAGGTGAGATATAACAAAACGCTGTTCGAATGCATCTCCACACATTCCAGGCCTGTGTTTCTCCCATCAAACAGACTGTCTGCAAGCCTTCGCAAGATTTAAATTCTGTCGAAGCTGATTGATTTTTGATAGCTGCGTAAGAAAAATGCTTCGAATATTTGCATCCAAGTAGACGTTATTTTTTTAAAAAATTTATTTGCTTTGTATGATTTATTAATATTAAGAGAACTATTGTAACTTGAAAATTATAATCAATTTAAACTATTCGACGTTAGTTTAGAATTTGTTTAAAAGTAAACAGATGTTTACGATTTTGAAAGCAGCAGAAACTTATTCGTTTGCATTCATGGGCACCTGATACGTCTTTTCTTCAGAATATCGGATTAATTTTGTTCCCACAGTTGCCATCGATGTAAAACAAATATTAAAGCGGTAATTCAAAAATGGAGTCAAGTTGCTACGTTAATTTCATGCTTTGATAATCAAGAGGAAATTAAAATGATATATTAGAAAGCTCTACATGTGAATTAGTAGGGATTAAACCTGAAAACTGAATAAGTATTTAGTAATGATTATAAGTTCTGTGTTGACATTAAAGTGCATTTTACGAGAAAAGTTTCGTTTCTGCAGACGATCGGAATTTTCATTATTATTCTGATGTACTTAAGAAATTTAGAAGAATTTATTATGTTAGCGGCTAAGAAGCATTACGATTTTTTAAAAGAAAGCCGCTCTTAATTCATTTCCTGGCATTTAAAGTTTTGAAATGCTTTAAGTGAAAGTATTTTCTTCCGCTTTAGGGAGAAATTAATACACAAGTGGACAAAATGAAGCAATCATCTTGAGCCGCTTTAATTTAACTTTAAAGCTGACTGCTTCTTATTCCAGATCTTTTATATTTACATATTTTATTTTGCAAATAATGAGTGAATTCGTGTGAAAGTCCTAAAAAGAAAGAAAATGAAACTAAAATTAAAATTCGTAATATTTTGCTCTTGATTTGAAATATAAAGTATTTTGTATTGCCATTTTGCAGAACTCATTTTATATTGCACTTTTACCGAGCACTAAAATTCCACTTAAGGACTAATTGAAAATATTAAATAGAAGTTCATAATAACATTTCTCAGATGCTTAAAAGAGGACAGTTAAGAATTATTTTAGTAAAAGGCATTTAAAAGTATCACGTATATCTTTAAAAAATTATTTTTTTCAAGTAAGATTTATTTCTTCTAGAGGTTTACTTAAAATAATCTTACTAAATATACCGAAGTCATGGAATCCTACAGAAAGCGCCATCATTCCTTCAAAGAGAGCCAAAGATTCCATTCCCAACCTATGAGAAGATTTTCTGTGTGGTAAGTTTTTAATCTTATTTGTTATAAGTGATAGTTAAATTTGTGATGCACTGAGTTTATATCAGAACTGTGTTGTCGCATTTTAAACTGTTGAGTTGAAACTCAAAATTTACTCTCCAAACTACTTATAATCCTCTCTACGTCACACTTCTTACATTTTAACGTATCTTCTTTATATGTTACTTATACTTAAACTGATGCAATTAATGTAGGATAAAATCTGTTTTGGGATATATAGATCTGCATGTAGAATAAATTTTACACTTTATCAACAACTATTCCAATTTCTAAATCTTCTTAGTGATTACAGTGTCTCACAAAAGTGATGGGACACTTGTGCTTTACAAAAGGAAACCGTAATAAAATAAATTTAAAAAAATGTAAAAATTTTTGTGGGTGTGTTTTATACTTAAATTTAGTAACAAATATTTTTTTCTCAAAATATTATAATATTAATTTAATAAAAATACAATTGTTTAGAACGGAGCAAAAAATGGCTCACATAAGTGATGGAACACATTAGACTATGCAACAAAAATCGTCTAAAAATATTTTTTGGGGTTTTTATTTTTACTCAAAAGCAATTGTCAATAATTTATAAAATCGTCTGCATTATTTCTATCTAGTTTGTTTTGGAAGTTTTGTGTTTTTTAGCTCTGTGCAGCCATGAATGCTAGACGAAAAGAAACTTTGACTGAAATTCGAAAATTAGTTATTAATTTGCACATTGAACATAGAAAATCTATTAGAGAAACTGCTGAAACAGTTAACTAGAGTCATTCAACAGTTTTCAATATCATTAAACGATATAAAAAGAATCATATGATTCAGGATAAAAGAAGACCTGGCCGACCATCAAAGCTATACAATGGAATAAAGCGAATTATCGTTCGAAATATTAAAAAAAATCCAAGAATGAGTGCTCCTAAAGTTGCTGCCGATTTACAAGCATTATATGGAGTAATTGTTAATCCTGAGACTATTAGAAGAGTAATTCGATCTACTGTATATCACGGTAGAGCAGCCAGAAAAAAATTCTTCGTAAGTGAAAAGAATAGAAAACTCAGACTGGCTTTCGCAAAATCCGACATAAATAAGAATTTTGATTACTGGAATATAGTTATATTTGCTGATGAAAGTAAATTTAATATATTTGGTTCTGACGATAGAATCTTGGTGTGGAGAAAACCGAGGGAAAAATTTCGCAAACAGAACTTGGTGCCAACAGTAAAACATGGTGAAGGAGGAGTTATGGTATGGGGGTGTATGTCGTCCGCTGGAGTTGGTAATCTTGTTTTTATTGACAGTATAATGGATCAGTACAAGTATATTGGCATATTAAATCAAAATTTGAAATCCTCAGCACGAAAATTGAACCTTCATAACGATTTTAAATTCTACCAGGACAATGACCCCAAGCACACTGCTTTGAACGTTAGACTCTGGCTGCTGTATAACTGTCCTGAAATAATAAAAACACCACGGCAGTCTCCTGACTTAAATCCCATAGAGAATATTTGGCAAGAATTGGAATCAAGAATTCGCAAACACACCATTTCTTCAA
>KK121990.1:0-25610 GCA_000611955.2 Stegodyphus mimosarum
GCAGACAAAGTGGTTTACATTACGTCTACGGAGCCTTTCCTTCTTTACATAGAGGTTCTTTGGATAAGGGTTACTCTTTATACTGACGAAGAGCATTCGAAGATGGTGGTAGAAGAGTTACGAGATAGAAGAGAACTCGTAGTGGGGTAGTCAAGACTTTTGATAAAAGCTGGGTTGTGCCATATTCACCCGTTCTATGTAAATTGTTTAATGCTCACATTAACGTTGAAGCCTGCAACTCTGTTCGTGCGATTAAATACATTTGTAAATATGTCAATAAAGGGAGCGACCAGGCGATCTTCAGTATGCGTAACGAAGGTGTGTTGCAGCCTCTGAATGAAATGCAAATTTATCAAGCAGGGCGATATGTCAGTAGTAATGAGGCAGCGTGGCGGCTCCTTGGTTTTCCATTACATGAAAGATATTCAACTGTTACACATCTTGCTGTACATTTAGAAAATGGACAGCGTGTTTTTTTTTAATGAGAATAATTTTCAAGAAAGAATTTTTTCTCCTCCTAAAACCACACTAACCGGTTTTTTCCAGACAGATACTTTTGCGAAAAGATTATTGTATTTCAAAGTTCCCCTTTACTATACATGGAACAACTCAAAAAAAGAATGGCAACGTCGCATTCAATGTACGCCTGTTAAAAATTGGCCAGGGGTTAAATCATCGGACGCTCTTGGTCGTGTCTGCACCGTCCATGTAATGAATTTTGAATCTTTTTGTCTGTGTATTCTATTGCATCATGTTCGAAGTCCAACTAGCTTTAAAAACCTTAAAATTGTTAATAGTCTAGAATGTCGAACTTATAGAGAAGCACGTGAAGCTCAGGGTCTGTTAGAGAATGGTAACCATTGGAATGAAACTATGGAAGAAACTGTATAATGTCGATCATCCTATAAAATCATGAAGCTTTACGCAACCCTTATATCATCTTGCGGCCTTTCTAATCCTCAAATTTTATGGGATAAGTACAAGAAGGACAACACAATGCCAGTTGTCATGTTTTGATGTTAAGCAAGGCGTGGTATGGTGCCAATGGAGTTCGTCGAATGGACTGGCCTGTCCAGAGTCCAGACCTGAACCCTATCGAGAACCTCTGGGACGAGTTGCAAACATATGACTTTTAATGAGCACATCTATAACGAAGACCTGATCATAATTGAAAACAAGGTTTTGAAAATTGTGGGGAAGAAGCTTCAAGATTTTGGAATGCTTAGTCCACGACGATCAGACGAAAATTACTTTAATGATGAAATTGCTCGAGGATTACTAAAATTTCATTGCATTGCAGCAGCAAATAGCAAATTTGATCGCTCAGTTACTTCCACAAAAAAGGTCACCTGTTCCATCAGATGTTACGTAAAATAGAATCCGGGAATGGTGCACTTTTCTTTCTCGACGCTCCTACGAAGCACTGATGATAATTGAAAACAAGATTTTGTCAATGGTGAGGAAGAAGCTTTAAGATTTTGGAATGCTTAGTCCACAATGATCAGACGAAAATTACTTTAATTATGAAATTGCTCGAGAATTAGACTACAATTTCATTGAATTGCAGCAGAAAATAGCAGAATTGATCCTCATTTACTTCCAGATCAAAGTCACGTGCTGCAACAGGTGTCAAATAAAATAGAATCCTGGAATGGTGCACTTTTCTTTCTCGACGCTCCTGGAGGAACCGGGAAAACGTTTTTGCTAAATTTATTCTTAATGTCCGTCAGAAAAGACCAGAAAATAGCGGTTGCAGTAGCTTCTTCTGGTATAGCTGCTACATTATTGAATGGCGGTCGTACTGCACATTTCGTTTTAAAATTGCCGTTGCATCTTGCGCAGGAAGATTCTCCCATCTGCAATTTAAGTAAAAATAGCTCTCGAAGTAGGATGCTACGACAATGTAAGCTTCTAGTGTGGGATGAAAGTATGATGTCTCCCCAAAAAGCTATAGAAGCGTTAAACTAAACTCTTCAGGATTTGCGAGACAGTACGGATATTATGCGAAGAGTGGTAGTTTTATTGATTGGTGATTTCCGACAAACTCTGCCGGTAATCCAGAAATGTACACCTACAGATGAAATCAAAGCCTGCCTCAAATCATCAAGTTTATGGGCGAAAGGTGAAAAATTCAATCTTAAAACAAATATGAGAGTGCATCTTCATAATGATGTAGATTCAGGGAATTACGCAGAGACACTATTGAAAATTGGCGATGGATGTTTAGAAACAGATGCTGAAGGTTGTATTTTACTTTCAGAGGAATTTTGTAATTTGGTAGAAAAAGATGTGGAGCTTATTGCTAAAATTTACCCGCACTTGCAAGAAAATTTAAATAGTGATCAGTGGTTATGTGCAAGAGCAATTCTAGCGCCGACAAATGAAATCGTAAACAAAATCAACAGTGACATTTTGAAAGAGGCGAAGGGAGAAATAAAAGAATATTTGTCAATAGATACAATCATGGGTACAGAACAAAGCACTTCCATATCCTGCTAAGTTTTTAAATTCACTACAGCTATCAAGTGTACCTCACATAAACTCCAATTGAAACTAAATGTACCGGTTACGGTTATGGGAAATATAGATGCACCTCGACTGTGTAATGGAACGAGATTTCGGATCACACAGTTAAGGCAGAGTATAATCGGTGCCACTATTTTAACAGGTGTAGGAAAAGGGAAAAGTGTTCTCATACCTCGAATCCCAATAATCCCCACTGACCTACCATTTCACTTTAAAAGACTGCAGTTTCCATCCAACTTAGTTTTACTGTTATTATTAGCAAAGCTCAAGGCCAAATATTACAGGTAGCAGGGGTGCATTTGGAAAAGTCATACTTTTCCCATGGTCAACTATATGTTGCCTGTTCGTGTGTATCCAAAGCCAGGAATTTATATGTATTAGCACCGAATGGAAAAACGTATAATATAGTATACAGAAGCACCTTAGAATAATACTCTTATGCGTACTCTTCTGAAAAACAATTAATGATTTTAACGTTTTGTTAATACTTTAAACTTTTTGAAATCTCGGGAAAGAAAATTATTTATTTTTGTAGTGAGATATCTTAATAAGGCATGTTTTTCAGTTTTTTAAATTATATTTCATTTTAGAATATTTTAGTAAAAGCAAAAAAAAAAAAAAAACCCATAAACATTAAAATGATCCAAATCGGATTTTAAAATTATGCAGAATAGCGTCTTAGCGACATCAATATGGATTTCTTTTTATCTCAATGAAGAAGGGCAGCATTTACTGAAATTTTACGCGGAGTGTATTTTTAACTTAAAAAATAAGTAATAGCAACTAAACTTTTATCCTGATTACCCTGATCAGGCAATAAGAAAAAAAAATCAAATTATTTTATTTTATTTTCAATAGTCTTTACTTATTTAAGGACATCAACGCTAGCGAAGCCGCGGGTAAAAGCTAGTTATAGAATAAATTTCTTAAACCAAAGTAACCAAATAATTTTTAAATGTTATAAGGTATTTCTTCTGCCTTCTTCGCATGCCTTCGTGGTGTAGTGGTCAGCACGCTCGACGCGTAACCGAGAGGTCCGTGGTTCGATTCCCGGCGAAGGTGTTGCTTATTTTTCATGTCTTCTACTTCAAAAAAAAAATCCTGATGACTCTACAATGTATTATAATAATTGTCAAGTTACAGAGAAATGCTGCTAAGTACGGAATTAAATCGATAAGCAGCTTGCCATATAACTAATTGCGTTAACATTCGATTTACCACAAAAAGTATTACATGCAATGCGTTGCAGTCTACGCTGAAGTCTCTCACATTTATTAGAAATTTATAAAATGTACTTTTTCCAGTTAAATTTGCTGTTCAACAAGACGCCTGAATATTTAATTTCATTCTCCGTCTCAATGGATTTATCATTAAAACCAATTGATATCGATCATAAGTACGTAGTATTTATTCTATCAATGAGCATCGTCTTAGATTTTGTATGGTTAAATTTCAACCTATAATTTCTCGGCCCCTAATAAATTAAATTTAAAACATTTTGGGTAAGGTGACCGGAAACAGAACCTTGCGGACATCCCATCTGAGGCAGACGAATTCTTGAGGTGGCACACAGAAAAGGCTAAAAGATAATCCTATCTTTCAGCAAATCAGCAACAACATTAAATGCAATATGAGGTATTATCATTTTCTTCAGTAAACTGAGAACGGCAGGCCACCATGCATTATCGAAGGCTTCTTCAATATCAAGAAAGATTAAAATAGTATGCAAATCTCTCGTCTTGCTCCTGTGCACACTGCACAAAAAAAAAAAAAAAAAAAAAAAAAAAAAAAGCAGTTCCATATCTCCCGTTTTACCACAGTTCGAAATTTAGGTTCGTTTCGAGTAAAATTCACCCATTTTTATAATTTATTTTTAAAATTTTATTTTAAAATAAATTTTATAAATTTTTTGAAAGCAATTTTGAATTATAACCTATAAAATGTTTACAATCATCTTAAAGTAGATGTATTTCTAAGCATACCTGCAAAAAATTAGACCTTTTCACTCAAAATTTCCTAAGATATACGTGAATTTATATATTGGCGAGTTTTGAAATGTGGCATATTTGCTGAAAGCGATAATAACGAAAATGGTATAAAAACTATAAACCGAGGGTATAAAAAACCGTTACTGAGGTTGCTTTCCCTTTCTAGAAATTTCGTTCTCCTGATGAGGAGGGACCTGTAGCTGCCTTCGAAATCTATTGAGTGTTTTAATAAATGTACGCCAAATACAAGGTTGTTTCAGCGATTTTGATTGTCACATTGATGTGTTTCTCTTCTAGTCTAACGAAAATGTGGTTTACGCACTTTGTTAAAATTATTTGAAAATAGGAACGATGTGACTTATTTCCGCTCATCCACGATGTAAAAAGGTAAGAACGATGTGACCTTTTATTCCGCTCTTGCACAGTGGAAGGGGAAGGAAAAAAAGAAAATAGATTGCCATATATTAAGAACTTCGCCACGTGAATTATTCTTGGTTCAAACTGAAAAAAAATGCGCCAAGTTAAATTTTTGACTTTCTCCGTAAATTTCGCACCAAATCTTGCAAAATTTAATATTTAGGCATAATTGAGTCGTAGAATCGAAGTATGGAAAAGCGTTGGCATGTTATTTCAGAAAAGTTCGACTTTGTGTCAAAAGACCGATGTTAGAAAGGTGCTATATATAAATCTAATATATATCCTAAGTAGCGCTTTCGAGACATGAAAATAGCAATTTGAATTTCGTTAATCGGCCTAGTAGGATGAAAGATGTAGAACTGTACCTTTTTTTGCACAGTGTACAATGCTGTTTAAACGTGTAATACACGAGGTTTGAATGTCCTGAATTAATGAATTTTAAAATCTCTTAGGCCTTTAAGGCTTTGAAAGCACTTTCATTTTTCTTGCATTAAGTAAGTGGTGAATATTTTAAAACATGCATCGCAATAATGTGCAGAATAAATACCTATTCGAGGATTTTATATTAGAATAAAAGCCGCCCAGACGGTATAGTGGTTAGGAAAGCCGGTTACGATAAGTTCGAATCCCGGAGAAGGCATAGTTGTAATTATCCACCCCTCATAGGAGGCAAAGGTGGCCTGCTCATTAGGTGTCTCCATAATAAAGTGACCACCACTTCTGGCCTTAGTAGTGGCCAAGCCAAAGTCAGCTGAGAGGCCGCCATTGAAAAAAAAATATTGGAATAAAAGAAATTCCATTTAAAATAATATAACAAGAAACAACAGCGTTATTATGTGTTAAGAGCAAAATCTGATTAAAAATGGATTTTAATTACGATTACTTATTAAAAAAACGCTTCAACTATTGTTCTTCTTGTTCCTTTTTTATCTCAATATAGAATAAGTTTTGCATCAAAAGAGCTCGATCTCTAAAATGCAATTTTCGTTTAAATACCGATAATATAGTCACAAAACATTAATTGTTTAAAAAAGCGTGTTTACAGGCAAAAGATTAAAGTTGCAAATAGTTATGAAACATACTTCTAACAAAGAGCCATGAAATTAATCCGCAAAACTTGAACTTACGTATCTGAAGCTAGAAGCTCAGCCCAACCGGTCATGAACTTCGGTTCCCTGAAAATCCAGAGAAAGACCAAAACGGTGAAAAGGAAGAAAACAGCTCCTTCATGAAACCTGCCAAGCATAACGAAAAGTAATTATTGACTTAACTTAAATCTCAGTAATTGTCTAAGTTAACCTTTTATTGTTACACTCAAATGACGTAACTTTATGTAACGTATGTTGATAATATACAAGGCAATCATAATTACAGCATCATAGAGCGCTATTTTCATATGTATCAACAGTTCTAAAATAAATTTCACGGGCTTACTTAATAGGTAATACAGAAGCGGTATTCATTGAAGAAAATGAATTCCAGAATTACCAATTTAGAAACATATAGCGCTGATATAAGACCTGTTTAAGCCTTCATATGGATAATATGTCATTCCACTCATCACATCAAAGTCCTTAAATATCTTCATTACATATCATGTCACCCAGTCGACTAATCCCAAAGCTATTCAAGAAGAAAACTCCTCTTATTGCTTACCTTCCCTTTGAGCTTGCGCTTCTATTCTGTTATTTTTAAACATCTCAAAAAGTACTAATTCAAAATATTTATTATTTATTTTAAGTCTCTTGCACAAGCGATCCAATAAAATAAATGTACAATTATGTTTTGAATAATTAATTTTATTTATTAAATAAAATATGCAAGTCTTTCTGTGATGAAATTTTACAATTTATTTCTTACGTTTCGCTTTCCCATTTTGAATGATTTACTTTAAATATCATATTTAATGTTGAATACTGTTAATTTGAGGGACTATTCTTGTAGTAGTAATCCTATCGTAACTGATTAAAATTATTTTAACTGTTAAATCGAAATCTGAGCTCCAAGTTCAAAATGCAGTTTATACATATAACATCCAGTTCTTCATTGAATAATAGTCATTCATGAACTATCTTAATCGATTTGATTTCGCGGAAAGTGCCATTTATATAAGAGTTTTTAAAAGACGGACACTTTTTTTTTCTTTTTGTTTATGTGCGTATTTTCCTGCACCATTTAATTTACGAGTAGAATGGACGGGATTGGTGACCCTATCGCGATGTATTTGATTGTCCTTTTGAGAATTCTTATGATTGGACAGCTAAAATTTGAAGAAATAGGCCTGCAGTATACTGCATTAAGCTTGCACTTACCAGGCTCTTACCGTAACAAGGAACGTAAACTGATTTGTTATTGCCGTCAGCTAAATTGCCTCTAGAGTAGGAGTGGGCAAAAAGCTATCCACGGGCCAAATGCTGTCTTTCAATTGCTTAAACCAGCCCGTTATGAAATCCTATCAAACGAAATTTTCATCTTTTTCTTATCCTATTTTTTAGGCAAACAAATGAAACCAGCAACATGAGTGCTGTCATTACAGTGTATATCCACCGAAATTATATTAACAGTTCTACCTGAGATGAGAACACTAGATAAATTAGAAAACATGAGCATCATCTGAAGTTTTATGACTTTTAGCAACTATAATTTAGAAATTAAACAACGAAGTATAAATATTAATGAGGTTAAAAGATTGGTCAGAAAAGGAAACTTAGGAAAAGAAGATTTCACTCCTAAATTTGTATTTAAAAATGATACTGGAGCTCAGATTAAATTAGAACTGACTGATTTTCAGTCGGATCATTTCTTAAAGAAAAGTTTCTATTGAGCAAAATGCAGATGAACTCAAAAAAATTTCATATTATATCAAAAAATATTTCTTTTTATTTGGATAGTCATAATTATCTGGAAGAACATTTTCGTTAATGAAAGACCCGAAAAACAAATTGCGATCCGAAATTACTGATCAAAATACATATATTCATTAACAAGTGAATAAAAATCTAATTTGACTAAAATAATTGCAAAAAAACCTACCAGACAACGCACATATATAGTATATTGATATATATATAATGATATATATAATAATATCACATATATATAATGACTTCATATTTAGACAATGCGTAAGTGCAGCAATCTCTCGTAGCCATATCATAGCTAAAATAATGTGAGAATTTTACACTCTGAATAAAAACGAAAGGTGAGAACGTTTGCGCACAATTTTTTTTTCGAAATATTTAAAATATAAAAATTTCTGCGCCTGAAGCAAATAGTCAAACGATTTTTCTCGGTCATAGATATTCAGTAACCAAGAAGAAGATTACAATGAATGTGATGAAGTAAATAAGTCAGTTTGATATGCACATTTTCAAGCTACTTCTTATTTTGAATTTTTGAAAATGTGTATGCGTTACTTTCAAAAATAATACAAAAAGTAAACTTTAATTTTTTAAGTTATTTTTTTAAAAAAGAATTCTTTCTTTATAAGGAATACTGAAATTCCACAGTTCTTGATACTACCTCCAGAAAGCCGTAAAAGGGAGAAGCTGAAGTGGGATATAATACAAGAAACGACCACGGAGGGGGAGGTTCGTCAAGGGAAACTAGCTAACTTCGCTCTTGCTCGAGCTCCGTCAACGCTACCAATAATCTGCAGGCGACTTTGACAACAATATTCCAGGACGGAGGGAAAAGTAAGTTTACATTTTGGTTTTAAAGTATACTACTTGCTATACAATTTGCATAAATGTGCTGAAGGAGTATCATGATAAACCAAGAAACATTGTAAATATGTTAACTGTTATTAGTGAAGCCCGAGGCATTGGACAAGTTTGAACAGTCTGAAGTCATTGGACAGTCTGAAGTTTAAAGATTGCAATTTTTTCTCCTCCCTTTTCCTCAAAGGGAAAGTCATTTACTTTATAAAAAACCTCTTCAATCAATTGGTTTTGAGAAATCAACAGGCGATGTATTAACTTCAGTTCCTTTATTCGTTACCTCTTTACTCGCAATTTAGTCAGTCTCATAAGATAATTATAGGATGACCTAAATTTTTAAGTACGAAATCTAATTTTGCTCAGATTTTTGCTTTTTACGGAAAATTTTGCTGTTGGTTATCCTTCCTCGGATTCTTATATTTGAACGCCAGAAAGAGAAAAAATGCTGATATTGAATTTCGATGACATGGTAGTATTTAAATTAAATTGAAAATTCTGCATATAATCAAACTGAAACTGATGTCTACTTCAAAATATAGTAAAAGTGATATGTAGGTAGTGAGAACATTTATAATTCTTTCTTTAGTTTAAATCTGGAATTTAATAAAAAAAATCTTCAAGTCGATTTAAATCACTTTTAATATTTTTTTTCATCTGCAATTTCCTTACAGAACATTGTCAAGACTACTGTTTCTTTTGGCTGATTTTGCAAACATAACTGGATTCCTGAGTCAGAACAGTGAGTTTGAAGAGACATTAGGATTTTTGGAAGCAAGAGTGATGAAGAATGGACAACGCCTTCTCCGGGAATCGAACCATGGACCTCTCGGTTGCGCATCGAGCGTGTTGACCACTATACCGCGAAGGCATACGAAGAAGGAGAAAAAAATACCTTATAAGCTTACTCAAAGCTATGTCCGTGCATGCAGAAAATAAAACAAAGATAAAGAGGATCAAATTTACTCTTTATTCTCACAGCGTATAGGTGCTCCCGAACTTCGGGATACAAAGACCAATACTTTTGGTCTAGAACATAGAAAATAAGAAAATAAACTAACTTAACTAAATAAGACCTAAGATGCTTTATAGAGACTAGTAACTCGAAGATTGGCCCTTTAATACTACGCATGTAGCGAGCAGGATGCAGAGACTACAATACGTCTTTTAAATATCAGCGATAACTAAATTCTGGCCTTAAAGGCAGACAACGAAAATCACACGCGTGATAAAAGTCACTAGAAATCTCTCTTTCACTACCTCTTAGCTAACAGCCATGTCTTAAATACTTCTAAAGTTTGCAACTTCATTTGCATACATTAAATCTATTCACACTTATTCTGGTCGGAAATGGAAAATAAGTGGCGATAGTAAAGGTTTAAAATAAAATAAACATTAGTAAAACTTAAAATCCTTACAGCATTTTCTAGGGACGTTTAGCCATATTAGCGTCATGTAATGGTTTCGATTAAGGTTAGAATCCAGAATAAAGCATGAAGGATCGTATGTTTTCTGCAATCAAGGTACTTAAGTCTTCGATATGAAAATATTTTGACAGGTTTGTGGTAGATAAAATGAATATGAAATCCTTAGATACTGTCCTGTATCGTCTCGATCAAAACTAGGACGAAGCTAGAGCTTTTCGCTCATCACAGTGTTATCATAGCCTGGTATCCTTATGTTAGTTTATGTCGTTAACAACATTATCTACATTGTATTCAAAATTTAAGAAACTTTAACGCAATAAATCAACTAATTATGCAATGCACACTAAGAGTATAAGGTTTTAATTCAATCAAATAATTATTTCGTTATTTTCATTGCCTTATATTTCCATTTTTCGTCAGTTTCTATCAGGATGGAAAATAGTTTAAAGTATAAATAAGTATAAAGTTTTAAAGTTTATCGGAGAGTGACTGGAAGATTAAGCTTACTGTTTCCTTTGACTTATATTTCTGCTGTTTTTACTAGCTTGCCATCAAAGATTTTTCTTGCTTCGAATCTCAGTGTTAGGGTTTAGAAAGTCAAAGGCAAGCAATGGTTTGAGACAAACTTATGCTTAAATTGTAAGTACATCTAATTTAGTTTGAAATTTGTGTTGAGATGTTTGTTTTTCTACCCACAATATATTAGAATGTTAGTTTCTGTTAATTTGAGATAGTGTAACCATCGGGTTGAATTGTTATAATATATATTTTATTTTGACTCTGGTTGTGATGCTTCTGGTTAGGAAGTCAGGCGTCTGAAATGAACGAACATGCGTCTTTTCCTGTTAGTTTGTTTAGGTAGTACTTTAAACTTAATAGCCTAACCGTGAAAGTGACATTGCTTTGAATAAATGTGATCGAAAATGTTTCATTGTTCTGGTATTTCACTTTCGCAGTGTTTTTGATCAGATCATTTTTCAACAGAGTACAGCGACAGACATTAAAATTTTAAGATTCAGTATTTTCAAAGATTTCCTTTATCTGAAGCGGAGGTTTTTCTCACGAAAGAGATAACAGTCAAAGAAAAAATTCGGAACATCAGTAGGTAGAGACCATTAGGGATTTGAAGCTGGAAACACGAGAAATTAACTGTTACCTCTCCAGAATTCGAACTACGAGTCTTTCACTTGTTAGATAGTGTACATAATATAATAAAACATAAATAATGAAACCATGCACGGTAAATGCGATAATTCCTTGGAAGTGTATAGAAGGAAATGAGTATTTATAACAAAAGATAAGAGATTCCGTTTCCCTTTTAGATCGTATTCACCGCTTTGCTGAGAAATTCCGTACTGCGTAAACTTACGTAATGGTTCCAAGTTCATTGTATCTAGAGGTAATAATTTTCCGTATCCGTTGGCGATCGTCTTTACTTTGCTTCCACCTGTAAATATGGAAAATAACACCCGTTTAAACTTTTGAAATAAAGGTAAAATTAATTTTAGAAAGAAAAAAAAAATCAAGCGAAAGGTTTATAATATATCAAATTTTAAAATATGAAAAAGTCTGATTACTCTATTTTAATTTCACATTTCATGAATAATGGATGTTATTCAAAACCCCGCAAAATGGGGGAAGGGGAATAGAGAACCGAAAGCTATCTATCAGGCTGATATTTGAAGTTACGTATCTTTCATATAAAACGATATCATAAATTTCCTTAGGATTGAGATTGATTATCTTGCTCCCTTTCTAGATATTATTTCATATGAGATAATAAATTTACTTAAATACTATGATTAAAGGTAGAAGTTTAACACATAAAGCACAGCAAAGTAAATTTATGGTTTGTAATTAAGTATAACAATATATTAGGGCAACCAGCGGCCGAACGATAAAAGCCGCTGAACACGGGTAGGTTGGTCTGAAATTCGAGACTCGCCCAAGGGGCTGACTGCATGGACTTTTTCGTGGTTTTCCCCTTGTGCAACATGGATACGAACCAGTTTCTCCTAAAATGCCTTCACGGGCACCTCTTCCTTTCTCAGTCGTGCTAATGACGGAGAACATAAAAAAATTAATAAATAATAACAATATATTAGACCCGTTTCTTATCGCAGAACTCTACAGCAAATTAGGGATTTTAGTTGTAATATGATAACGCTGGTATATTAGGTAAACAAAGTAAACATTCATTCCAATTTTTATGTCGCATTTATAAAACAAAAGTTTTTCAATTTTTTTACAAAAAAAATGAGACATAAAACTAGTTAAATGAGTCAGTAAAAGTAGTAGCAACGGGTAAATTAGCTGAACGTATCTATTCCAGACTTAGAGTAACAGTACTCTGACTGTAATACTCCCGCGACGATCCGTGTGCTGTGTTTATCCACGACTTATTTGGAGCAATGAAATACCAAATTTATAACTCCATGATGATCAACAGAAATGCCGTTCGGAACTGCTATTTATTGCATAATGAAGAAAACAGAGAACGTGAATGTGTAAATTCCAGCCTTAGAAAATATGGAATGTCGGTTTCCAACTGTAACGATGTACGACTATCTGTGTGATGGGTTCCTATCTACTACGTATTCGGCGCAACTAAATATCGTTACCTTTTCAATAATGCTCAACAGAAATGTCATTCAAGACTGCTGCTTAAACACGTGAACATGTAGATTCCAGTCTTAGAAAAGACGTACAGATAATGTTTACATATTTTACAGACTCTTTAATTAACGTTTGAAAGGTAAAGATTATTTTTTTAAAGTTCGATAGGATAGCGTTTCTCTGGATTATATGTCTGCATCGTGATTTCTATAATAGAAGGGATTTTTAAATTTCAAGGAACTTCGCAGAGCACTTTGAAGAGGTATATTTTCTTTTGTTACCAATGATATGACTTTAGAAACAGTTTGTACCTTTTCCGGATATTCGTTTGGCGTCTTCTTTCCATGTAGAAATAAGGACTCATGGCTTTTCGTTTTCCATTAATGATATTACTTATTTTGCATTTCGAAATTTTAATATCATGCATTTTTGAAGTTATGGAATGTGAATATTTGTCTTCGGAAAACGCAAAAACATATCCTTTAATCCACAGCTTGTTTATATGCGACATTTTGAAAGAAGAATAAATTCAAAAGCAGTAAACGATAATTATCATTTCATATAATAAGCTGTTGTAAGACATTTTATTCCAAAATATTTGCTTTCTTTAACTCTTTATCGAAATAGTTCTAAAAATCTATAAACACTCTCTGTAGACCCATGGCTTCCTACTAGAATGGTCAGCGTCCCTTATTAACAAACATGGCTTTTTGTCTGTAGGGACAACGCAAGAAACCAAGAATTTTAAACATGACTTTTCGTGCCTCTTGGTAACTATCCATTTAAGTACACTTCACTTCCATTTAGCAAGTAGAGATGACAATGTAAATCAGTTTTTAAATATACTAATGTTTATAAATATTCTTTGTTTCAAGAATTAGATGAAATCTCGTGTTATAAAGATCTTATTTAAGATCTAATACCTTTCTTATTAATTTTATATCGTAATAGTGATTGGCACATCTCTAAGCTTAAGCAAATATTAAAAATGAATATTTGTCACTTATATGCTAATGTTAT
This sequence comes from Stegodyphus mimosarum, assembly GCA_000611955.2. NCBI lineage: Eukaryota > Metazoa > Arthropoda > Arachnida > Araneae > Eresidae > Stegodyphus > Stegodyphus mimosarum. Next base: position 13,711 of record KK121990.1, read on the forward strand.
TGTCATATCCACCATAAAACAGCTCTAAGAATTCTTACTTTAACCACAATCGAACCTGGGTCTGGCATATTTTGGACAGCAAAGTAATCAAATTAATGCTCTAAATTAAATCGTTCATTTTTTAATATGAATTCAGAATTGCATTTCATCATTTTACACATGATATGTTAAACTTTTCAGCGACGCAATACCAACGGTTAACTGAAAGTCATGCAAATATTTGTAATATATTTCATTGAAAATTTTACTGTGTATTTTTAAAAGTCATGTAAAGTAAGAAAACAATCAAATTTATTCTCGTATAAATGGAGAAATCTAGAATATCAACGTTCGTTTTAATGGTATAATTTTATTCGTTACATTAAAAAAGAAAATGTTTCGTCTTTATAAAGATAAATTTATTTCGTTATGCTTAGTAAATATATTTACTAAATCGACAACGATCATTAATCATGTAAGATTTGCTAAACATTTCACGAAATTTTACCCAGGTAGTTTGATGAAAAGAAAAGGAATCACTCACTGGGCAGTTATAAACTCGATGATGTTTTCCTCTGGATGACCTTCTTCAGTGTGCAATAAAAGCGCAGTATGGGGGATGACCATTTTTTCGCATAAAATTTTAAATAATCTGGACTGGAGGAGTCAGGATTTTACATAGTTGATCATTTTTGCACCAGTATCTCAAAATACTTCCTAAATATGTAGATCGTTACCATTATTATTATTAATTTTGTAACTAATACCCGTCTATAGGAAAGCAATGACTTTTGTGTAGGTCTTGTACACTGTTAAAAATTTGGTTCAAAGTTTCACCAAACTATGGTGCTGAAAAAGTTGCAACCAAAAGATGGTAAAACACTGAACCATTATTTGGTGCTTTGGCTGAATTTTTATTTGGTAATAGGTTGAACCATTATTTGTTAATAGGTTTAACCAAGAATTGGCAGTATGTTAAAGCAAGAATGGGGAATGTTGAACCATAAATTAGAAATGCGTTAAATGGGCTATATTACAATATGGATTGAGAATACCTTAAACCCTTAATTATAATTATGTTTACCGTTAACTGTAAATTATAGGAAGTTATTTGAGAGTTCAGTCATAAAATTTTATATTATCCATTTTTCTGGTATTTTTTTATTCAATTACTGCTATGGCACCCTTCTCCTGGTACTTTTTTTAATTCATTACTGCTGTGGCTAAGATATTTAGAAATTTCTTATGCAAATCAGCATATCTATAGCAATAATTATTGAAAATTTGGCTAGAACAGCAGATTTACTTGCATAAGATTGATTCAGTTTTGAGAGAATGAAAGTATAAAATATATATCATTAAAATACACATTTGCAATATATTAGCATGTATATAAAAATATATTTTTACAAAATTAAATGCCTTACACACCAATAGGAATAAGTTAAAATGTAACTGCTCATTGCAAGAGCTGAATTTTAAAAATTCATGTTTGATATGCCTTCACTTGTAAATTAAATTGCATTAGCTTTGAGATTCAAGGTCTCTAGTATTTAAATTTACAACAGAAATTGCTTTCTCATAACAAAATTGATATTATACATTGTGTGTAATGTGTAATTAACAGCTATTCAACTAATTACTATTATACTATATAAAGAAAAATTATTCCATGCATAATTCTTATTTTCATTCACATGCCATGACACTTACCTTTAAAATTTGGAGACCAGAAGTGTTTGCTAGAATCTGTAAGGTTTCCCATGTCCCCTCCTCACACAAAAACAAGTTTTACTTTATGGTAATTTTTTATTTACAATATGTTAAAATATATTATGAAGCATGATAAATTATAATACTTATGTACCTATACAATAAAGAAAATTTTCCAAAGCTATTAATATTGTTCAATAAATTCAAAAGTAAATTCCATTTTTCTGCAGATTAAACATATCTCTTGGTAGCATGTTATATAGAAACGTAAACATTTCATGTAAAATAAGTCAGAGGAAAAACATAACTTAAGATGGCAAAGCTTTAATGAAGAACACATTTAAATCCACATAGACAAATTTTCTGCAACTGCTACGTAAGAAAAGTAATTCATTAAGAAATATTTTATGCTGAATTTTGCACAGACATACATGTAAGCATAATTTAATAAATTATATCACTTATATTCTGTTTAAGAAATTTAAAATGAAACTACTCATAAAACCTGTCGAATGATTACGTATATTTTATAAATATTTTAATCATTATTTTTCAGAATTTAATAACAAGTACTTCTGAATAATTAGCATACATTATTATGCTTATATAGAAACAGGACATACATCAATAACATTCTTCTAACTTGAAAACTTTAATTGTATGAAATAAATAAGATAAATGTACTTGTAAAGCATGCATGGGGGGATATTTACCATTACTTATAATATTGACAAAAAGCATTTTGCAGTTTCATATCCTGGAGTATTTAAACCAATAAATCTCAGAAAACACAAGTGTATGTAGTAGTCATTTTAATACATTTGTGAAAATTTCAATAGGATATTTAACAATATCATGAAACCCAAATTTAGAATTTTTTATTTAACAATTTAATGGTTGTCTCATATACTTAAACAGTTCTTGCAGTTCATAATCATTAGAAGAGAGACGCAAAGAATGCATGGTACTCAACATTAGATCAGTGATTTTTCACACTGTTGGTTGTATCGGAAATGCAACGGGTGGTAATTTGTGGGCACAGTGGTCTGACAAGCACATTATATCAAGCTCAGCGACGGTGTACCTCATAACGCACCATTTGGTGACTGCACTCTTTTGCCAGGATGAATTTCATAAGCTTGTTCTAATGTTCCAATTGAGATAAGTCACAACACATTCTGATCTTGCATGGATGTCGAGGTAGTCTTGGGGAGTACAGGGTCAGGCCTTCACAACCAGTGATTGAAAGAAGACAACATCTTTTAGATACTGTTTGTAGCTCTATTTCAACATCATTGGGAACCTAAAAAAAGAAGCGTTAATACACAGCTACATAACATCATGCATTATCTAAACTATTAATTTTATATTTATTTTTTCTTTCATAATTCTCACCCTCGTATCATGACTGATGTTACTATTAGTATTACTAGGTTATACTGACTGATGTTTCTGTGTTTTAGTATATAAGTTACAACAAATATATACTATCATTGCAATATATACTAAAAATAACATAAAGCATCCATAATATATTAAATTTAATTAATAAAAACTTAAATATTCATTTTGATTGGTTTATTTGGATGCAGCAAGCCACTCGATTGCTATCTGACTAGGGTATGTACATTGGGTTGCATTCATGTTACACATGGAGGAAGCCAAACATGCAGGCAGTGCGTTTGCATGGATTCAAACCTGGGTCGAAATGCCAGTGTTAAACAGTATCAACCATATCATTACTGGTAGTAAAATGTTAGTTTTACTTTTAGTTTCTAATAAAAAGTATAGAAGAAACAAAAACACAATAAAAAAGGAAGATGCATTAAAAACAATTTTTGTCAAATACCAGGGCTAAATATCAAATATATGGCTGGCCGAACATCAATACTTTGAGATATTGAGGATTTTATTTTTTAAAAAAGGAGGTATTAAGACTATCCCCGAACCCAGCAAAGAAGCACAAAAATGTACTGATGAGGCATTGCATCATGCCGCCAAAAAATATTTATGTTGAAATGTGTTGCTGCTGGTAGAGCATACATTCCACCGGTATTTAAAAAAATCTAATATATAATGTATATTAATATGCCTACACATCTAAAGGTATATTTAGTAAAAAATACACAATTATAAGAATTATAAAACATTAAGCATTAAAAAAATACAAAACATTAAGAAAATTAGCTGGATTACATTATTATACCAGCACCAAAGTGTTTATTTTACTATTATAAACCTACCAATATTACCCAAATATATTTATGTGGCAATTTAGTTGTGCCCATAGCAACCCCAAATGGCTTTCCAGACATTTCACCAGTACGACGGCAGATTATGATCCCTTCTATGGGAATTTCTGTGTTTCAGTATAGCGGTGAATAGCATATTGCAGTTTTCATCGGCGAAATCTCAGACTTAACTTCCTACACACATACAGTGCAATAAGACTTGTTTAAAGGCATCATGTGCCTTTTTTTTTTATGTGTGTCATTTTATGATTTTGATGCCATGGTTGTTCAAAATGCTAAGTTTCTGGAATTCTCTGCTGCTTCCTTCAGTGAAAGCAGATCGCTGTGTACGTGAAAAGAAGAGTGGAAAAAACCCAAAAAGACTGCATGTCTTATATGGAAAAAGAAAAGAAATTATGAAAGCAGCATTTTTGAACTAGAAATAAGGATATCCAAACAAATATCTCTCTCCAGTCAGCAATCAATTTGTGACTTTTTAATGGGGATGAATAATCAGAAAATACCAAAAGGTTTTTGAAAATTATATGTAATATATGACATTACATTTAAAAATAAGAATAATACAAGTTAGTAAAGGTAAAAATAGAGAAGCTAGATTTTGGAAAATTTTTCTTATGTAAAGCACGGGTTCTCAAGTTTTTTCTTACATAAACCCCTTTTAAAAGAACTTTAGAAAAACGTTTTCTTCATCGAACCCCTTACATTTTTCTCTGTAATGCAGCATAATCAAAATACAAATAATTGCAAATAAATAACAGCAAACTAAAATTTTGAACAAAAATTTTAAAAAAATGGTTTATTGGATTTATTTTTTTTAAATCTTTATTTTTAATTTTACAAATATAAACAAGTTGCCAGAAACAAAATAACGGATTTTAACTGCACAAAACTTCAATTTTAATTACACCGAAGTATGAATAATTAATGTGATCTGTGCATTCATGTAATTCTTTTAGCATTTGGCATAAAATTGCTCAATTCTCAAATCACTTCCATTACAAATATTCAACCTGTTTCTTTCTTCCCATAGTAAATTGCTGACTTGACTCAAATCTACTTATACTAGGTTAGAAGAGGGAAAAGGCAATGTTGGTTTGGTAACAACTTTTATTTTGGGATATTATTCTTGTATGACATTTAAAATCTGAAATAAAGCATATACGTACCTGCACTTCTGGAATCAATAGGAATCTTGACTATGCTGATTAATTGCCACTGCAAATTCGGCTGTCAATGTCCAGATCTTCATCGACTCCCTATAAAATTTCCATGCCCACCTTGGGGCCACTTGCCCGCCTGGAGGCGATTGGGATCCCTTGATACAATGATATGATTGCAAAAAGCACTGTTAGCTAAGAAAGTGGAAATTTTCAGAAACACAACTTTTTGTAGTAATATATTTTGAAAATATAACAGCTTAAAAACTGAATATTTTGAATATTTCAGCAATTTGAAATAATTAAAAAGAAAACTGGAGCAATTACATGTACAGTTACTGATACAAATCAGAGACTTATACTCTGAGAATTTAAACTGAAAATTTACTTTACCTTTATTACTGTCATCTTGAAAGAATATTAATATTTACATCAAAATAACTATAAAATATACATTTAATTTAAATTTATCAAACGTTTTTATTGTATTCATGTATAAGCACTTAAAAGTTACCTAAAATAATTACAAAAAAGGTAAAGTACAAATAGTCCTCTGCATATTATTTGAATTAAAAAAAATGGATGTCTTCGAAACAAAATGTTATTTTGGATGACTTCACAAGTAAAATTAAGCAAAAAGTTTAAATTATTCAAATAAAAAATAAGGTTTAGATTATATAAACCAAAAATCAACTTGCAAAAATATTCAAGGAAATTCCACAGCATCAGTTTTGCACAATTATCTTCATTTATTTCCTATATAACAGGCTCTTTTCTCACATACACTAATGTAATGCTTTCTAAATGACGTTAACCGTATTTGGCAATATTTGTTACCCTTAACAATAAATTATACTGCACAGTTAAAAAAATAGTACTTAAATTAAATCTTTGTGTTATGCTCTCCAATTATAAAAGAAGTTAATGCATCTATGAATTATTGATATCAAATAAAAAATAAACAATGTCAATTACTCTAATATTCTGCCATATTTACCACTAACGAAATGACATATGAAGAAATAACACTTAGCTCATATTCTAACTGGTTAGAAATAATCAATTATATTTTTAAACAATCAAACTTCGTTTTGCAGATTTAAACACAAATAAATACAATTTCAATAGCACATCTTAACTACTTCAGAAAAAAAAAGTCTCTTATTTGCTATTATTTTAAATGCCTGATATTAATTAAATTCTTAATGCAAAGTTATTTCTTAAAATCAGAAACCATAGTCAAAATTCATTTACGTTCCACCTCAAACTACAAAACATGATTTTGCAGGATTATAAGAGGGGTTAAGAGATAATTATTTTTGTCATTTCGGCTATTAAAAATACTACCAGTTTGGCAAAATCTTTCTTGATCTTGAGAAATTCAACAAATTAACAATGTATCTGTAAAAGCACAAATTAAGATACATTTTGAATGATAAGTAAAACAGAAATTTACTCCCAGTTTGGCAGAGAAAATGTACAGAATTTCTTAAATTCCAACATTTGTGGCAGTTTGATGCTAAGCTGAATGAGTACCTAGAACAAAATCTATAAATTGTTGGCATTTTTGTAGTAGCTTGGTGAGCAATCATAACAGTATGCATAATAAACACAACTGTTCAAGTTCAATATATATTATTATATGAAATATTGAAAAACAAAATTTTTAAATACCAAGTTTGGCCAAATAAGGATGCTTTCGAACAGAATATTTAAAAACATGGCTAAATAACAATAATTCAATGCATCTTTATCAAAAAATTCTTCTCGTAAAAAGGAAAGTTTAGATAATATTTCAAAATGGTTTTAATCAAACAATAAGATTTAATAAACAAAAATTTTCACAAAGCAATAAAAAAACTTGCTACTTCAACAAAATATTCCAAATACAGTTTTATCATGTCAATCAATAACTTTCAATTTTGCTGGGATCCCTAGGGAAAGTTTTCATAATCAACATACTCTTTGAAATCATCAGCACATTTTTACAGAGATAAAAAAACTTGGATATTAAGCGTAGTTAATAACAGTAAGCTGACCATAATCTGAAATTTTTAGCACTTTCAATGATGATTGACACTGTACCAAGATTTTCATCTAGAGAAAAATTAAACCATAAATTTAGTTTTAAACAACAAGACTTAAATTTTCATGTCAAAAAAGTTTTTTTAACGTTTTAGATGAATTATGTGCTTCTTATTTCTCAAGTTCACAAACAGCGTAAGAACTATTATATTCCAATACTGATGCTGACAGAACATTCTATGTTTGTATTGTAGTATTCTATTTTCTACAGAATGACTATAACGTATTTTATAGCAATACATATTACGTAATATATGCAGAACTACACATTATGTTATAACAATGTTTTTACTAAGAATGTTCGGGAATCTCTTTTTAGACTTCTATTCAGCTACGTTCTATACAGTAGTAATAACCAAATGGTGAAAGTAGGCTTCAGCACTAACGCCACTCATTCCAACAAAATCATTAAAAAGTTACTGCGAATGCATTTTAACACCATTTTGTATCTTACATTTCATTAATACATAAATCAAAAAGGAAACAAACCAAAAATATACGTACCTTGTAATTATCGAATACACAACCGACTATCCGTTAACAGATTCAAACAGCCGCCATTAAACTTTCTAAAGATGGAATCACGGGAAGACCAGGCATGCGCTGAATGCTTCGGTTTGATTGGCTGCAAAGTATTCCTTAAAAATAGTGAAACGTTTACCCAGTTGGATCGTTTCACCAAATATCAGTGAAACGTAAAATCAAGTGAACCATGTTTTGGTACTATCTTTGATTTTGAACCATTAAATGGTGTAACGTTGGACTAAAATTTTTTACAGTGTAGCTATTCCAAAATGAGCATCACAATTCCCTTCACCTTGATGGCCACTGCTTGTGCTTTATCTGTATATGAGTACATTGATACCCCTTTTCTTCTTCTTGCTTCAAGTTTCCAAGTTTATCAAGTTTGCTTTTGTAAATATAAGTATTAATGCAAGTAAATATATCTTATTCAGTTGCTCTTTCTTGGAGGTATTCGCAAAAAAATAGACCATCATCTTAATTATTACGTACATAGCGAAAAAAAAAGGGGAAGAATGGTTTTACATCTTCCGTTGTACGGGCCCGATTCCCGAAATTCAGCTTGCGTTTTTCATGTCTCGAAAGCGCGACTAAGGATATGTATTAGATTTATATATAGCATTGTTCTAACATAGGTATTTTGACATAAAATTAGACTTTTTCTGAAATAACATACCAATGTTTTTCAATATTTCGATTCTATGACTCAAATGATTCCTAGATATTAAATTTTGTAATTTTTGGTGAGAAATTTATGGAGAAATTTAAAATTTATATTGGCGCATTTTATTCATTTTGCACCAAGAAAAAATAATTCACTTGGCCAATTTCTTAATGTATAGCAACCTATTTTCCTTTTCTTTCCTTCTTTGTTCACGAGCGGAAAAATGGTCATCATTCATGCGTTCAAATAATTTTGACAAAGTGCGTAAATCAAACTTGGCATTATTACCGCTTATAAAAAATATGTCAAATTTCAAAACGTGACAGTATCTGAATTAACGTATATTTTAGGAAATTTTGAATAAAGAACTCTCATTTTTAGCAGGTATGCTTAGAAATACATCTACTGTAAGATGATGCTAAATATTTTATAGGTTCTGATTCAAACTGTTTTTCGAAAAATTTATAAAAATTAGTTAAAAATACAAATTGTAAAAATGAATCATAAAAAAGGGGTGCATTTAATTTGGAATTAACCTAAATTTCGAAATGTGAAAGGAAGAATCAAATATATTTAATAAAAAAGAGATATTAATAAATATCTACCAAATTCAATTAACATGGAGGAGCTAAGCTTTTGAGAGCAAATGTTTTAAAAACTTCGCTTGCGATTTTTACAAAACTTAGTACTTTGGCCATAATTTGAGTCGTAGAATCTAAATATAAAAAAATTGGCATGTTATTTCAGAAAAAGTCCGATTTTGTGTCATAAGTTGGAGACTTTTGAAGCATAACTACATAACATTATCATAAGTTGAATTTCGTCAATCGACTCAGTAGAACGGGAAATATAGAACTGTCCCAATTTTTTCCCTCAGTGTCCATTGTTTAAAAGACTTTGTTTTATATTTTCTCTCTTTATTTTGTTTAAGAGATGTTTTAAATTGAGTTAAATGCATAAAATGAGACAATATTTAATGGTTCTCTAAACTCAGTTTTATAATTTTCCCAAGAAACTTTAGTGACTGTTTGCGGAACATTAATGCTCCACCGAATGCAGTTTAAAAAACGCTGCATTAGTATGTGTAAATTAATTCAGTGAATTTTCCCGCAAAACGCTAATGAAATATTTGGATGTCTTAATATTAAAATGTTTAAATGCAGGTAAAAAAACTAAATTATTAGAAATGCAAAGTTGGTGAAATGTATCATTGAAATCATAAATTTTATTTAGGTAGTAGTCACAATTTTATTCCTGTAGACACTAATTTTCTTTTTATTAGTGTGCGTGTTAACACATAGATAGAAAGAAGAAAGCGTGCTCGTAAAACAAAGACATGTTTATATGTAACTTATTAAGTATTGCGTTTTTTAGAACATAATTAGTTTTAGCCCAATGTTATGAAATTGTAGCGTAATGGATATTTAGAATTCAAAAGAAGGTCAATAAGGGAAAGAGAAATTTTAGGCTAGCAATAATTTAGACTAACAGTAATTTGTCACTTTTTTGACAACATATGCTTTCCACATAATCATTATCATAAGACAAGGATGTTATTTACAAACCAACATGGCACGTAAAGTAGTTGCAGAATTGTCCAACCAATAAAAACACATATTATCATGCCCGGCACGTTGTACAGCATCCAGCTGGCGTAAGTGATCTCAGAACTCTCAGGATGTGTCCTGAAAATTAAGTAAAAATTTCAGTAATGTTGTCAGCGATAGGAATAAATGTAATATATGCTAAAAGCAAATAAATCACTTAGTTTCATCTTTAAACGGCAGAAAAGTTACCAAACATTTCTTGCAGAATGTTTGGTATGAAAAAAAGGAAAGAGAATATGCGTAAAAAATAACGATGATTACAGGCGTAAACTCAAGTGAAAAAAAAATCATAAAAATTTCTTTAATATCTTTATTGGATTTTATTTGTTTAAATGGATTTTTTATTTAAATATAGTTTAATTTTTAGAATAAAACTTACAAAGTACAAAATAAAATTACTCTCAATAAGGAAAAATATACCTCTCTCTCATGAATATAAATATTGAACGAAAAATGTTACCTATATGTATGCTCTAATTAGATTTCATTCTTTGATACTTTCAGTTACTAGTATACTGCTTACATTATATAAACTTTACCTAAACAGCAGCCTGAAGATTAAAAGAAACTTTTCCCTTCTAGATTAAAACAATGAAAAAAATTTAAAACGTAGTACTCTGAATACGAAATCCTCTCGGAAATCATTTCCTATCTTTAAACACTCCTCAAAAGTGAAATTGCAACACCAAGAAAGAATGCTCGTGGCGTTCTGCAAATTGTAAGATATAGAGTTGTCAGAAGGATATGCAAATTAAAAAACAGACACATAAAATCATTATAAGCCAATTTATTCAATATCTAATGTTCCCACCTCGAACAGCGATACAGGCCGCAATCCGGCGAGGCATGCTATCAATGAGTTCATTGATGTTGCCTAAGGTAGCCTTTGCCAAGCCACATCCACTGCAGTATGATACAAGGAACAGTACAATGTCCTACAAGGTTAAAGGATAGGGTGTCAAATCTGATCAAGCTGTTAAGAGTACGCCATGCGACATGCGGCTTGGCATTGTCTTGGTGGAATACTGTGTTGGGTGCGTTCTGCAACCAAGGCAGAACATCAGGCTCCACAGCTTGCGTGACTTTGTGGTCCGCTGTCAAGCTGCCGTTAATGTGTAACAGAGGCGCCTTGTGATCAAACACTATGTTCAAACATTACGTTATTCAAAATTGGATGGCTCTAGGTACCGTTGTTTTATCAGTTATATACATACATTTATGCAGATTCTTCATTATTTAATTTCTTTAATACAAGGCGATAACTTTTGGTGGCAACACTTTGAAAAGTAATGCAGTCGTTTATAGAATTCAGCGCAAAATTCGAAAAACGAAAGCAATAGTCCTTCAGGGACAAAGCCCCTTTGGACTAATTAGGAATTTAAAAAACTAAAATTATAGATCTTACACTGATTTGTTTTCAGCTGACTACTTGCCAGTTGAAAATAGCCCATGCATCATGAGATACGATTTGATTGATTTATCGAATTGCTTATTTCTGTATGAAGTTTTACAGCTTCAGCAATAACATTATTTACTTCAAAAATTTGATTTTTTACATGTCGGCGAAAATCCAAGAAACAAGAATTTTAAATTTAATTCAAGCCGAAAATATTTTTCGTCTTGGCGAAAAGGGACCTACATTAGATCGCCCTCCAAACTCCAAATCGATAAAATTTTGATCAAAACCTATGCCAATATAAGTCTATAAGGAAACGCAGAAAGCATGAAGGAGATGGCAACATGGAAAGGCCGCCTAGCAGGAGAAAGGTCAGAACGCTACCCATTGTGACGTGGTTTCCTTGGTGAGCTGGGTCCCGAGGCGAGGCGCAGTATGCCTTAGGATGAATGTTGTGCTAGAAAAGTATTGCGAGAAAGCAAAACGTGTAAATCATTCGCGTAGTTTGGTGCTCCATCCACTTTC
>KK121990.1:37206-115101 GCA_000611955.2 Stegodyphus mimosarum
GCGTTGGATAGAATTTAGTTTTCTGAAAGTTGTTTATTGCAATTATTGTTTATTTTGTTATTATAAAGTAATGCTTATTATAGTACTGATGTCTTAGTTGTAAGTTTGGCTTCCTGTCCAAGGATTGTACTGCCCGGGACGTGCAGTCCTTGGGAAGGCGGCAATGTTACGAATTTCACTTTTATTTGGCTATTTATTTAGAATTGTAATTAGATTTGCTTCATGTTGCCTTAGCAACGCAGACGATTTTTGAAGAGAAAACTACGTCGAAAAAAAATAGCAATAAAAATAAAAGAGCGCGTGCATTTAATGCTTAATAAATAAATATCTCGTAATTACTGTTGCCCTCCAGAAAAATCTAGAAAAATCGTGATTGTTCTATTGATAATTAAAAAGCTTATAAAAGCCGAGGTGAAACACCTCATCTCAGTCAGTTAGTTAGTTAGTTGTTGTTGTTGCTGTTATACTTGTAGCTGTAAAAAAAGCGAACTGCTGTTTGTTTACTAAATGCTGTATTGATTGTAGCGATCTTCGCTGTGAGATAGAATTATTGTATCTGCTTTGAACTGAGTTTTTGCTGAACGTTTGAGATATTGTGCGAAGATCTGTGAAGAAATATTTCAACATTTAATTTATTTCTTGTGGAAAGCATAAATTTTTGTTAACTTTTTAACGACTTGTGCATTCAATATATAACGAACCCGTACGCACGTAACAGTATTTTTAAATAAATCACAATACGTATTTAAGCCATAGCATAATTAGATATATCACTCTAATCGTAAAAAAATATTAAAAAAATAAATACAAAAAGCATAACATCCAAGGAAGTAATTTAAAAAAATCTGAAAGCTTTCAGATTTTACATTACGCCCAAAAGGTCGTTTTTTTAAAACATTTCCTGTGTTACCTCTATTTATTAAATATCATGTTCTTCGCACTTAAGTCAGGAAATTCAATTCAACAGCAATATCACAAAATAATTTTATACAGCATGTCTTTAGAATTTCTGATATACAGTCTCGTGCGCTAGAGATAACTATTTTTTGTGGGGGAGTTTTACAGTGTTGAGATTGCCGGCTTTAAAATTGTTGAGTTTCTTAATCAAAAATTCGTTAAAGTGTTAGAAAATATGAAATCGATTATAAAACAAATTCCAGATTCCAAATTTGGACTTCCAGATGCCCCTATTCGGAGGAGAGTTCCCTTATTCAAAATTAGATGGCTCTGCAGTTTCTTCATTATTTAATTTCTTTAAATATAACACAAAGCTGCAATATTTGATGGCAACAGTTTGCAAAGTGATATGGATAATTACAATGAATCGAATGCCAAAGGCCAAAACGAATTTAATAGTCCTCCTGAGCTAACGTAAAGTTTTAGATTTTATATTACGCACAACGGGGCATTTTTTAACGTTTTGTGCGTTAGCTTTATTTATGAAATATCATGTTCTTCGCCCTTAAACCATAAAATTCAATTCAACAGCAATATCGCAAAATAATTTTAAAATGAGTATATCTTTAGAATTTCCAGTACACAATCACGCGTGCTAGATAATTTTTTTTTTCGTGCAGTGTTGCCATTGCTCACTTTGAAATCGTTGAGTTTGTAAATCAAAAATTCTTTAAAGTTTTACAAAATATGAAACAGATAATAAAACAAATTCCAAATTTTGGCTTCCCGCTGCTCATATTCGGGTGGCATTATTTAATTTCTTTAAATATTTATTATTTAATTTCTTTAAATTTAATACAGGGATCTAATATTTTGTGGCAACAATTTGAACCGACATTTATAGTGAATCAACGCAAAATGCCAAAACGAAATTAATAGCTTTTCTAGGCTAACGCCCTTTGAGCTAAAACCTAAGACCAATATTTAGAATATCTTATTACGGCTGGAGACTATAATAACACTTATTACAGTGGTTACTCTTCAATGAAGTACTTTTTAAATTTCGAAGTAATATCAAACAGCACTCAATTAATCAAAAAAATAAATGATTGTTTAACTAAAAAAGTGCAGGTGTGAGCAAGAGGCCGTTTATTTATATATGCAAGAAGATTCGAAATTACTATAAAATAAATGCTATTCGTAGTTCGAAAGTACTAAATAAATACAAATACAAAATAAAGTACAAAATAAATAATGTTCATAATAGTACTATAATATACTATTCGTAGTTCGAGATATTATATGTACCTGTTTTAATTGGAGCTACAGCATCACATTCCAAACTCGATTTCAGTTCTAACATCACGGCTTCAACAATTGGCACCATCATGGCTGTGGTGGCTGTGTTACTAATCCACATAGAGAGAAACATTGTAGTCAACATAAAACCGAGCATTAACCTGCAAATATCTGATAATATCAGTTTCTGAACTTCGAAGGTTAAACGTAACTAATTCTTAAACCTACACTCTGTTTAATTTTTCTCTGTTTGACATGACTTACCCTTCTGAATTTAATTTAAAGTCTAGTCATCAGCTACTTCTTTCATCATAGTAAGTGCATTTAGATTTTAACATCCTGCGCCAAATGTATATCGATGATACTTTAAAGACCTTTGTTTTGCTAATATGATATTTGATCCTAGTGATGGTAAGTTTTTCATATATTTTACCTAGAGCAGAAGGCAGATCAGCCGAAAAGACTAAGGATGTTTAACTTGAACTATTCAAAGTTTATTGAAATGTGTACAGGAAAATCCAGAATATGCCTTAAATGCTATTTTAATTATCCTGTAAAGTAAGCCATCTAGCACTTTCCCTTTAAGAACTAGATACTGGTTTACTTTGGTTTCTTGTGAAGAGAAGATAGTTATTATAGTCAATTACTTTAAGATAATCATTTCGAGACTAATGCCCTAGCCCATTTGCGATCATAATTCGTGTTGTCATCACCTTACAGTGTTTATATTTTCCACGTTATTTGACACTGTTGTTCAAATCAAGCTTGATTCCCCTGGTTTTAGGAAGTAAAACTCGCTATACGGAAAAGTGGGGGGAAGAAATTGAGTCGACGTTTGTCCGCAGCTGTTGTTAAGATGGTTACAATTCAAATCTGCCGACGGAACAGGTGTATTTCCTTTTGCTTTAAAATGTTTTCAGTTGTAGTATATTATAAGAGAAAATGAAGTTTAAAACTTAGGTAAGTTAATCGATGTAAAGGAGTTACCAGTGACCTTTTATTTCTTTACTAATTCATCCAAAACTTCTTGACGGTCCATCAATGAATCTCTTTGATGAAAGTAACTCTCGTGCTTTCGGATGATGCATTTAAAAACTTATACCTTTATACAGCTAATGTTACTTATAGTGATGTAAACAAATTATTACCAAAAGATATCTATCTCTATCTCAAAATGAAACTGTTGCAAATCAAATCCATGTGAATCCTACATTTCAGTGGAAGATTCTGTTTAATAACACGCTGTTTTCAATCTAAATGGTGGAAGTAACAAACAAAATCAAAGATACCGGGGTGATTTGAAGTTACATGTTAAATCAACATTGTGGTAATGAGGTTCTTTTCCATTCACAAGGACGATCTCATTTCGAACCTCAAGCCTCAGTTCTGCGATATATTGGTTAGAATGAAGAAGTCTATTAAACTTTTTTATATGGAAACTAACCATTTGTGTATACCATTTAACATTTCTGAATCAGGAGACAGAAGAAATTGAATTGAACGCTGACAGAGATTTGAACCACAGATCTCTCAGTGTTAACCAGAATGATAATGCTAGCTGGATACCATGAGAGAGGCATGGGCGTATGCGATAATTCCTTGAACTGTATACGACTTAGCGACTGAGGAGAGGCATGAAACACAGTCGACAGGATCACGATCATGATAATTTATCATCCGTCAAATTTTAGCTTGAGCGTTATTATAGAGATAATTAGATATTATGCCATCACCGAGATTCGAACTGTGGAACTTTCAGTGCTCACAGGATGTGCTAACCACTAACATCATGACAGCCTGCACAAAAAATGCGGTAATTTCTTGTGCACTTAGGTCAAATTCATTCATCATCTGTTAGTGTTGTAACTTATCTAGCTTGTCAGCTACTAACATCAGAACACGACCTCGCAATTCGTGGCAAGGAGTGCAAGATTGCGCCTGTCGTTGGCAAGAGCCTTGAGCACCATACAGGTAACAATACGACTTTCTTCCGCTTCATTCTTAATTTTGATGGAGGTCACTCCGAGACGACGGGTTCGAGGTACGGCAGTCAACATTGCTAACCACAATTACGGTTGGGCTGCACTTATAATCTTCTTAAATAAACGTATGAAAAACTTGTTGCATCCTTTCGCGTTTTTGAGAAGCTGTTGAAGGTCATGTGCCATAGTCCTGAACTTTTTTTTCTTCCAGAGAACAGGGGCTCCATTGCCTTGCAGTCTAGCAGACAGCCTTGCACAGATTAAAGCCTCTGCCTCCAAACCCTATCTCCTTCCCGCTCCACCACAAGCGGAGTTGGTGGCAGGTCAGACGGTAATTATTGAGTCCTAAAACAAAAAGATACATGAGCAAGCCATCGCCCATGTATCCAAAGGCCAGTGGGCAACAGAGGTTTCAGTATATAGCCTCGATTTACAATTTTTCTTCTGATACATACGTCATACATTTATCACAGCTAATTTACGATTAGTTCTATGCGACATACTTCAGCCATTAATATTGATTTCAGACATACAATTTTACACAGTTCTAACAAATTCCTGTGACCAGGGTTACAATTACTGTTTTTCAGAAAAAGAAATAGTCTACATAAGCGTACATCTTAACTATACAATTTTAAAACATTTCTTATTCAGACAATTATAAACAATCTAGCATTAGACTCTTAGGGATACGAAGGAAAACATTAACTTCCTAAATAGCTGTACAGGATGTAAAGATTTAATTCTAAAAACCTCTAAAAGTATCTTACAGTAAGATAGCAGGATTAAGTTACATTTGCAGCAGACTATAAGCAAAGTTCCTATTAATAATCACTATGAACTTCTTATCCTATCAATACTTGAATACTGTTGTTGCAATTAAACCAAAAGTACCAATTAGTTAGATGAGAACTATACACCACAGTATTTATGATACTTTAGTACGTGCTTTTACCATTATATGTTATGTGTCATAGTCCTGATGTCTGCCTTGATAATAGAGGTTATGATGTTTACATCTCCAGATAGCTCTTTTTATCCGTCACCATACCCAGTAATTAATTTTGGCTCTTTTAATGATAAGTAGCAAGTTTTTCCAACTCTATAAAATCATGTTGCATAAGTCATGTCAAGCTAAAGATATGGCGTTATAATGAAGTTATTTAATGCTGTTACACACTTTCTATCTTCATATTCCTATATTTACAAGAAACAGTGTAGTAATTTAACAAGTGAAATAAGATAAAAAATAAGAAGTATAATAGAACACAGAATAATAGGCCATCTTAAAAATGGAAAATTAGTAAAATCTATCTCAAAAGTGTCATGTTCTGAAATTGTACAAGCAGATAGAGGAAACCAGCACTGTAAGACTTAATGTCAAGATATATTCATATTATTTAAATACTATCATTGTGACTATACTCCAATCATCTGAAAAGTGTTTACATTTAAAACTGAAATTTCAAATTTTTGTTAACAGGATAGTAGCTTTTCGAAAACAAGCCTTGACCGCTCCTTAGATACGTAATCCAGACTAGCAGAAAATTAAAATAACATATTGAAGTGTACCTTTAATATGAGTGGCTTGTGGAGGCTAAACTTAAAAACGCATATTGATTTCACTTTAGTATTGAGACGGTTATACATAACACTCCATCAAATAAACTATTTAAAATTTTAGAACTAGTATTTGTACCCATTTTTAATGAATATTCAGCTTATTTAAGTACTGCTACGGTCACAAGTCACACTTAAACAAATAAACTGTTCAATAATTTCTAACTAGTGTTCTTTTTTATCTGTTAGAAAAGTTGAAATTTTAAGCTCTTCAGACGTAGCAAAAATATTTATACTGCTATTTTTTGTTCATTCAAGGAAACGCATACGAATTAAATGCAGTATTTCGTGTTTAAAACCCTCTAACCGGCAGAGCCATATACATTCATTTCTATAAAAAATTGCGCACCAAGAAATAACTGTGGGATCGTAACGAAACTTGGCATGAAGATACAAGTTGGGTAGATATGCAAATGATTAGAAATTCAGCGTGATTGCGCATTGCGTAACGCCCTTAGAGGGCGTTGAATTTAGTTCCTCTTAGAGTATAAAACAGGTAAGCAGAGCTTGTTTAAGTGTAAAAACAACCTGTTTTCACAGGTTATTCGCGGCATACAGAGATAGTTGGAGTTGGAGTTTAAGTGTACTTAATCTTTTGCTAAGAGAACGCTGAGGTAGACATGACATTACGCCGCCATAGAAGCCAATATCAGCAGCTGTCAGAGTTCGAGAGCGGAAGAATCATCGAGATGATGGAAGCTGGGTGGTCAGTTCAGCGAGTATCTCGTCCGATAGGCCGTTCTGATTTTAATCTGAGGATGTGTTGGAACCAGTGGACAGAACAGACGTCATTTGCACGGCGACCAGGCTCAGGACGCCCTCGACAGATCAGTCGTCGAGAAGACCGTCACATCATACGACACGCAAGCGTAGAGCCAACTGCCTCATTAACCGCAATCCAGACACAGGCAGCAGCTTCATTACGGGCCCCTGTGTCTTCCCGAACTATCGCAAGGCGCCTGGTTGAAGGACACCTGGTATCGCGGCGCCCATTAGGGCCAATGACACCGACCCACCGACGCCTCCGTTTGGAGTAGTGCCGCGCACGACAGGATTGGACTTTAACAGAATGGGACCAGGTCGTCTTCAGCGAAGAATCTAGGTTCATGACAATCGTGTTTGTGTGTGGAAGCCTCGTGGTGAACGCCTCAATCCTGCCTTCGTTTTACAGCGACACACCGCTCTCACAGTCGGTGTGATGGTATGGGGTGCCATTGTTTATGATACATGGTCACCCCTAATATTGATGCATGGCACAACGACAGGCCAGCGGTACGTCCGTGACATCCTTCAGCCACATGTGTTGCCACTCATGGCAGGGCTCCCAGGAGCCTGTTTTCAACAAAGCAATGCTCGGCCACATACAGCACGGATCTCACAAGACTGCCTCCGCCACATTAACACCCTTACCTGGCCTGCTTGACACCCAGATTTGTCACCAATCGAGCATATATGGGATCGTCTGGGACGGAAAGTTGGACAGCTTACGAGATTGGCTGAACCAAAGGCGCGTTTACAGTAACTGTGGAACGAGATATCTCAGGACACCACACAGAACTTGTATGCCTCAATGCCCTCTTGTATCGCATCGTGCATTCGCACTAGAGGTGGTCCGACGGAGTACTAAAACTTCCGTTTATGGGTATTTTTTTCTTCAATAAATTATCCTTTTTTCTTTGATTTTCTAATAACTTAGTTATATCAAAGTAGTACTCATATATGTAAAATTTCGTTCCATTGTGGCAATTCTTTCTTGGTGCGCAAATTTTTATGGCAATTAGTGTACATACGGCCTAGAAAACTTTTTGTGATATATGTAAGAACGTATATATACGTGCATATTTAAATATGTCAAAAAAATTAAGGCAATAAAATAAAAGTACACAAATCCAGGTATAAAATACCAGGAGAATTTTTACGTTAAAATTAAGAAAATAATTTTTTCTCATAGTAGTTTTGGGAAATTTGTGCTTTTTTAGCTAAAACCCTGGCCGGTCAGAGTGTTAAATAGCGTGTAAACTACCTAAATTTCCATGAAAAGTATTAGGAATTTCTTTGCGAGGGAACATCTTCAAGCCAAGTAGCTTGGATGTGCTACAATTATCCACTTTCTTTTGAATAACTAGTGGCTGGAACTGAAAATAATAATAACTACCAGAAACGAAACGATTTCCAGGAATCCCAAAGTTTGTATTTAGATTTTCATTTCTATGCAAAACATGTTTTTCAGTTGCATCATTGATTAAAACACAAAGTAATAAAAAGTAATAAACTCGAAATAACTTTAACTAGTAAGACCTGATGTTGTAATCACTTTTATATTACACAGTGATTAATGATGATATACAAAATAAGGAAAATTATTCAGCCAAATTGCTAATAGTAAAAATTTATATTATTTACGTCCATCATATTATATAAATTCCTATGCTTAATGATTACGTATCTAAAACCTCCAAATTTGTATCCATCCGGCGTATAGACAATCCATGAAGAAATCCATGAAATTCTGTATAAAAAATATCTCAAACATTTTTATCACCTCAATATGGAAATATAAAAGTTGTATCTGATTGCAAATTAAGGCCAATTCATCCTGACAAGGCAGGTTTTAAAGTTCACTTCCTCAGAACAACAATTCTGGTAAAATTTTCACTTTATACAGTAATTGTTACAAATGCAAAAGTAACTGAAACCGCCAACACTTCGAGGGCCGACATGATATGGGATGGTCACTCATCACTTGTGAGCCACAATACCTGCCTATGATTATGGGCAGGACATGCTGCCACAGGTAGGTACTGTGGCGCATGATACACTTAATTTGAATTGTGGTGATAGATTCATATGTCTGAACATTCTCTGAACCTCAGCCGCAGACACATTCTTGAGCCTTTGTTCTCATTCGTTTGACTTCATAAATGCGGTGTAGTTATAATCTTCTACTATAAAGAACAGTGAAGAGGATAGCATAAGCAGATGAATTCCTTTTTTCTTATATCATGCAGATGCATAGTTTGTGCATGCAAGAAATTCCTCTTCATCCGGAAGCACTCTCTGCTCAGAGAAAGAAAGGATGCTCGTAATTTCAGTTGTAGAGGCGAACCCAATATGGCAGAAAATATAGTTTCAAGAACATGACATATTTCATTTACATGGCTCACAGATTTCCTTTATTTACACCCTTTTCAGACTTGTCTGACATAAATTTACTTTAGCATTTGCATACTGAGGACATCATCATTTACACTAGACTTTTTTGTAACAGTTTTTCTTTGTTATGATACCACAAATTGAGAGAAACAAATAATTTCTTTGCATCATCCTGTATGAGTTCTTAAGACGAAAGGAAGGTCTTAACCATATTAATTAGGAAGATCCATCATTTGAGATAATGAAACAGTTTAAAACTTTCACTTATGTTTATTGTTACTTCGATAAGTCATATGTTTAAAAATTCCCATTTTCATTTTCGATCAAGAACGAATAGCCTCTTACAAATGTCATGAATAACAGAAAGTCATAAAGTGAACACAAGTGTTATCTAACACCTTTCACCAGCTTAATACGCATGACTCATATAAACTAATAAAAATGATCTTTATACACATATTTCTCTTTCCTTAGCCTTCTGTATTCTTTTTTGATGCGCGCTTTGGTTCAATTACAGCTTATGTGGAATCGATATAACGTTATAGTAAACAATGTTTACTTATATTATATTAATATGTTTGCAAATCTGAAAATGGTTCTTATTTTAAAATAAAAAGTTCTGTTTTTGTTTCTTGTTAACTTTTGCTAAAGTATATATTCATAAGCTATCCTAGAGTGTATATTGGATCGAAGAAATTTATTATAAGATTATTAATTAGAGAAATAATAATTTACCAAAAGTAGACATTGCGATTTCAGACTGCGGTTTTTAATTTAGTATGATTATTTCATTGTTTGGTAGCTTTTTATTATGACGCTAGTAAACACAGTAATGCTGCAATGTTGGTAAATAACATTTTAAAAAGAAATAAT
The DNA here is from genome assembly GCA_000611955.2 of Stegodyphus mimosarum. NCBI lineage: Eukaryota > Metazoa > Arthropoda > Arachnida > Araneae > Eresidae > Stegodyphus > Stegodyphus mimosarum. The sequence goes on from KK121990.1 coordinate 47,031, forward strand.
TGCATATAAACTTAAATCTCTATCTGAAATTTTATACTTAAAAGTAGATGTTTACCATTTAGTGTCTGAACCTACAGCCATCAAAACTTTTAGAGCTATTCTCTCGTGTAAATTGCAATGTTCTACTGCAACAGCTACGGCTAAACCTCCCAGGAACATCATCAGTACCTCCTAAAATAAAAAAAAATTGATGTGAAAGTTTTAATCTCTTTTACATAAATCATTATTTTCTAACGTAATTAGTACTGTTTTGTGACAAGCAGTATAATATTCTTCCCACTGACATTTAAAATTTCAAGTTTTTCCTTCTCTCTGACTCCTCACTGACTTTCATAATATTTTTTCAGCCTTCTGTGAGTTTTCAAAAACAGATAATTAGAGTAACCAGCAACGTTAGAATGATGGAGTTTGGGGAAAAATCATCTAAAGACTGGAACCAAGAGAGTCTCAAACAGAAATTTGAATATAACTCCCAGCGTCGTGCGGGACTAATGGAAGTAGATTAAGGATAGCGGATCAGGAGAAAGAGAAACCTGGGCAAGGTCTCGTCCAAGGGCCATGACCACCAGTAAATACCGATATTTATCCACCCCAGCGATGCGTAACATGAGTGCAACAGCTTTTCAGCTCTCTGCTAACCTCCATGCGACTACAGGAAGCTGATTTTTCAAAGATTATTTTTTTGAGAAGATTACATAAGAAAAGTCTATTAATTATGCAAACCTAATGTTTGTTTTGTATTGAAGTAGACCTAATCTTTGCGTCCCGCTCACAACATCCGAGAATAAAAGATTTCTTTTAACATAGCGCAGAAAATATAAATTTTGACCCAAGAAACAGTGGGGGACTGTTCTCTTCACAGATGAGTCCTTATATAACCTGATTACAGAATTTCGACATACGTTCATCTGAAGAGATCCAAGGATATGATATCTGTTCTCCAACTTTAGAGAAAGGGACCAGTAGGATAGCGGGAGTTTGATGGTCTTGAAAGGCATCCTGCTTCATGGGCGCATAGAACTTCATGTTTTTGATAGAAGCTCCGTGACTGCTGAGAACTACTGGGAAGAGATCTTAGAGCGTTGTGTTCAACTTTTTAGGGGTACATTTAGAATTAAATTCATTTTTATGAACGCGAATGCTCATTTACATAGGGCTAATGTGAGGAATCTTTTTCTGGAACACAAGGATATTAGCAAGATTATTGGCCAGCCAGATCTGCAGATTAAAAGACTATGGACAGACGCTGTAGAGAGGGCGGTTTAAACTTGCCCTCTCATTTAGAGACCCTCCAGAACCTGAGCACATGATTGCTATAAGAGTGAGACTGACCATTATATATAGTAGTCAGTCTTACTGTTGCAGTGAAACTTATAAAAAGTATGAACTTATAAATTAATCTGTGAAAGTTACTTATAAATTAAATTGTCTCGTTTACAGTACGAAGTCATTGGCAGTTTATGCTTTCACGATGTGATGGAAGTTTGTTCACTAACGATTTGGAGCTGTATGCCTGATGGAGGGGACCCAATTCCTTATAATAATCCATTTTTCCCTGTCTTGCAACCAGTGTTTTATATCCTCCTATACCGATGAGTCTTAAGCACGATCATGCGTATGACTGTGACTGTTTTTATTACTATTTCTATTACCATATTTTCTCGCGTGCTCTCCCCTTTAACATTTTAGTGGCAGGTTTGGAAAATTTTTTAAAAAGTTGTGTAATTTTTCTCTTTTTCAGTGTGTTTAGAGAGCTATTTCCCTTACATATCAACATGGATTCATCTACATAGTGATGGTTTTCGTCTTCAAACAAACCCTCGCAAACTACCTGCGAACTCTCACCGAACCTTTCTTTTCTAGCTATTGAATTTCATACTAGTCTAATACAAGATCCAATCAATCAAGCTGAGAAAACACGAGCTGAAATTCAATCTACGATTTCGCTGAATCAGTGGCATATTCCCCATCTCTAATTATCTATGGTTAACTTGAGTCCTAAGATGTAGCAAGGACAACAATAAGATCCTGCGCGATTCAAGTTATAGGTACTTAGAAATCAAGATATCGTATTAAATACTTAATATTAATATTAGTATATATTCTTGTCGGAATTTTAAAGAAATAATGATAAATACTTATACATTAATCTAAACTAAAGGTTATATTTTAAGGTTAAGAAGAAATGTTTAAGTTCCTAATTAATATTTCGTAAACCTGTTTTGAAGATTCTTACCTTCATGTAATCCGAACAAACTTGAGAAGCACTGAGAATTCCGAATAATGGTATTAAGGGAACAGGCAGCAGGGCAGTAACTGTTAGGTGAACTGGCTCTAGCATCCAAAATGTGGACATTAAAAGGATGATATAGGCACATCTTGCCTCCTGAAAGAAAGCAGATTTATTTTAGAAAGTAGCAGGAGTTGAGCTTCTTTTGGTTCTGTTTATTCTGTTTTGTTTATCTAAAGGATGCCTTCGTAGAGGATGTGCTTATTAAAATTGACTAATGTTTCCATTACTTAAGCGAAAATCAATGAGAGCAGGATCTGTTACCAGAGCTGTAGATCATTTTGCTATGCAAGACACTGTGGTACACCACGTGGAGGTAGATCTATTTCATACCCCAATCATCTAAATTATCAGATTACCAGAACCCGGGGAAAGTTTGAGCCTAAATTTCGAGGCTGAACATTTATTATTAACTCGTAACCTTATTGAAAGCTATACTTGATCAAGAGGTGACCGAGATTAATGAAAATGTGCTCAAAGCTTATAAATTCTTACTATCCGGTAGAAGAAGGGTTGCGAGTGTATACTGATGTTTCCAGAATAGCTGATTTCATTAATGCCGGTGCAAGTGTTCATTGTAAGTTATTTTCTTTATACACACCCATTGGCTTCCTATTGCTAACTGCTTTTGACGGTTAAATTGCTGCCATCCACAGAGCCCTGTTTTTCAAAGGTGGTCTTTTCAGATTCCAGAGCTGCCTTTCAAACTATTGTCTTACAGAGTGATTCCTGCTCTTCAGTTGTCGATTTCTGTTTCGATCTTCTTAACTGGCTATCAAATTATGACAAAGGGATTGTACCTCAATGGATTTTTGCCCATTGTGGACTTCATGACAATGACGTTGTTGATTTCTTGGCTAGGAAGGGAGCTTCTGTCCATCAAACATCACAGCCTGGTTTCCCTTAACTCCATTAAGCTACAAAGTCTGATATTCTTAGGAAGTACACACTACAGAACTCTAAAAACACTATAGGAGGATTATCTTCAAGTCTTATGATACAAAAACAAAAGTCAGAAAAAGGGTGTATAAGACATTTTTATTTGAAAACAAAGAAGTAACAATGGTCTAACTTCGGTTTACACAAGCTAACACTTCTGGCTTAACTTAAATACGTAATTTTGAACTAAAATAAAATGTAATAGCTTAGCCTAACGGCTCACAGGATAAAGTAACTGGCCGGAAAGGCTCTGGTTTGTAGAAAACCGCTGAGACAAGCCTTATAGCCAGAAGCACTGAACGCCTCAGCATCAAATCGCTATTAACTCACGGTAACAACGTGGCCTCAAGTAGACAGAACATGCTCGAAAAACAACTTGTGAAGACTTTGCTTAAATAGCACTTCTCCCTCAATCTGAATAAACGCTCGCTATTTCACTTACATTCTGGCATGAAACGTGTGGGTGAAAGGAGATTGACAGAAAAGCACTTAAAATTAACTATTAGTTAAAAATAAATAGATATATCCTCACAAAGTCAATTGTTAGGATAGCCTTCAGAGACTCCTTTTTCCAAGGACTCCCAGAGAGAAATAGAAATAAATCATGGTTTAGACAAATTCTTCAAGTACCCCAATGGCCTAGAAAGAAAGCTGTCGCATTGTTCCGTCTTATATCTGGTCATGACTGCCTTTTTAAACATCCTCAACGCATCAGTGTCGCTCATGTCTTTCTTTGCCCGTTATGTAATCTTAAGGAAGACATGGACTTACCACATCCGCGCAAATGCCTTGCCTTTCCTCATGTTTCGATATGGAAGCGCTACTGGTGGCGAGGAACGTCTAAGTTTAGAGATATACTGATGTCAATTTTCTTGTCTTTGTTTTGTATTTTATTTGATGTTCAGCTGTCCTGTAACGTGCCATTAATAATTTTAAAAGAACATTAAGGACAAAACCAAGAAAATGCTCTTGCATGTAGGCATTTGTGAGATCTAAACACCAATCGAACTACCGGTGTTAAGCAGTCTTATTTATTCTATCACTAGCGGGCCTAATAGCCAGGATATCAACTCTTTAAACAAAATGGTTTCTGCGAAAGGAATAATTATGGTTTTGAAGTCAACAGAGTAGAGCGGTTATATTTAGAATCTAGCAATATTTTCAACTCCCCATGATAGATAATCAAAACTCTTCTATTTTATTTGTTTGCTTGGCCGAATATGGCACAGCTAATTAAGAAAAAGGTAAAATGCTGATGTAGAGGATATTCTGAAGAAAACTACCCAGTATTCAAACTACGCGTGGGAAAATTCACAAAACACTCATACAGCCAACCTTTTCATCAAGGTTAAAACCACGTCGAATTATTAGTATTCAGTAGTTTTAACAATTGGCCTGAGGGGGCCCTGAATGATACCTCGGGCAACGTCTGAAAGTTAGTTTTACTTTTCAGGAATTATATTTCCAAAAATCACAATGCTAAGTGGTATAGCAAGATCTGATAACACTATAAATTATAAAGGAAGATCAACAAAGAAGATTACAACTTCTTGTTCCTTGAGCACACTAGACACGTATTTTCATTTTCATAAAGTATCTCAAAATAAAAACGATTATGATTAAAAATTTCAGAGGCATGTAAAAGCGGATTTCGTAACATAAAAATTCCTTTTACTGTCCCTTGCAGTGAAAATAAGATTTAGAATTTTGATTAGTTAAATTATATTTAGGTTTTAATAAGTTAACTATACAATGTTTGATAACTTTTCGTGCAAATTTTGCAGAACTATTTAGAAACTAATTTACTTATTGAGCCGTTTATCAGGTTTTTCCATGCATCATACTGCAAACTACAATAATGTTTGTGAAAACTGGAACAGCATGAAGGAATTGTGCAAATCGAACCAATCTTACAGGTAATGTAAAGTGAGGTAAGACATGCAAATGATTAGAATTATAAAATGAGTGCGCTTGCGTGAAATGAGAAACGATCGCTTGTCATCTGTATACGGTGAACGTTTAATTAGTAGCCAATTTGCCTCGTCAACAGCGAGGGTGCCATACAATAACTAACGGAGTTCGAATAAGATCGCATCGTCTGTATGGAGAGGGTGGACTTTCGTATCGAGCAAACGCAGCCCTCATGCAGCGTAATGCCACAATAGTAATGCGTGTTTAACGCAATAGCACAACGGAACGGAACGACTGATACCTCATCCTCTTTTCTGTGACGAATTCTACAACTTCTTGTCGTGCGTTAGCACAAAGTTGGAGCACGGATACAGGTGTTGTGTTCTTCAGCTCCACGGTTCGTCGCCGTCTGCTGCAACACGAACTGCGTACAAAGTTTCCTCTACGCAAGGTTCCCTGTCGCTGAATTACAGACGCATCCGACTTCAGTAGGCATGGCAGACCAGTGCGTGGCGTGCTTTGTGACAACAAGTTGTTTTCTTCGATGAATCTCGCTACAGTCTGAAGAACAATGATGGAAGAGTATGAGTCATGCGTCAGATGTTACAGAGGGGAAAGTCTGCTCGTATAGTGTGTTATCCAGCGTCATATTACAAAAACGCTTGGCATCATGGTGTGGGCAGCTATTAGGTATAAATGTCGATTCTTTCTAGTGCAGATTGCGGGGCAATCTCAACAGTGATCGCTACATAAAAGAAGTTGTATAGTCAGAGGTCTTCCCCATTCTTCGCAACATTCCGGGCGCTGTATTTCAGCGGGCTGATGCCCATACTCATGTTTCTCAAACTCCACAAATCTTCTTTAGGTCACAACAGGTTTCTCTTCTTCCATGACCTGCTTCTTCCCATAATATGTCGCCCATTGAACATGTATGGAATTTTATCGGTCCGCAACTCGCTCGCACAGCTGTTGCGGCTCAAACTGAGACTGAAATTTGGCATCAAGTCGAAATCATGTGGAATACCATTCCCCAGAATTACATTCAGAACCTATATGATTCAATGCTACGATATGCACAGGCTCTCATCGCTAGGTGCTGTGGGGAAAAAAGTACTGATTTCCGATGTTCATGTTGCTTGTAACATTATCAATAATATGTCGACTAAATTTCGTTCATTTCCGACAACTCCTTCATAGTTCTTTATTTTTCACAAGCATTGATGTATTATTTGCGCAGCCTGATTTGTCCGTATGCTATTGAATATTTGCTGCTAAATTCGCATTGTATTTTTCCTACTGAATTCATAGTAAATTATTTACCTTCTTACATTGTACTGCATTTTCTAAACTCTTCGTTTAATAAAGTTGCACTTCAAATGACTAAATTCTTATACTCTTATTATTATGTCACACAAAATAACTTTTAAGTTACACTGCGAGCCGTTCCTTGTTTCAAAATAGACCATATTGAGAAAACTTCATATTTAAATTATAGCTAAAATTTTCAGATGTGTAAAATTTTAGCTATGTAAAATATATATAAAAAGCTATGTAAAATATTTATTACTATCTGCATGTATTAGAAAGCCCACATTACACGGGTATTTTATGTACAAGAAAATTTCTACTTAACTTACTTGTGTTCAAAATACACCAATGTTACACATATATACACTCTTAAACAAAAAAAAAAAAAAAACGACGCACCAAGAAGGGGTTATCCGAATCGGACGAAGAAGTGATGTACATGTACAGAAAAACAAATGATTTCAGTTTGAGAAAAATTGGATGATTTATTGAAGTGATAGAGCTTCACAAAGTGAAAAAGTCAGTAACGCGTTTGTCCACCTCTGGCCCTTATGCAAGCAGTCATTCGGCTTGGCATCGACTGATATAGGTTGCGGATCTCCTTCTGAGGGATATCGTGCCAAATTCTGTCCAACTGGCGCGTTAGATCGTCAAAATCCCGAGCTGGTTGGAGGGCCCAGCCCATAATGCTCCAAACGTGCTCAATGGGAGAGAGATCCGGCGACCTTGCTGGCCAAGGTAATGTTCGGCAAGCACTAAGACAAGCAGTAGAAACATGTGAAATGTGGGGGGCGGGCATTACCTTGCTGAAATGTAAGCCCAGGGTGGCGTGACATGAAGGGCAACACAACGTTCCTTAGAACTTCGTCGACGTACCGCTGTGCTGTAAGGTTGCAACGGACGACAACCAAAGGGGTCCTACTATGAAATGAAATGGCACCCCAGACCATCAATCCTGATTGTCGGCCTGTCTGCCAGAAGACAGTCAGGTTGGTATCACACTGCTATCCGGGACGTCTCCATACTCGCCTTCGCTGGTCATCGGGGCTTAGTTCAAAGCGGAACTCATCACTGAAGACTATTCTACTTCAGTCAGTGACATTCCAGTGCGAATGAGCCCGACACCACTGCAGACGGGCTTGACGTTGTACAGAGGTCAATGGGCAAGGGGCGCCGTGACCTCAGCCTCCTTTTTGAGCCATCTATGAATGGTCCTTGTGGTCAATGAAGCATACTTGCACATACAATCGACGATAATGTTGTATCTGAGGCTGTGAGTGCCACCCTGACGATTGCTCGGTCTTCAAGTTCTGTCGTTTCTCTAGGCCTACCGCTTCCTTCTTGACGCTGTGTGCGGCCATGGTTCACCCATTCCTGCCAACATCATCTAATAGTGGCATCGTTCCTGTTCAAATGTCAGACTATTCGCCGATAAGACCAACTGGCTTTGAGCCCAACTACACGATCTCTTTCAAATTTTGACATCTGCGCATATCGTTCGTGCACCTGTATGCGAGGCATAGTTACTGTCTACCAGAGTACACGGAATGAAATTCGTGAAGAATTTATGACCTGGAATCGTAATTTCTCCTCTTAAATATCCTACCAGTTGCGCAGATCAGATGCACTGTAGCGACAACAGTTCATTCATTGGCAGCCAAAATGTAAAATTTCGCATTTTCCTTCGATACCTGTGTCATGCACATGCTCGGTAAGAGGAAGCTACCAACCAAGCCCTGCTCGTGTGAAAAAAAACAGCCTGGAAAAGTAATTTATTCTCTTAAATATCCTGCCAGTTGCGCAGATCGAATGCGCTGTAGCTACAACCGTTCCTTCATCGGCAGCCAAAATGTAAAATTTTGCATTTTTCGTCGAAACCTGTATGCCTATCAATTTGAGTTCAATTTCCTTTATATCTTCTCTGTGCGTCGTGGTGCGTCGGTTTTTTTTTTTTTTTGGTCTAAGAGTGTATAATCAAATATATTCAAAATATATTACAGGCATAATTGTACTTCTTATCTTTTTCTATATATATTTATTTGTGACATATGAGTAAAAGTTTGCATATAATTCTTATAAAAATGCAATTTTCTTTTAAACATTATAGGGGAATTTTGTACAATAAGCTTACAGTTCAACCTTACGTGAGCGCAAAACGCCTTTATAATTACTTTATATTACAGGCATAATTATAATTTTTACCTCTGTTCATATATATTTTGTTTTGGAATTGTAGCTACGGAATTTATAGATATTTAAAGAATGAATTCTTTGCTGTCTTCATAAAAATTCATCTCTAGGTATACCGGAGCTATGTTTTACTTTTCTCGTCAGTTACACTACATGCTTCAGAACTTCAGCAACGGTCACGTGTTTTCGATCATTATTTAGTCATATGTTCCAAGTAACTCTTTTGTTGCATGGAGTAAAATTATGCACGCAATAAAATTACAGGCAAATTAAATTTACTTATGATGCAAAATTATACTTTATCGTTATTTTCGTCAATTTTTTATTGAAGAAAATTTAAGCAGTAAAAAGCTTACATAACTCTAAGAAAAATAAAAGCTAAGAGAAACGCAATAAGAACCATTGTCCAGCTAATGTAAAAACCACACAGAATTTATAAGCAATTTTAAACAGACTTGGGGATAATTTACATTCACTTCATGAAGTACCGGAAATCATCATTCATAAAATTGTTAAAGCAAGGAAAATGACTTATCGGAAGATGAAACAAAGAATTAAATAGAGACAGCAAAATCGCATAATGCATTAATATAAATAACCCTAACATAAATTAAAAAAAATTCTTTTAGTTATAACTCTAAAATCTTTTTTCTATAGTCTTATAAATTATTTACATTTTCTTCTTTAAATTAGGACATTTGGATGACATTTTCTTACATAAATTTGCAGCTTATAGTGCTGTAGATCCGGTTTTTCTACACATGTTCACTTGCTTACACTTTGTGTGCAACACTTGTATACACGGTGTAACACTTGTTTACAACACATATTACAAGTTGTTACAATACGTATTACAACACATTTTACACTTATTTACACGTTGTGTACGTTGTTTACATGTTGTGAATAACATGTTGTACACAACATATTCAACCAATATCCTTAACGATCCTTATTTGTACTCAGCTCTTCGCGATTAACTAATCGGATAGGAATTTTGCTAATTTGATCTACATTGTACTACAAAATGAAGTTTAGCTAGTGACAATCACTTAACGATTCAAATTAGGAGAAATTTCCGCTTTCTGAATATAAGGATTATTCATATGAATTGGAGGGATAAATAACAATTTACATTACTCAACGGCGAAGCATAAATTTAGAAATTTCCTACAGACATTTAGTCTCGTTGCAACTTCCGAACGCGACAAGCTAAAATATTTATTCTCTTTCGCTGCATATCGGATCTCAGCTTGTCTTCATACTGAAAGGAGCAATTAAATATCGTCTTCATGCATTTGTTGCTTAAATGGGGCTAGTGACAGACGTTTCGCACTACGCGTGATTCAAAATTTGACACTTTTTGAAAACTTCCATGCATGTGATGACTATGAGCCTATTAAGGTTTCAGCGAATGTGAAAGTAGTCTTACAGCAAACACCTTTGAAAATTGGAAAATTTTATTTCTTCAATATCTGTAAATTCTCAGAAATCATTATTCGAATATATTTTAATATCACCAGAATCTTCGGACCTGGAAATGTGGAAATTCCACTGTGCCATCAATATGATTCGAAACACAGGCCTTCCTACTGTTAGTTGGAAGCGCTAACCATTTACTTTAAGAGAGCACGCCCGTAGGAATGCGTTAATACATTATATATTTAGAAGCATTAAGGACTTGAACAATTCACATAATGCTAATCGAAAACTTGTGAGGTTTTTGTATTTATTTTTAACTAATAGTTCATTTTAAGTTAGCAATTTCTTATCACTCTTTTTTCACCTATGTTTTTCTTTCCAGAATGTAATTGAGATAGCGAGAGTTATTCAGATTAAGGTAGAATGAACTGTTACTTAAGCAAGAGCTTCGGAAGTTACTTTTAGAGTGTATTTGCCTATTCCAGGCTACGTTGTACTGTGATTATTAGCGGCTTGAGTTAGCGGCGTTGTGTGTTCCAACTATTAGGCTTGTCTCGCCGGTTTACTGCAAACCAGAGCTCTTCCTGCGCGTTTATTCTATGAGCCGTTAGCTAATATGCTACACCTTGAAGTTATTAGTTGTTACGTTATTCTGTTAAGCTAGAACTAAATGGCTTCTTGTAACCCAAGTTAGGTCATTTGTTTATTTTATGTTTGAATAAAAGGGTCTTATACCCCCTTCTTCTGATTTCTGTTTTGTTTCGCAAGGCTAGAAGATAATTCTTCAATAATCGTTTTAAAAATTTATGCACCCAAAGAGGAGCAATTCATTAAAAATAAGACTTTACAAACTCTTATTTTTATTGAATTCAAACCATTTTCTACATACGAATTTTTTTCTCTTTTTTTAAAGTTCAATTTTAATTAGTATACTCTAGCATTTATAAATTAACAGTTTCTATTCTATTTGCAGCTCATTTTCTTGTCTTGAAGCAACCAAATTTGAGGTTTTGAAACTTTCGTTATTTCGCTGTTCCTTTTGAAGAAAATTTCCCCGATCTTATTTGTTGCAAAACGTGCTCTCTTCCTCTCCGATTCAGAGTGCCATACAGTTGCTCTCAGAATGTGCCAAGCAGTTGATATTAAAGTCTCCCAGAAATAAGAATGATAAATTTCCTATTTCGGATAATGAAAATTCTTTAAGAGTCTTTCATCAGTTAAAAACAGGAATAATAAATTTCCTATTTCAGATGTATTAATCATTTAAAAAAATTATGCCAATTTTTTTTAAGGACCCAAAGGAACGCTAACCCAGAAAGCTTATTATTCTCAAAACGGCATTTTGCGTCGGTTCAATATAAATGTTCGTTTCACTTTTGTAAAACGTACGAAGTGTTTCTCGTATTGTGTACGATGAATGTATGTATGTTTCTCGTATTGTGAAAAAGCAACGGTAACTCTGCTCACTGATATCATTTAAGAATTAATTAAGCACTAGAGTTTAATAAAGTTTCGATTCTGAAAACTTAAGATCTGTCTTTAAAGTATCTGAGTGATTTTATAATGATTATTGAAACTACATTCAATAATTATTTAAAATTATCAAAGTAGACATCTTCTGATTGATTATAATGATTCTAGCACAGTTGTCACTTTTAACAGTAGTGAATAGTAGTGAGTAATAGTAGTGGCAGTTTAAAAGTAGTTAGTAACCACTTTAAACAGTGTTTTAACAGTAGGCATCTGGGAACTCATCGTCATCAAACTGCTTGGTCCCCAGCTGCTTCGATAAAATAGATATAAAAACTTCGATATGTGCTTTGATATCGTCTAATTGTTTGAAAGTGAAGTGCTTTGAAATGGGTTTAAAGTTTAAGGAATCGGAGTCAAGTCAGCTCCGATTCTTCAAACTTTCAGTAAATGAGAAAGCATTGTAATATTTTTCTGATCTTTCACGACAGTTGTGCACAACTCTTTTTCTCAAATTACGTGTACCTCTGCCTCTATGTCTCCCACTGTTATCAACGCTTTATGTTAAAGGCGTTCTACGCAATATTTCCTCTCAACTCTTTCTCATGCGTCCATGAATATATGAGAACATCTATGAATAATATTATCTGAAAATATTGGCTGCAAATAAAAACATCATACCTGTAACCCATCCTCGATAACAGCGACTTTCCGATTTTCTAAGTTTCATTCGAAACTATACCGCACAACGGTCTTGCCAGACCAACGGGCGTGAAATGCAATTAAGAAATTTTTCCCCGAAACAAGTTCCTCTCGTAAATTTTGAAAGATAGTTTTCTGCCCCCCAGTTTTGGAGGAAATGTTGCTTTCAGCTATCTATTACATGTATGTGCTTGCGATTTTTATAATGTTTGTGGAAAATGGGCCGAAAGCTTTATTTTGTGTAGGTTAAGCAATTAGATGAATGCTGTAATTTTGAGCAGTATATTTCCGGAAGGTCTTTCTTTATACTTATGGGAAGAATGCATTTCTTAGAAAAGTTTCTTACTGTGTTGTACTTCGTAGGTTTGACAAGGGTTTAAAGTTGCTCAAAACTAATTTGTATTGTTGCCTGTAGAAAGACATGAAGCCTACTACTTTTGCTAATAAACAGACTATTACAAAGATACTGTTACGACAGTAAAGATCTCAACTGTAGGAGGCACAATGTATACCTGAATTGTTTTGTCCCTCGGCTGGACCCCAGTTTTTCTTTTCTGATCCCTCTGGTCTGTGAAAGAACACAATACTCCTTATTTTTGGGATGGATCATGTACAAGCTTCTGACGTAGGAAGTATCGCGTACGAAGCGATGATGAAAGAGAAATCGAGAATGCTAAGATTCAGCAGGGAGCTGATAGAGAAACTCATCTGCAAAGTGATAATTCTACAAGTACTTTTAATTCTAGTTCAGATATCCCTACGAAACTTTTAGTTGAAATTAAAATCTGCCTCCAAGATAAAAAAGATGATGCATCAAATTTTGTAAATTGGAAATTGACTTACCAAAGCAAAACTTGATTTTATTGAAAATACTTGGGTTTCTACAGCAATTACTTGTTTTCAGGTTCTTTTGGCAATGAAAGTGTTCAGTAGAAAATCGTTATTTGAATAAACTTGGCTGACTTATTCGAAAATTAAAGAAGGAGTGCATTGTAAAAATTGTGCAATATTTGCCAGCGGATATTCAGGAAACTCAAACTACAGGACAATAAGTAAACAGATCTTTTCACAACTAAAGGAAATCTGATGAAATATTCTGTGAGCAAGCAGCAAAAGCAAAATTCTTCCTTATTACATGATGCGACTTTAAAAACTATCGTTTTTGGCAGCATAAAAAGCCATAATTGGTTGATGCAATTGATATCGCGGGCCCATCAGACTAAACAACATTGAAAATAACTTTTTTTAACAATAAAAATAAGATAATGACTTAAGATAAATGGATTTCTTTAAAAGATCATCATTAATCAGGACAAGTGAATATAAATAATAATAGCATTGAATATCATCAAAATAAATGAAACGTTCGTCAGCTATTCAGATTTCGAATAGATGCAGGAGGTAGCATATTAAAAAATCATTTAGTATCCTGTAGTAATAGCGCCAATATATAAAGTATTTGTCACCAAAAGAGCACGAACAGAAAATGCTTGCAATAAAATTGTTTGAGAAAAAATAGTTGAAAAAGCGAAGACGCGTAAATGCTTTTCAATTATGGCTGAGGAAAAAACAGACATTTCTTCACAAGAGCTAGTATCTATATTTGTAAGCTAAGTGAAAGAACTTGAAAAATAAATTATTTTAACGGAAAACGTTTTACAGTGCATACCTATAGTGTCGACACACAGAGAAAATTAAATGACATTTTAGAAAATTTGAAATCAATATACTTAGATTTTGAAATATATGAGTAGTCAAGGCTCTGATGGTACCTCAACCAAGCTCGGTATATTCAAGGGCATTACTAAAATTAAAGATGGATTGCCTTCTGTATGTAAACTGCATTTTTCATTCTCTTAATATGGGAATTTCTGATGCGTGTTACATTAAAGAAATTCGTAACTGCAGGAGAGTAATAAAAATGTTATTCCTTTATGAAAACTTCAAAAGAAACTCTATTTTGCAATAAAGTACCAATCTCCAAGAAGAGAATCTCTGAAAACACTTTGCACCACTCGCGAAAAAGCGAAATATAATAGGTTATGGTTATGGTAGAATTACTAAATCTTTGCTTCATACACTAGAAGTAATAAACACCTGGTATAATAAAGAATTATCATCTGGGATTTATATACTCTTGAGTTCATTGAAATGGTCTGCTTTTGTGATAGCATCATTTTCATTTGCAAAAATATTTTCATGAAGGCTGCCATTAAGTAGGAGTTTACAGTTGAAATTTATAGATCTTGTTCTACCAATTAATGTATGTGATGGTATTTTAAGAGAATTAGGACAAATTCGTATCAATGCAAAAACGTTTTCAGACTAATTTATTCAGAATCGGCCACAAAATTGGATTTAGAATCCGCCTTTGTTTATTTCTGAAGCAAATAAATTATGAAGAATGTGAAATGTCTCTTCCGGGATTGACAAGCAAGCAAATATATAGTTTTAATATTATAATCGATTCACGGAATTCTATTTTTGAATGTCAATTTGTAATCAACTCTTGGATGGAGTGAACTTGCACTTAAAATGTTTTTTTTAAAACATAAAGAAATTGCGTTGATGCTATGTAGAAATTATGCTATTAAATTCTTTTAATATTTTATTTTCCTTAAATAATAAATTCTCTCTCCAGTCTGAAAATCAGGGAAAACACGAACTACTTTTAAATGTATAGTTTTCTGATTTGTGGAATTGTAATGTAAATTTAAATGCTGGGTAGTCATGACAAACAAAATTGCATCAAGAGAAAAATAATTCATGTGCAACAGATTCTTTAGAAGCCTGGAATAAAGAGATTTTTCTAATATTAACAAAGTTTTGAAAATTACAGTAACTTATAAAGTTGTCACATGGATTTCGGAAAGATCCTTTGCTAAAATGTCTATAAAGTTACATACGAAAGAGTATATACGAAACGTGTTTAAAGGGAGTATATTTGCAGTATACATATAAAGATATACCTGTAAAACAAAATGTTTGTAACATTCTAATTAATATAGGATTTAACGTGAATTAAAAAATTGCTTTTAGAAAATTATCTTTGTCATGGTCAAATATTGCAAATATTTTTGTATTGCTGATGAGTACTTAATAAAATTTCATCATTAGTAAGAAAACAGTGTTAATGCAAATAAATGAATGCTACGTATTGTACATAAATAACCTCATATAATCTCAGATAGATAATTTATAAGGTATTTCTCCCGCCTTCCTCGCATGCCTTCGTGGTGTAGTGGTCTGCACGCTCGACGCGTAACCGAGATATCCGTGGTTCTATTCCCGGCAAAGGCGTTGCTCATTTTTCACATCTCCGGCTTCTAAATAAACCTAATGTCTCTACAAATTTTTAGGGTAAATTCAATTTTTAAATGGTAAAACTGTAAGTACAGAAATTACGCAAGGGTAGTTTTGAAATTATGGTGGTTAATACATTCCTCCAAATTAAAAGAAAAGCTACACCATTATTTGATACGTAGCATATCATTATCTAAATTTTGGTACTAAAATTTGCACATATTCAAATCATTTACAGATTATTAAAGATAACAAAGGGCCTTAAAATTATACGTAGACCAGCAAGGATTACTTTTAGAAAGGCTAGATTTCTGATAATTACAGTTTGCAATAGAAGACTGTAAACTACATATAACCATAACTTTATCTTTTCAGATATGCAAAAATTATTTCCCTTATTTAAAAAAATTCATTGTTTGTGCACATAGAAATGGAGAACAAAGCAATTCTGAAATCTGCATGAACGTGAAATTATATTATCTCTTGTAGACTTAAAAATGTAAAACTGAATTTATTTAAAAGAGATTTAAAAGTAAAAACTAATCTTAAAAGCTAAATTCTAAAAAATCTTTAAAGCCACGTAAGGCGGTCAAGTACTATAAAATTTCATTCAAAGTTTTTCTGATTCTCGAGGCTCACAGGACTAAGCAACGCAAATTGAATTAAACTCTTTTGTGATATCAAAAATTAGGAAATTCTATTTGATTTGAATTTCAAATGAAGCTATCGCGTATCAGTTCTAAGTTTTACGACACCAGTATCTTCTAAGCGTTTAAGAAGAGTAACAAATACAGGTAAATGACTAAAACCTTTAAAAAGATAACATTTCAACATTACTCATAAAATGTGTTAAATAAACATGTAATTTTGTTATTTTATTACATGTTAAAGCTAAAAGGAATTTAAAAAATTCTATACTAAATTTATCTTATTATTTAAATACTAATTTATTTTTTAAACACAAAATGTGTCCCTGTTGCATGAGCTTTTCTGATGTATAGAGAAAGTATATTCCAAAATTTTTATAACAGAAGATATATTTAATTGGAAGCAGAATTCAATACTGACTTCTTAAATTATCGTAATATTTTTAAATGCGTATCTGTTTTCAGCAAGTTTAGCATTTTAACTTATTCAGTTATCTTCTTTTTTGAAATGATAGTTAAAGGAAAAGTTAAAATTCCTCCTGTGGAGGGAATACTGTTATTAATTCATTATAAAAATTTATCCTTGAATACTAGGTAAATACGCGCATGTCAAATTTAAAACTACACAAAACGTTTTCTATTTTGGATTGGCATAGATTTTAAACAAGAATCTATTAACTTTTAAAGCTACCAAATTGCATTATTACCCTAGAAATTGGTAGATTCAAAAATCAACGCAAACCTAAATTTGCCATTTTTTATCTAATTTTATATAGACATACTTGCTTCGTGTTTGAGAATTACAATTTCTATGATGCATTTTAACTTTAACAAAATTAATTCTTGAACAACGAAAGAAATTTCCTTCTAGTTAAAACATATACAAAATATCACTTACCTTGAAAGGTGATGCTGCGAGTGGTAATAACACGATAGAAACTGTGATACATACAATTAGCTTAATTTTATGAGCAGACCATGGTTTCATTTTCTTAAGTGATCGAAAGCTTGTGCTCCGCCAGTACCTTGTATCAAATGACGTCAGTACGTTTGGCTAATAAATCTGTCAACTTCGATGTTTTCATTGACAGATAGCGACCTTAATGTCGGATGAAATTATCGGTGATAATAATAAGCGCATAGCTGCAAGAGACTGAAAACATATTTGCTCCTAATATCACTTTCATTCATCTATAAAAAAACGGAGTGTTTTGTAATTCAAGGGGTATCTGTGATGTCAAATTTATACAGTAGTAAGATATGAAGAGACTATAAGATTTTTATGTTGCTAAATAAAATTTGCTGAATTTGTTCAATTATACTGATAAAATGTGAAATGCTAGTTGTGAAATAATCTAAAATTTTGCTTTCGTAACCATGGAGAGAGTTTTTTTTTTTGCTGTCATCTTTAGTGGTTTGGAGAGCAACAAGAATAGGTATTTTTACTTAACAGAAAATAAAATACTTAGGCTGACTCAAATGTTTTAATAAGTGATTATTTTAACTGGAAGAGACACGCGTCAATG
Organism: Stegodyphus mimosarum; assembly: GCA_000611955.2. NCBI lineage: Eukaryota > Metazoa > Arthropoda > Arachnida > Araneae > Eresidae > Stegodyphus > Stegodyphus mimosarum. The sequence goes on from KK121990.1 coordinate 64,739, forward strand.
CAAAATTTTAAATTAGGCAAAAAAAGCATTGGTATAGATTTCGAACAAATACTGGAATTCAGAGTGCACTAATTTAGAGAGTAAATAAACCTAGCTCTTTCTTAAAGAGCAAAATGTTTTTCAAAAATGGGAGCAGCAGCTATCATTTTATATAGAAACAATGCAGAAAGCTAACTGGAAGAACGCAGCATAGTTTTACTCAAAATCTATGTCAGATTAAGGTTACATATTGTTTAATTTTAAAAGTGATAACTTTTAATTCAGAATCTGGTGATGATAAAGTTGCATTTAGTTTCAAAGCAGAATAATTCGTAGTGAATTACGAGTTTTACAGCGTTTCGTGAACTATGCAAAAACATGAAATAGACTGCTTTGAGATATCATTTTTAATATTGTTGTTATGGCAGTTTTCTCATCCTTATCTGAGGAAGGATCTCTTTTTGTTCAGTTGTATTTTTAATATTGAGAATGACCAAGAATACTCTGGGAGATACAGATACAAGTGCGCAGGACACCAGAATTTCATCCTTGGTCGTATAGGAAGGGTTGCGCCGTACTAACTGTGCAGCTCCGCCACAATTTGGATGGAGATAGTCCGAGAGACGTTTTTAGCCTGAACTCTTGTAGGTGAAGGTTGTGCTACACGATGTTTGTGAGCAACACAGATGGTTTTCCGCCTCTTAATGAGGACGCCAATGCGGACATTCGTACAATGAACCTCGATAATCACCTTGAAGTGGCCTTGAGTCAAGAAAACATTTTAACCTGAAGGATGAAATTAAAGAGCTTCAACCCGAACAAGAAAACTACAAATTCACTTTAAAAAGATTAAAAGACCAGCTACACCAGGAATCAGCGATACTGCTGATTCCTGGTGTAGCTATCTAAGGTATTATAAAACGCATAATAACCATTAACCCTAACCCTAATGTTAAACGAAAAATTTCAGACTCAGAAGACACCCACTCCCATAGCTCAAAAACTACTAGCAACAACCAAATCAACGAATTAATCGTTATCTCAAAAACCTGCAAAAGCCTCTGAACTTGATATCACACATAAAATTGTTGAAACTGCAAATACATCTGATGGCCTTAGTGATGAAACAAACTGTGCGTGGAAGATTTGCCTCATAATCAAGTTAATGTTCAATAATCAATAATACAGCTTCAATCAGCTAGTATTCCTCTTATAACGGCCAAATCACATTAGAATAGCATCTACACTGACTACTAGGAACATATTTCAGCCTTAACGGATGCAAAATTCTTGCATTAATCAGCCAGGCAAATATTGTGAATAATCATGGTTTGGAACATTTTCGACTCTTCTCAGTCACTTTAAAACTAAATTTCGGATAATAGTGATGGCAATGATCCCAGTTTTGTTAGAGAACATCTCAAGATAAAAATCCAGTCGTATCCCTCTTCCTTTATAAAGAATATAATGAATCACTTTAGAGAATTTAAAGATTTCAATACCTTTTATATAAAGAAATTACAATCACAAACTTCCAAGCTTTATCAGGAGTAAATGGTGTGGAAACAGTTTCCATTAACTTGAATACCGATTAGTGGCAAACGAATTCTTACTTCTCTCTTAAATTTTAAGGCTACTTCGATGAAGGTAAGGAGGTCTAGTGTTTTATATGAAGACCAATCCGCTGTTCAAAGGCACAAACGAAAAGAGGTGAAAGTGATTACCTGGATGCCAAGTGTTGAAATGCATCCTCCCTAACCCTTCATTTCTTTACGAATTTTAAGCTCTGTATTCTTAAATATTAAATGTATGTATTAATCTGAACCTCTTTTAGAATGATTTTATATTTAAATATCTCGGACAGTGATTGCAGAAAATCTGTATCCCTTTCAGCAAACTTCTCGGCAAGGAACTCTTCCTTTTGACATTGAAAACTTTTAAAACTGTATTTTTAAAGTACTTTAGATTTTAGCATCTATGCATTTTCTCAATACCATTTGCATATTATGATATAATTCTAACGATTTGATCATACGATTGTCAAAAGAATTCTTTTTCTGAAAAGCAAAGTAAAGTTTTTTAATACTGAAATTTTTAAACTTATAACTACTTGATAGCAATGCTATAAATAAAATCTCATTTTAATTCCTTTTCTAAGCGATTCGTTTATTTAATTTGGATAATAAAGTATATTTAGTTGGCGTGTTTTTCATTTTTAAATTAGGTAATTACCCGAGGTAATGATAAAGGCACTCCCTCCCGAGCAGAAATATCATTTGAAATTATATTCAGATAGGATGTTGCCTCGGTATTCATTCCATTTGGAATAGAGAAAATTTAATCAATTCTTCCATTTCCTTGTTAATACCACTTTCCGTTCTAGTAACTGAAATTAAATAAAGTGCATAATTTACACGAAATGTAATTATATACAATTATCAATTATATAGACTTTGCAAATATGATCTAAACTTTATATGATGCAGCAAACATACTTATGCAAGATACATGCTTTTTACATGTTGTTTATAATTAAAAGAATCCTATTCAGAACCCTCTAGAACCTGTTCTAATTATTGAATTTTGATGAAATTTGGTATATATGTCATATGGACCATGGGGAAATGATTTCTATAATAGAAAATAGTTCAAATATTGACCACCAGAAGGAATTGTGGTGCCTAAAGAAGGGCAAAAAAAAACTGTCAGAATCATTAAAATTTATTAAATTACAGAATGTGCTCAAGGTGTGCTCCGGTGACATCAATCACGTGTTGAAAGCGCATTACAGTGTGCTCAATGGTAGCGTGAAGCGATTCTCGAGGAGATTCAGCAAGATGGCGTGTAATATTTTCAGCTCAGGTAATGTCCTAATTCCTCTTCCATGAATACCGATCTTTTAAGAATCTCCACAACCATAAATCACAGGGATTTAAGCCGAGGGAACGAGGAGACCAGACATTCGGAAAAGCTCCAGCTATTACACGATTCTCGCCAAAGTTAGCACGAAGCAGTTCTTTGATTTGGCTCCCAATGTGGGGAGTTGCTTCATCTGCAAACATTTCCGTTCTTGTAAATTCCTGTAAAGCAGGAATGACTTGCTGTCGAAGGAGTTCACTGTACCGTGCACTCGTGACGGAGTACGCTTTAGGACCTTGAGGAGTGAGAGTTTAAAAGAAAAACGGTCCGAGGATAAAATCATCAGTAAATCCACACAATGCAGTCACATAATCAGAATGCAGTGGTTATTGGTGCAGGACATTAAGAGGTAAAGCACCCTATATGCGGCAATTTTGATTATTCACAGCTGCATATAGAGAAAAATACACGTCATCTGGCCATAAACATTTTCAAGGCCACGCGTCTTCAACATCCATTCTCGCCAAAAATCGGCAAGCAAATTCAAAGCGTGTTTGGTGGTCTTGAAGTTGCGGTATTTACACCAAGTGGATCTTATACGGATACCATTTTAAAATGGATCACATAATTTTTCGTACTGTCGGCCAAGAAATCGCCTACTCTCGTGACACGATCAAGCACTTGCTGAAGAATAGCGGAAACTGGAGACTCTTTCAAACACATGAGTAACGACTTCTTCGACAGTTTCATTCGCAACCGGTTTCCGCCCTCTTCTTAGCAACACACTCAAGTCTCCAGTCTCTTCAGATTTCATAATCATCTTCTTCAAACCATTCTTCGACATGGGCCCTTTTCGCAATCCCTTTAAACAACGATATTCACGCAGTGCAGCTAAAGTATTGCTGCCATTCTGATAAAACAGTTTTACCAGTGAACTCGATCTTTCTTCTGTAAGGGTATAATTAACGATGACAAAGGCACGTAAAATGATTTTTTGGCTTTCCTTCTCCCATTCTTGCTGTGTGTAGCATGCGGATAGCAAACTGTATACGGGCTGTCTTGAAATATTAATTTGTTGGCTCTGACTGCAAGTCTCTTTATAGATTTGACTAATTTGCATAAGGAATTTTTGAAAATTGCCATCTTGTGTGTTCAAAATATGAACTATTTTTTATTGCAGAAAGATAGTCCATATAACGTATATACCAAGTTTCATCAAAATCCGATTGGCAGAACGGGTTCTATTGGGGTCACAATAGGGTCACTTTAATTATAACCACCCTGTACCTCGGGCAATTCGGAGCTCCATTTTATATAAGTTTTTAATTCTAATGAAATCTTAAATATCGCAATTTAAAATTTTTAATTAATAAAAGAAAATACGAACACTAATGCAAATATAATTATAAAATAAAATACTTTCCGGCATAAATAAAAACACATAAAAAGTATGTAGTAAAGTATGTAGTATGTAGTAAAAACATATAAAAAAGTATCAGTCTTTAAAAAATCTTAAATTTCGGTTTTTGAGTTTTCATTTCAGGAAATTGATCAATACATTGTAGAATCATTAGGAAGTTTTGGAAGCAGAAGAATGAAAAATGAGCAATGCCTTCGCCGGGATTTGAGCCACGAACATCTCGGCTACGCTTCGAGCGTGCTGACCACTACACCACGAAGGCATGCAAAGAAGGTGGGAGAAATACCTTATATACTTCCGCTTTTAAAGGGTGACTGGGATTTTGGGGACCCAATCGCCAAATCCCGGTGGTGGAGAATCATCATCCACCGCCTTTTTTTTTTTAGTTGAGGAGCCATTTGTAGAGTCATTAGGTATTTCTGAAGCAGAAGTATTGAAAAATGAGGAACGCCTTCTCCGGGACTCGAAACACGGACCTCTGGAATACGCGCCGACCGTGATGACCCTACACCACGAAGGCATGCGAAGAAGGCGGGATAGGTATTATTTAAATTTATTATGTAAGAATAACATAAATATTTTAGACTATTAAAGAATAATTACTTTTTTATTACTAAAGTTCATTATCATTTACTTTTTGTATATTTATTTACTATTAATAAATAAATATAAATATAATAAATTATTAAATAAAAAATAAATTATTTTCTCACGTTCTGAAGCCTAGGTTAGACATTTTTCTTGCTTACTTATTGATTACTCAGGCACAGTGCTTAGTATCCATTTACCGAACTGAGAACTTGTGTTTGAATCTTCGACATAGTGTTTAAGATAATCATTGTAACATGGTTCAATTCAATAACTAGTATAAAATATTTATTATAAAGCTGAATGAGCAATTCAGAGAATTACTGCGTTATTAAAATTACGTATGCTTCGATAAAGGTTGCTTAAGTTTCCAAGTGCTTCGGCTCAGGCCCAATGCCATTAAACATTGTACTTTTAATAGTGAATATGAGCCAGTTTTCCTTAGAATATCCTATAACAATTCATCCTTTGTTTTATGAAAGCAGTGCGTATATTTTATATTAATCAACTCTTTTAATCATGTTCTTTTAGAAATTTTTTCATAGAGATTCTCCGCGGTAACTAAATAACAGATATAAGAATGAATTAAGATCGCTATCTCCTCCAAATTTTATTTTCCTCAAATAAAAAGGCGGTAAACACGAATAAAATTTGTTGTTTTTCAATCAGATGGGGACAAAAATTCAATCCTTTTCTTCTGCTAAAAAACGAAAGTGTAAAATGCAGAAATTAAGAAACTCTGATTCCCTGTGTTTGTAACCATTATGTATGAACTATTTCCATCTATCTTGCAATAGATTTTAGAATAAAAAGTTTTGTAATGTTGTTTTCACATCTTTTGCATGCTTCAAGATTTGGTAGATAGAGATATGTTCTATAGTGCTATAATGAAATGGTACTTTGTAGGGGTAAATTTAGAGGGATACTCTGGGTGGGAAACAAATTCACGATCAAAGTCTAGTAACTCTGGCCAAATGAATAAAGCGGTATGAAGTTTGGCGTTACCGTTATTAAACATAACGTTTTTTGGATTATACCACTGCTAGCCATTTAGTTGTTAGCTTTGATCTCAGTTTGTGTAACTATTGACAATGGAGATCTGCAGTTATCATCTATCCTAGTAAATTATTTTTTGGCATCCAACAATGCACTCAACAGTCGTCTTGAAATGTTGGAAATCAGTGGCACAATTCTACAACTAACTACACAGTCCTTCAGAGATTACTTTTGCAATATAGTGCTCATTTTTCACATGAGCTACAGTTCGTTCCAAAAGTAACTGTAGTGAAAAAGCAAAAATATTCAGGTGCTGATTCTCCCGTACATAACTATTGTCGAGCTCACGAATCAAATTTTGTAATAAATCCATACGCTTGCAGCCAACACTGAATTGTTATTCAGTTTATTAACTATGTTTTCTCTTATTTGTGGAACAACAGGATACGTTTCATTTTATAGCTTTGTCAAGAACTTCAGCAGTAGTCACTCAACATTGAGAATGTAACTAATTTGTATACCATATTTCTTCGTTCTAGAATTCCTGAAAGCAATGGTGACATACCCCTAATGTGCATTCATATGTTCGAGAAATTTCAGTTCATATGCGACATGCGATCCCAATTCCCATCTTTTCAACATGTAGAGCTTTTCTCCTCATGTAAAAATTCATTAATTGTTAGATACACTTAATATCAATCATAATTTTCTTCATGAGTAGTTAAACATTAATGCTGAAATTTAGTAGTAATTTTTTTCTTCACGCCTTCATTTAGTGAATCTGAAAAATGAAGTTTAGTGAGACAGTGGATCCAAGCAAGGACTTCGTATGGTACAACAGGTAAACAAAAGCTTTCATCTGATTTTGTACTTAACGAACTAATTCAGTATTATTTGCATTTGTTAGAATGTAATCTAATGAAATATTTTACGCTTCTCACAAGTTAAAATGGAACTTCTAGTCACAAAAATATGATTAAAACTACGCATGAAGGTCAAAGATTATTTCACTGGAAAATAAATGTATGTATACATACACCACCAAAAGTATTGCAGCCCCAGAAAGTCGCATAAATTTCATAATACGCAAGGAACTGTACGAAAAATAAATTATTTTCCCACGTTCTGAAGCCTAAGTTAAACATTTTTTGCTTACTTATTGATTACTCATTCAGAGTGCTTAGTATCCATTTAACGAACTGCGGAAAGTGTGGTTGAATCTTCGACAGAGTGTTTACGATAATCATTGTAACATGGTTCAATTCAGTAACTGGTATAAAATATTTATTATAAAGTTGAATGAGCAATTTAGAGAATTACTGCGTTACAAATGTACGTTCAGTACAATAATTTTTATTTGCCTACCTACTTAAAACGAAGTATTCATTATGTGGCATCCAAGCTCTAACTAACGTTCAATGTGTAAGCCTCGCGAATGTTTTATTTATTTACAAATGCCAGAAGTTTGGCCAATAAGTTATTAGCCATGATCTTGCTTCCCAATACTTGAGAATGATAGAATTAAAAAATAATAGTGCAGCGCATTCGTCAATATGCTGCTTATCCATGGATTGCCCAGATTTATAGAAGAATCCTCAAGCCAGATTTTAAAAAGATGGGTATGCAGACAATCATGCCTTGTCAAAAGATGAAATAACGCCACGGCTACAAGATGAGGAAAATCTGAAATAACTGGTTTTGAACTAGTGCGACACTCCCAAGTCTTTCCCTTAGCTTCAGTTGATAGATAGGAGACAAACCTCCTATTAAATTCTAATTTAATTAGGAGTTTTTCAGAATTAGAAGTCATATGGTTATCAGTGGTTTGTAGAATAGTCGTTCCTTTCTTTGCCAGGATACCTCATCTTTCATTTCGCTCGATGCCACAATGACAAGGAATCCACTGCAAGACAACTAAGTCCGCCAGAGTGTTGAGAATCTTCCTACATTCGTAAATTCTTTCGGAAGTATAAAATTATCGTTCAGATAGCCTGCAAAGCGGCTTTGCTATCGGACAAAATAACAGCTTGAGGGAAATTACTTTTCTAAGCACTTGATACAGAGCAATAAATATAGCCTCAACTTCACCATCAAAACTGGTAGCATCTTTTCTCACTATCTTATAAAATGCAAAATACACTCACGTTTGTGAAAATTGCAACACCAAGAAGGAATCGTCATAATTGAATGCAATTTAATACACAGTTGAGTGGTAGTGGTACAAATAAATGATTAAATGTTCAAAGCAAACAAACAAGAACAAAAGATCAGAATCAGTATTTTGTGTGGCCACCACGCGCCGCAATAAGTGCTGCTACACGACGTGGCATGGAGTCAAACAAAGTTTGAATGTCTGACTGAGGAAGAGCATTCCATATCGTTTGTACGCGTACCCAAAGTTCGTCTGCAGACGCAACAGGACGAGGATCACGAGCAAGACGCCGACCAATGACATCCCACACATGTTCAATTGGCGACATATCCGGGGAACACGCAGGCCAAGGAAGAAGCTGTACCTGCTGCGCTGCAAAGAAGGATTTAACAATCCGAGCAGTATGAGGGCGGGCATTGTCCTGTTGAAATACAGCGCCTGGCAAGCTTTGAAGGAAGGGAACAGCTTCGGGCTGTAGAACTTCACGGATATACCGGTTGCTGTTCAGATTGCCCACAATTCGTAGCAATTGAGATCGTCTATGATATGCTATGGCGCCCCAGACCATAACTCCGGGTGTTCGTCCACTGTGGCGTTCGATAATGCACTCCGGAAGGTGGCGTTCACCGGCATAGCGTCTGACACGAATGCGGCCATCATGGTACCACAAATTAAAGCGGGATTCGTCAGAAAACACGACATGCTGCCAATCAGCACGCCAGTCTCTATGCTGATTGGCCCATTGTAGCCGCAGGCGGCGATGGTCGTGCGTTAGGGGGATCCTGTATAAAGGAGTCCGTGCGCGCAGTCCACACTGCAGCAGACGTCTACGAATTGATGAAGCACACAATGAAACACCTGTAGCTATTGACCACAGTGCTGCCAATTGTCTAGAGGAAGCTGTACGGTCCGTCCGCGCCATGCGGACCAGGTGTCTATCATCGCGAGCTGACGTCACATTTCGGGGTCCACTCCCGGATTTCCGAGTTGTCCGACACTCGTCCGTCCACTGCTTCCAAACGCGCATCACTGTGCTGCTGTTACGCTGCACACGAGAGGCTACTGCACGATACGACAATCCAGCTTCACGAAGGCCGATGATTCTCCCTCGTTCAAACTCTGTAAGTTGTTCAAATCTCGCTCTCTTTCGTCGACGAGGCATAAGTACAGATTGAGTTAACGTTTACCACTAGCAGATAACCACCGATAACCATACACGCCTCGCTACAGCCGTCTATTTATTCGGATCCATCAGCCGTTCAGAGGGCGCTGCTCAGCATACGCATGCGCTACGGATTTGCAATTCTAATCATTTGCATATCATGCGCTACTTTGCATTTCCTGAAAATTTCAGCTCACTCGCGTAAGTCCTTCATGGTGTTGCAATTTTCACAAACGTGAGTGTAGTTACAATAGATTCCTGCACGAGCTCCAGTACTTCGCTCAATCATGGATCTATCGGTGTAAACATAGTTCCAAAGGTTACTGGGACATCTTCTCTCAATAGTTTCATAAGCAATGGCTCTGATCTGGGCAGAATCAATTTTCTTGTCAAGTTCAAGATATACACATAAGCCATCGTAATCAAGAGGACATAAATGTACAATCATTACATTCATTTCTCGAACAAGGTCTAGGTCTTCTGCTAATTGATAACGAATTTTATTGAAACCCGCTTGTGTCTTTCAATTTCTATCATTGTTAAAATTGTAATTTCTCCAATATTTATTATTTGGGAGCCTGCAGAGTTTCTGAAAAACAATTGCAACATTTTTAAGAATATCATGCATGACAGAAAAAATATTGGTTAACGCTTTCATAGCCGCTTTAGGGGTAGATTTAACTGCACCTGTTATTAGGCGGAGTAATTTGTTTTTTAATATTGCCAAAAACATCGAGTGTGCTAATGGAAGCAGTCACCAAAACTTCAATACAGTAATAAAATAATGGTTGAACGTACATTTTATATATATTTATTAAAGTTCCTCTTAAACCCCCATTGGCAGCCCTCCAGCCATTTCAAAATTTGAAGTCTCCTTTCAGTTTTGTCCTTTTTGTAAGCAATATGTTCATTCCAATTCAGATGTGAATCAGATTTGCATTCCAAATAGGTAACGTTATTAATAACAGGTATTACTTCACCACGATAATGAAGGTTTTGCAAAAAGTGCTGCCTATTCAAGGTAAAAAAACTGTTAATTAGACTTTTCTACTTTTGAAAGCATGTTATTATTCCTGCACCAAAGACACAGTCCCCCAAGGCATCATTGAGATTAAGATTCAGGCTTTGCTGTCGATTCTTTTTAGCACAGCTCCAGAAGACTCAATATTCTGTAATGCAATGTATATGCGAAGTATGGAGCAGCAGGCTTCTTCAGCTCCTTGACCCAATATCCAACTTCTTATGGTGACTATGAAAAGCAAAATCTATCTCACCTTTTGAATATACTCCTGCTGGGCTAGAGATGGATTCCGTGATCTGAGCAACCAAGACAAAACATCTAGAATCTGCATAGCAGCCACTCTGATGATGTGTACTCGTGGATTATCTTGCTGAAAAAATTCGCATTAAATGCTATCCGTGATGGATTATAAACTGACTAAATCCTTTCATCTGTTACCATAACAGTTATCTGTTATACTATTTTTTTAAATACTGGAGCACTTCAAGAGCCATAAGATGGCTCTCGAATATTAATATTTCTTCAGTCATGCATATCTTATATGGCACATCTAACGTAACACCAGAAGCATCTGTTTTGCGTTGAGCTAAATATACATCTGAAGCTCTTCACTCACAAGTCGTTATATGCGTACTGGACTGTCATCTGTAGTAAAGCAAAATTGAGATTCGCAACTAAAGGCTACATATCTCCATTCAGTTTTCCAATCGCGTTTTATTTAGCCTGGCGGGACCTGGTCAGGAATACTTGTGAATGAGTGGTGTACATCAGTTTGGCGCTCAAGCACGAAGCCTGATTGCGTGCATACGACAATGACCAACCATATCGGAAAGGCATATATGCGAGGAATTTCCCAATCACGTCTTATTTAGCTTGGCAGGTCGAGCTCAGGCATACTTGTGAAGTGGGTGGTACACTTAATTTTGGCCGTGAAGCACGAAGCCTGATTTTGTGCATACGACGATGACCATTGATATAGCGGTAGGTGTATATGCGAGGACCTCTGTCCGTTTCTCACGATCTCTAAGAATACGATAACTGGCAATTATTGACGTGGATTGAGATCTGAACGTACAAGAGGACATATTTCATGTTCGTTTGATCATATTATTCTGTTGATATAAGCATGTTGTCTCGGCGCCATTTCAGCAGGTCTACAGTGATGTGATAAACCAACCGTAGAAAGGTCATTCATGAGCACTCTTTCATATAGTATCAGCTAATTCTTACGCTGTCAACGCCCATCGAATTAGTGAAAAATAAAGGTGTGCATATTGAAATTTGTACTAATGCCTTTGCGACTGACTAAATATATATGACTAAAAAACCCTTTGAAAGAAGAGCGTGCATCTGTAATTGTACAGTGTTTGACAGCATTCGATTGTCCCATAATTTTCTTCAAAATGTCTTACTTATTTGTGGTTGCTTATTTGTATGTTTCGGTCTAGATTTTCTATACAAGCAATATGGTTTGACTCACTTACGTCTAAAAGAAGAGGTGCATTACTTTTGATAGTGTGCGCATATTATCTGTATAAGACGTGATTTGTCTACTTTGCCTTCATAATCTCTTAATAACTAAACTGAATAGTAACCTTAGCTTAATGGATTTGATATAAGAATTTTAAGCGATGTTTAGACTTTATTATTATTTTTAGGGCTATGCGTTGGGAAGCAGATTATTAAGTAATCTAAAACAAATTGTGCAAAGGCTTTTAGCTCGACTTAGTTCTGATCGATCTCTTTGTCGTGCAATATTTTTTGTGTATTAAATAGTTTAGTTGTGCAATTTGGCAACAGGTGATTGAGCGAAAAGTGAAAAGGAACTAAGCAGATGCTTCACTGAGAGAGAGATAATATCGTATTTTGAAGGCTCTCTAAAGCGAAACCGACTCTAAAAAAAACAATTTCAGACTCATTGAGAAATTGTTTTTCCATTTTGCAATACTTACATATATATGTAAATGTGTGTAAAGAAAATTAATTGTTCATCTGCTGGAAAAAATTGAATCTAGAACCACCCCATGGGTGCAACTTATCCACACCCATATGACATAGAAATAAAAAAAAACTCTTAAATTCCAAGGAAGAGCACACGTAAGTCTTTTTCTTAATGCATACAACGAATTTCTTGTTAAATTAAAAAGTAATTTTTCCTAGTAGATGAACAATTGTTATTACAGGATAGTCGAATACTAGCCTGTATCGAATACTTTACCTCTTATTTTCCAAAAAATATGACAGAGCATTTTGTTAAAATAAACTGAATTTAAACTGTGTTTGAAAAGGCATCAAGAATGTGTTCTGAAGTTAATTATGAAGCATAGAGATGCGTGACACCTGTTTCGTCAGACCTATTCAGAATCTAAAAAAAATCAATTGAAGGTTAAAACAGAAAAACATTATTTCTTATTCAGCATATTTTACCGTCATTCAATTTTCTGCCTTTCGCAAATACTAATAGCATGCTTCTCATGAAAGCTATTTTCATTCTTTTTTTAACATTGAAGAACTACATTTCGCAATATGAGTTGTCTTTTGCTCCTCAATTCAATTCTTTTACACTTCTCCGAATTCCATCTCGAAATGTAACACTGCTATGAGAACTAACATTTTTAATTTCCTAATTCTGTTTAATTCTTTTACCTAAATACTGGGAAATATTAGAATACTAAGGCAAAGTTTGGAGAAAAGAAACAATAACTGTTAGGTCACTTGTTCGATAACATTATGGTTGGAAAATGAGAAAGTACAACGAATTTCAAAAACTACCTGTCACAATTACTGTTTAATTAGAAACTTGTGATTTCATAATTATTGTTTAATTAGGATTTATGAACATAATATTTTACGTCGTTGAATGTTCTTTAATGTCTGGTGGATACTTGTATAGGCTTTATTCCTTGTTATCATCGGGATAGTCTTAAGGCATCCCTATTCTACAGTTTTAATTTCATCATCATGCAGATAAAATCACCAAGCATAAGGCGCCAATTGTTAATTATTTCCAGAGCTTTGGTAGAAATATTTTCTTTCAAATATAAATATGATTCTATTATATCAATCAGTAAAGGCTAATGACTAGCAGATTCCAAACGAGCACAAAATGGATCTTCATGTCATGACTGTCTGATTCAAGCAACTGGAAACTGTCCTTGCTGAGGTAATTTCCAAACCTGTATCACAGTGGAGAAAACTAGAATCTTAATAACTAAGAATGCTGATTAATTGCTGAAACTGCCACTCTGTTGATGAATGGAAACATATCATCTGGTTTGTTATATCATACTTCAGCTCGGTAATTTACCTGGTAATTGGAAATGTATGCAAAGCCAATGCTTCATAAGCAACATGAAAGCTTCCGTGAGATATATGTTAAAGGTGCTAGCTCCGGAAGTTTAAGGAACTTCCCATTCAAGCTAAAGACAAGGTAAAATTTTCTGGTGGTGAGCATTCGGTATAACATTTCGGTTGAAGTGACTGTGTACGTAAAATATGCCTCAATGATACTGTTGAAGAAGCAAAGCGAATAATTTAATAGAAATGTAAGTTTTTATTATGAATTTCCATTTGTTAAATATTTTTCTTTTCAATAAACTACTGTACAGCCTTTCACTGTCTCCTTATTACATCGCATTGCTCCATATAGGTACATGTACTTCCAATTCCTCTCAGTGTTCTCTAATTCCTACCTTAGGTCCACAGCTGCCTTTCTGATTCATTGTGATAGTATTTTCTATATTGACTGCTATAGTCCAAAAACGTTTTATTTTATTTATTCTATATATTAAAGAATGTGCACTAACTGTTGCTAAACTTTGTAAGGTGGACTTTAATTTTATAACAGTTATTTTAATTTTGAAACCGTTCCCTTTCAATTCTTGTTCCCACTTACAACACCCTACCAGAACGAGTATTTAGAATCGCGTTGAATGCGAATGAGTTAGAAGTAGTATTTATAGAAAGTTCTCGCTTACTTCAAAAGAGAGAGTGCTTAGGAGCCCTTAGTTTGCTTTCTTGTTAATTCATTTTTGAAGCTATTACGCTCGGTCGTATTGTACGTGCCTGTTGATTGATAATCACTGGCTAATTTAAATTAAGGTCCAACTATGTCAGATATTTGTGTGTAGCTTCGGCTAACTCTATTTTAGTTAGTATTAGTTTAGTTTCTTATTTTCTTGTCCTGTTTTAAAAGCACGACTGGAGGTTTTCTTGTAAGACCGAGAAGGGGCCAACTGTTATCTTTTCTATGAGTAAATAAAAGGGTATTTTAACCCTTCTGTCTACGTTGTCTACTCGAATTCAGCAATAAGTCGTTACGCAGTTCACTAGTTTCCTCGACATTTTATTATAGACAAAGTAGTGAGAGACATTATAACTTGTCACAGAGCCAGACAAATTCATGAAACTCCTACTATCAAATCTGCTAAATCTGTTTATAAATTACAAATAGTTATATGACGCAGAATTTCATTAGGTTAAACAAAGTAAAATATTTTTATTATTGATCACATAATAACCGTACTTAAATTTAAAAGAATACGATATACAAAAGAAATTCAGAGAAGTTTACAACAGGAAATATGAACGTAAACATATAATGTTTAAAGTCAAGCAAAAAAAAAAGGCTACTTAAAATGGGCATAGACTTTGTATAATACTCTATCGATTTTGAGGGTGATCAGACATGGTTCCCATTTCTTCAGGAGTAGAAAAAGCTTCCTTCTTCTTCAGAAGTAAAGAGATTCTCTCTTCTTCAAATTTCTTGCTCCTGAATTAAAGAGCCAGCTATCTGATCGTCCTCGAAATCGACAGAATTTCATTCAGAATCTACCCTTCTTTAAAACTGATTTTTCTTAATTTTAAATTTTACTTCACATTTATTCCTTATTCTGTAGTTTTTATATATATTCTTTACGTTTTTATATATATTTATATGTAGTTTTATATGTAGTTTTTATATATAGTTTTTATATATAGTTTTTATATATATTCCACTATTTGTTAATAAATTACAAGTAGTATGTTAATCACAGCCATGCCTAGATATGTTTCACCCGAGGCAAAGAGGTGTGCATATATATATATATGTGTGTGTGTGTGTGTGTGTGTGTGTGTGTAAGATAAAAAATATGTATATAAGCTTTATAATTTAAATTGGTAATAATTTCTTAATTGCTCATTTTTAATTTGGGTAGTTCTCTCTAATAACTTTCTCTAAACTGAGTCATATCTGAAAACTAATTCCACGTTATGCCATCGTAAACTTCTGTATTGCCTATAAGTTTCAGCCAATCAGATTAACGAAAATTTTTACTATGATTATTGTTGCAATTCAACTACCCTCTCTCCTTCTCTGTCTACGCTTGCTAGCTAAAGGACGTCTCTCACTTGGCTGATTCTGTTAAAAGTGAAGTGCGTCATCAATAAAATTGGGGGTGCAGATTGGACCCATTGTGATGTGCCATGCCATAGGGCAATCAACAAGTAATGAACAGATATTGGGATTATCAAGTGATTTTGTGATTCTTCAAAAGTCTGCCGCATCTTCTACCACGTAACTGAAATTTTCAGTGATCTTCTAACTTCAGTCCACTCGCGACTGGAAAATAATGTCTTCCCTAATCAAGCACCCTTCTCATATCAAATTACTGTAAGGAACTAAATTATATCATCCCATATATACATATATAGGGAGAGAATTAACTGCTATATTATATATACATGGGGCAAATAGATACATATTATATACAAGTTCTTACATAGACGGATAATAGCCTAAAATATGATGCGGAACACATCGACCAGTTGCCGGGTGAATTGGCCAGTATTCTATTATCAATGTAGAACCAGCTTATTTTTGGACCATACATGTTTCATCAGGAAAACATAGGACGATTAGTGCAACCCATGGACAGATGCGTTGCGTTACGCCTCCGTAGAAATGTAAGGTGTTTGAGCAGGCACTCTCTTGTAGAAAAATACTTTAGGGATGCTGTGATAAGAACGGTAACAAAACTAAGGCAGAATGTAATCAAACGTAAAAAAAATTAGGGGAAAAAATGATACTGAAGGATAGGTAAGCAGAAGTGACCAAAAGCCGGCCGCAGGCCGAGTTCGGCCCTTTTGATTGCTTAATTCGCCCCGTTACGAAATCCTATGCAAGAACGTTTTCATTTGTTCTTGCGTAATTTTGTACTTCGAACACCGAAACCAGCAACGCAAGTTCGCAGCTAGAGGGCAATTTAAGTTAAGAACACTAGATATGCTAGAAACGTGTGCATCCGCGGAAGAATATAGTTGAGTTATTTCTAGCAGCTTTAATTTAAAAATTAAGCAATAAAATATGTATATTATTGTGAGATAAAAAGACTGATCAGAAAAGAGAGTATAGAAAATTTCAACCATAAATTTCTATTTTAAAATAAAATTTTACACGTGTTAATCCTTTAATGACTAACAGGAGCAGAATCCGTTTTTGGCGAATTTAGCGAAACTGCAAATTGCCAATAGCCTAACCATATTCTTTCTTTCTCTAAGTAAATTTAAATAAGAAAAGCATTCAAGTAATCAATTAACCCCGACCTGAAGAAAGGAAAGTTACATCATATGCCTAGGGAAAAGAAACATTAAATTACAAGCCAAGTTCAGGAAACGATTGCCAAATATGTACGCACATTGAAGGAGTCAGGCATTTGTTAGTGGTTATTGAGTATTCATAATTTAAAAAGCTACGATTCTGTTTTCTTTAGATTGGCATAGACCAGGGCTTCTTAAACTTTTGTCATTCACGACCCCATTTATGATTGCGAGTTTCTTGACGACCCCATACAAATATAAAAGAAAAATAAATTAATATTTTTTGATGATTTATTTATTAGGTAACAATATACATATACATATGAAAATATATAAGTTTAGAATTCGTTTTGAAACATACAAAAATCTAAAATTAAAAATTGCACAAAAAATTATAAAATTGTATTTATTATAGTTTCAAAAATAAAAGTGGATTCTGACCGTCTTAATTCTCTCGAATATATTCAAGTAGTTGCGTGGTAAGTATTAAATTAAAGTATAAGTAAAAAATTTAATGAGATGGATGTGCCTGTTTTTTATTGCATAACAAATCAAATCTTGGTGGAATGTTTGAAACTGCTGGACGTAAGACCTCTTCAACATTTTTTAACGCTGAACGATATTGGGATTTAATATGTGTTAAAGCTGAGAAAGTAACTTCACATAAATATGTGGTGTTGAATGGCAGAAGTACATTTAACGCCATATCAGCGATTGTGGGAAATTCAGTTCTAGTTCCGATCCAGAATTCAGTCAAGGGCTTTTTTTGAAATTGTAGTTTTAAGTTTGAGTCACTCGAAAGCTCAGCAAATTCCTCTTGAGCTTTAAGTGGCAGGTGATCAATCTCACTTAAGCCAATCCAAAACGGCTTTTGAATCCAAACTATTTTTTGGAAATCAATATTTAATTTAAAATATGTCCGGAACTGTATTTCTAGCGCTTTTAAGTGATCTACAATAATTTTTGCAATAAAAGTTTTACAATGAATTTTCTCGATTACAAAATTGTCGACACTGGAAAACATTTCGAACGAATTTTTTTCGACCCTACTTTTCCAAATGTTGATCTTTTTAATAAAACTTTCAATTTTATCATTTGAAGTAAATATATCGCAATATTTTCCTTGAAGAGACAAGTTGAGATCGTTTAACTTCGCAAAAATATCTGACAAATAACACAGCTTGGATAGCCATAAGTCATTTTGAAAAAAAGCAGCAAGTTCACATTTTCGTTCGGTTAAAAATATTTCGATCTCGTCTTTAATAACAATAATCTTCTTAAACTTTGACCTCTTGACAACCATTTTACTTCTGCATGTAATAACAAAGTTGTGTAGTTGGAATCCGTATCCTTACATAGATTTGAAAATAAGCGACTGTTAAGGGCGTGGCTCTTAATAAAAATTTATGATCTTAACAGCATCCTGAAGCACATCGTTCAATTCGGGTGCTAATTTTTTTGCTGCAAGAGCCTCTCGGTGAATAAGGCAGTGAGTAAAAGTTATATGATCATAATGAGCAGCTTGAAAAAATGATTTAAAACCAATATTTTGCCCGTCATCGCTCTTGCACCATCTGTGCATATTCCACAGCAATTTTTCCATTCTAAACCTTCTGCTTTTAAAAATTCGTCAACTTTACAATATATGTCTTTCCCTGTAGTATGGTCTTCCATAGGACGACAAAATAACAATTCTTCCTCCACGCTTTCTTTATAAACGTACCTGACATATACTAACAACTGAGCCAATTTAGTAAAATCAGTTGTTTCGTCCAACTGAATTGAAAATTTTGGGCTTTCTTTAATTCTTGTAATAAGTTGTATTAATTGATCCTTGTTAATATCAGAAATTCTATTCGAGACAGTGTCGTTCGACAAAGGAATTTTTCGAATATCATCGCCATATTTTCTTCCATGTAGTATTTCTACCATTTTAATAGCAGCAGGTAACACAAGATCTTCTCCAATGGTGAACGGCTTTTTATTTTTAGCAATACAGTATGAAACTTCATATGACGCTAGTAAATATTTTTCATTAACAGTTATAAGTTTTTCAAAGATTTTCTTTTCTTTATTTAAGGATTTATACAGTCTTTCAAAATATTCTTTTGGTTTATTGACATACGAAACATGCTTTGATTCAAGATGTCTTTTTAATTTTGATGGTTTCATACTCTCCGAAGCCAATAATTCATTGCAGATCAAACAAAGAGGTTGTTCATTACCCTCACAATTTTGAAATGTAAAGCCAAATTGAAGAAAAGACTCATCATATTTTCTTTTTCGCACATTAGATGCCTGTTTTCCAATACTTTGTCCTGCCTGAGAAGAGTTTGTAGCATTATCATCTGCGTCATTACCATTCTTATTTAAGTTCAGCCATTTATCCATGGCCAAAAATTATTTTGATCCTAAAATACAATAAATATATAAAAATAACATATTAAATATATAAAATTCACAAATTTTTCACCGGGTTTTACAAGTATTTATGCGCGCTTTTTTATAAGAGCCCCACAGACCGGTTTGGTTAATGCGTATTTGCCAGCGCGTGTATGGAATCATTGTTTAGCTGCAGGTTGCACGTGTGTACGCGCGCGCATTCCTCCCTTGTGGGAAGTCAGCGGCGCGCGGTTTATTCAACATGTATGATACCTACCAAACGCACTAACAATGTATAGCCACAGTATAATAATAGCGATCATCGATCGTTTACTGCTGTCGGTGGAGATAGCTCAAAACCTTCAACAAATGCGCGTGTCTAGACGCTGCAAGTCCACTGTATTCCGCCAACTCTAGTGATGTTATAAAATGGTATATATATATTATATATAAATATTTGACATTAAAATCTCTCGCGACCCCAGAATTTTGCTACGCGACCCCAAATGGGGTCGCGACCCATAGTTTAAGAAGCCGTGGCATAGAGAATTCCATCGATGCGCAATGTGCTTTCTCGCTCTAGAGTTCAGATTTTTATGTGCTTCACATTTGAGTGTGCCAAACTCTAAGAAGACTGAATATTTTTCACGGGTAAGTTTCAAGAATTTAAATACAGAGGCTAAAATGAATCAGCACACAAAAAACGAAAAACTGATTTGTAATGTCAAAATTTTAATGATGCATGAATAGCAAAATATTTATTTACAAATCTAAATAATTAATCAATTTTTTTTAAGTTTGTGGAGAGATAATTGCTATATTGAAAGAATACAACTTAAAGAGGCGTGTTTCAACAAAGCATACAAAATACGTATTACGTTTGGCAAAGAAACCGTGAAATATTGCAGAACTTGCAAAGAACTTGAACTTGCAAAGGAAACAAAATATCCGTGATGGGAAAAGAGATATTCCACTCCCCCATCGCTTCCTGACAAACAGGGAGCCGGAAAATCAAGGACGCCTTTGCATCTTGCTATGTTGCTTGTTCGTGATGTCACACAAGCTCTTTGCTTTTGCACAAACACCATCCCACCTTGCAACGGCCCTCCCGCATGATACATTAAAATAGAACGTTTTAGCCCATGGTTAAAAGTATTTGTCCACCCCTGATCAAGAGTGTTAAACGAAATGACTCTCCGGATTTTACACATACACATAGCTGTTCTAAAGATGAACTTTCAAAAGCTAATTGTTTCTCGCAAATATAGATGAACTTTCAGAAGCTAACTTGTTTCTTGCAAGTGGTAAACTTTTGTTCCCCATCATCTTCAGATGACATGGATATGATTTTAATTCGGCTTTCACCATGTCTTTTCTCTCCATTTCACGAGTCAAATCTTTCCCTTTTACCCACTAGTTTCACTTTTAACTCGAGGCATTTTTAATTTAGGTAATCTTTCATTAGTTTTAATGACTGGAATTTTTAATCAGTTTTGTATCTTGATAGCATCTGGGCGTGATTTTAAAAGAATATTGCGGCAGTACTTTAGACCCGGAATCCCGACGACATTAGATGGACCACTCCCCGACCTCGACCTCGAAGTTTAAACCTTGACACTTATACTTGCAGTAATGTCCTCTTCATTTACCAGTTACCAAAAGGAGTTGTACTTTCCGAACGAGGTTTTGAAAGTAGTATGAATGAAAAAGAAGAGTATAAGTCAGGATAATTTTAAAATGCACTTGGATAAAAGGGAACGTTAGAGAATTTTAATGTAACGTGTTAAATCATAAATGTTAAAAAGATTAATAAACAGAACGCCGTACCTCTTGAGTGCAGTACCGAAAAATGGATTACAGCCTACTTAAAAGTTAATAAGTTTACCTACTGTAGGGAGAATAAAAGATTCGACGATTAATTTTAATATTTTATAACTCAGTATGCATCTAACGTTTCTTAAATGAAAATGAATGTGGTAAAATTCCAATTTTACAGAGTGAAATTATTTACGACAAGGGAAAAGAAACCCGGGTTACCCGGTTTTATTAAACCCGGGTAACTATTATTGTGCAAATGGAAGTTTCCATAAAAATAAGTGTTTGTTAATTTATTTATTTATTAAAAAATTTTCCACTACTTCAAAGAATATAAAAAGGTAATGTTATTAAAATCATCACTCTTAATCCTATTCTTCATTATTCATTAAGTTGTTAAATCAGTTTAGACGATGCTTACGATATACAGACTAGTCTGTAAATAAGCGTCTTGTAAACATTACTGGAAAGAAAATTACATAAATGGCTTACTATTCCTCGCTTTATGTCAAGTAAACCTTATTTAATAAATTTATTTCAATGTTTTATTTTAATTCAATATTTACGTCATAAGGTATTTCTCCCGCCTTCTTGGCATTCCTTCTTGGTGTGGTGGCCAGCACCCTCGACGCGTATTCGAGAGAACCGAGGTTCGAGTTCCGGCGATGGCACTGCTCATTTTTCAACTTCCCTGCTTCAAAAAAAAAGAATCCTAATGACTTTGCAACGTCTTTCAGCGAGGAAAAAAAATTCTTATTTGATTCTGTAGGAAAGTTTAGTTTGCATTTAGTTTTAAGGAAACAAAGTATTTTGCTTTTTTAATTATATAACCTTCAGTAAAATAAAACCTGATTTATAAAAAGAGGAAACATTTAAGATTTTTGGTCTTAGTTAGGCCGGATAACTAAAGTTTTCCTGCACTGGGAAATAATTGGTTTGGTTTATTTAATTACGGCAAAGGGCTATCTGCCTAAGGGGAATGATGCCTTCGTGGAGGACTTTCTAAGGCAAACTGTCTCGTATACTTGTTATATGCGAGAAACCTACGAAAACGTCCATACAGGCAGCCCGTTCGCGGGATTCGAAACGCTGTCTGAATTACCAGTATTCAACGAGTTTACCGCTCGGCCGCTAAGGTGATGCGAAAATAATTTCTATACTTTCGCATCAGCGTTTTACAGAAAAAGCTAAGTAATATTATCTCATGGTAAGGAATTATATAATTAACGGAATCCATAAAATAATTTTAAATTCACTCCTATCCGAAGGAAAACCACTGTATCTAACATCCTTACAAGTGCAAGCAAGAAAATTACTTCTGTGTTTCTTAAACGGAACAAAGTAGCAATTATTAAAACTGAAAAATTAATCAACTTAAATGAGTTTCGCAATCAGTTACTGTAAATCGATCATTAATTTTTAAAATCTCGAGAACATACCAAGTTACCGAGAACACATTTTATGAATATTCACTTGA
Source organism: Stegodyphus mimosarum (assembly GCA_000611955.2). Taxonomy (NCBI): domain Eukaryota; kingdom Metazoa; phylum Arthropoda; class Arachnida; order Araneae; family Eresidae; genus Stegodyphus; species Stegodyphus mimosarum. The sequence continues at coordinate 87,169 of KK121990.1, forward strand.
CTTCGTTAATAGTTATATTTTCCCTGAAACGTAATTAAATAGAAAAAAAACCTGATGTATACACCACATGACTTCCTCATACGGAATATTAAATTACACTCATTTTTTCCTCCCTTTCATTTAAACTTATTTCCTCGAACTTCATTAGAGATACATTTCTCATATAATTAACTCAGTTCTCACTTCGCGACAAGGCTAAAATACATAAAAACTCAAAATATCTATATTAAAAATTGGAAGATATAGAAAACATAAAATACCAAATACAGTTAAAGCAATTAAAAAATATTTTTACATTTAAAATTACAGTTTCTATGCAAAAACAAGCAATTCGGCAGATTTTTCCGTGCACAAAACTGAAAGCTTATTTTTGGTCTCACTCGGCAAAAAGACACTGAAGGCATAGATACTGATTTAATTTGTTGAGGACGTTATGCTGAGTCAATATATGAGATAGTTTAATAACTTAAATGACAATTCCAGAATGTATTAAGCATAATTTAATCGGCAATAATAAAAGAAGACGTTATCCTTGTTGTCGCGAAGCTTAGTATCTCTAGATTGGCAACAAATCCACTATTCTGCTAAGTTTCAAATGTAAACAAATATGACTGCTACGTTAAACAAAAATTAGGCTTAGCCGCACTTAAACAACTTTTAAATTGTTGCTGATTCCACAATTATTGCATGCAGGTTAACTAACGGCATAACAAACCTTAACCGGAAGATAAGAACAACATAATTCAAACATTTTTAAAGCAAAAAATGCACAATTGACAAACATATAAGAATAAAGAAACTAAGCTCACTGAGCGGAGTAACAGAGTGAATATATATATATATATACATATATTTATACATATATTTATATACTTTTGGTGCGGCCGCTTGCGACCAAAATAGGAGGTACACATCTACATGTTATACGAGTCCTATATACAAAAGTTCAACGCTCTGAGGCTAGTCGATTTTGAGTTCAGCGAGATGCATACATACATACGTATACATACATACGTATGTACGCACGTACGTGCTAAATTGCATTCGATAGCGGTCAAAATGGATATTTTCCTTGAAATATGGTACCCGAAATTTTTCGGGATTACAACACTTACTTTTTACTTTGTACTCGGAAGTAAAAAGTGTAAAATTTAAAATATACATATAAACTGAATGAACAAAATTTATGCAAAAGAATGTTCTCAGAACAGCATTCATAATAGCATGCAATAAAGCCTTATATAAAAAAAAAGAAAACATTTGACATTTTTTATGAAGTTGCTAACTCCCAGCTAAAAAAAAGCTTCCGTTAACCTTTACATATCGATGGGAAAGGGCAGAGGACCGAATGCATTAATAAACAACTTAAAGTTTCTAGTATCTTCCATTTGATTGTGTTGTATCGAAAGTTTAAATATTCCGATGAAGTAACCTAAATTATAAAGCCTCCAATTAAATAGATCCGAAAATTCCAAATATGAAATTATTTTTACAGTTTCATGACACATGGTTCGTGCGTGATAATCAGATCGTGTCACGTATTTCTTCAAACAATTTTTTCCATGTACGAGCTTTCATCGGGAATTGTTATTAGGACTTTAAAATATTCGAAAAATCACCAAACTCTTAATTTATAAATTAAAAATACATACATATACCAAAAGAAAAAAAAATCTTTACAAAATGAAAAACATATTTTTTTAATTCACATAGTTATAAACAATATATTTTGAAAGGAAAGCGCAGAAAAGATTTTATCTACGATTTCAGTGACCTTAAGTCTACGAATTAATCTCTCGGACAGCTTGAGAAATGAATGAAAAAAAAACGTTTCTTATCATCCGTGATTAGTATTCGGTCAAAATTAATTTCATTGAGTTTCTACATTCGGCTTGTTTTAAACAACCACAGAAAAACTTTAAAGATATTTTTATACATTAATAATACATAATTTTATGTTGGTATTTCATATCAATAGTAGATAATGTACTGGGCATAAAATCCTTTTTATAATTTTCATCATGGAGTACTGCTGTTGCTTACTTAGATGGAAAGTATCTTTTAACTTTAAAATTCACTATTTAATAAAAATAAATCAAAAAAAGTTTAAATAAATGCCAAATTTGGTACTGTACCAAATTTGGTACTACAAATTTGGTACAAGATAAAAAACATTATTGAATGATATTTGTTTCAAATAAAATTTTAAATATATATATATACATATTCCATATAACACATGGCTTGAGGAAATGTCGAAGATACTAAAACAACAAGAATCAACATAAGCTGCATAAGTTTGCAGGACTGGTTTCGAAAGTTAAGCAGAACCTACTTCTTCACCTGCAGAAGTGAAACTGACGAAGAAGAATGATGTGCTCACACGATAAGAGCAGCTAAAAAATTCAAAAACGTTCCAGATAAGAGAACGAGCAAAGCTATTGGCGCCATCTATTTCTGTGACAAATGATAAAATGTGAAAACAAGATGAAATATTTTTTTTTTAAACCCAAAGCTAAGGATGGATTAGAAATGGGCTGAAGAAGTAGAAGTAAAAGGTTTTTATAAATGTGGAAAGCCTCTAGGAAATCTAATTCGCCAAAGGAAGATGTTTCTTGAATAATTGTCGCTGCAGAATGATGGAAAATGGGATTTTTTGACCACAAGGTTGGGCTATAGAGGATTTATGCATTTTATTTTTCCTAACACATCTCGCATACTCCTTAACTTAAAATTTCAAGACTTTCTTATTTTGACCGATGTATATTAAACCACACTGGTGATGGAATGTTGTACATAACGCAGGAGTTCATATCTGGAATGTGATCTTTAAGTTTTGAAATCTTTTTATTTGGAGCTTTCTCGAATTCTTTTGTCAGTTATTATCGCTCAATCACATACTTCTGCTTCATCATTTCACTCCCGAAGGAGAACTTTCTAATTAACCTTTAAAACCAGACCTACGAGCTAATGCAGTTTACACTAATCTTATTGCCTGAGCATCTTAATTCTTCTGGGTATTATTAGCCCAAAGGGCGTTAGCCCAGAAGGGCTATTAATTTCGTTTTGGCATTTTGCGTTGGTTCACTATAAATGTCGGTTCACTTTTGAAACTGTTGCCATCAAATATTAGAGCCCTGTGTTATATTTAAAGAAATTTAATGAAGTATATTAATAAATTTATGTATGTACGTTTCTCGCATTGTAATAAAACAACGGTGCCTAGAGCCATCAAAGTTTGAATAATGTGATCTTCCACTGAATCTGGAATCTGGAAGCCCGAACTGAGAATTTGAAATTTTTTTTATTATCGATTTCATGTTTTGTAACACTTTAACGAATTTTTGATTAAGAAACTCAACGGTTTCAATGCGAACAATGGCAATACTGTACGAAAAAAAATTTTATCTCCAGCGCGCGAGACTGTGTATCAGAAATTCTAAATATATGCTCATGCGAGATTGCTGATGAACTGAATTTTATGATTTAAATGCGAAAAACATGACATCTAATAGATAAAGGTAGGACACGAAACGTTAAAAACGCCCCTTTGGGCGTAATGTAAAATCTGAAAGCTTTCAGATTTTTAATTTTTTTAAAATTTAATAAAGGTCTGAGGATTTATAAAGTAGTGCTGCTTGAATGACATAAATTTCCATCGTTATCACAAATCTTGTAGAAAATATATTGCAGAAATTATCTCATGCGGCATGCTTCCTATATCTGGATGATGTTATAATATACTGGGGTTAATGTTAAAGATTATCTGGAGGATAAAGCGATAAAAGAATGAAGAGAAGCCAATTTAAAACTGAACTCTTCAAATATAAACTGTTTCGGTGGCAGATAATTATCCCGTGCATGCTATCTTCCTGAAAATAGACCGCCAAATCTTGTGAAAGTCAATCTCGACTGATATTAGCCTGAAAACTTTCAATATCTGAGAATTTTCCCGGCTTTGTATTTATTACCTCGCTTCTGTCAGTGACTTTCGTAAGATTACAAACACTTTACAAGATTACAAAAGTAAAACCAACCTTTTCACAGAGGACATTCTAAGCTGAATTTCTATGCTGATTTATCTTCAGCCTCATACTGACTTCATTCTTAATGCAGTTATCAACAATGACAGAGGAAGCAGTTCTTTCCAAAGAAGAAAACTTCATTAAAATGTGTTCAGAGCTTAATAATAATAAATATGCTTCTCCAATAAGGAACTACTGGGATTGTTAAGGATGTCGAGTGTTTAGATTATAATCTCTACGACCTTAAATGTTTACTGTAGGCAAATCACTGTATTGACGATTTTTTGCTGATAATTTTGAGTTTCGTAGCTCCTGACGGATTGAAAGATTGTAGGAATGTAACATAATCTAAGACAGAGGTTTTGAAACTTTTCAGATTTTGTACCACATAAATATGAAACAAAAATATATGTACCACCATAAAAGCATTTCGCCATTAAAAACCAATGCATCCTAAAGATGCTTCCAAGATTAAAATAAAACGTTAAAAGGGGCACAAATTTACATTCCTTTTGAACAGTCACTTAATTTTTTTTCTCTAAAAATTGTACCACTAAAAATATTGCAATGTATCACCGGTGGTACATGTACCGCAGTTTGAGAACCGGTTCTCTAACACATAAAAAATCTTAACTTGAGAATGATGATGCATTTTCGAGAAAATTATGCATGGAAAATGTAAACATTGCTTTACAAATAAAAAATAAAATAGGGTTGAAGTCCCTGTTAGGAATTTAATACACAGTCTGTGTTTAATATATCTCCATTTATTACATTTTATTAGAAAAAACCTTAAGACATACAACAGTTTGACGATTGCAAATAGCTTTCATAGAATAAATGTAAGAGAACTACACTAAGATTAAGAGAAATTCAATGTTAGGCTAGAACTAATTTCAGAGAAATATTTTATATATTTCGAAAGTTTTCAAGTAAAGTTCTATACACCTTGGAAGAATTTAGTTCACGGCGTTTCTTCAAGAATCAAATTATTGAGGGACATTTTACGGATGTTTCATTCCTTAACCAAGCGAATAACATAGCATATTGTATCTCTAACTATCTATATAAAATGAGTTTAAATATGACGGGATATATCTTTCGAACAATTTTCGAAAAATATGAAACGACTATAGGGGAAATTCCGAAAAATTGCTGTAACTACTGAGGGGGAGAGGGCACTTCAGATGACGAAATTGGATTTTCCAACACGTTAATATAGCATTTATTAAGTATTTAATAATTTTGACACCAATCATGTTTTTCAAAAACTATCTAAAAAGTTACCTTTTTTAAAATTATTTCCCTTTTCTTCTATATTTTTTACATGTAGAGCTATAACCGATGCTTTCTTCTTATTGTTTGCTTACTTATTTTTAGTATTTCGTGCATTTAAACGAAAAAATGTCGAATAACTTGCTTTTTTGAATAGATGCCTATGGTTTAAAATTAGCCAGATACTGAGTTATGCCTCATTTGAGTAAGAGTTTTAATAGAACGGAGATATTGATTTACGTTAGGTTACTTTAATATTATAAAGTACATAATGGCTATCTGCCTAAACGAAGGGATACAACATGGAGGATTTTCTTATGGAAATCGGCTTGTACTCATGCTACACATGAGAGAAATGAGGCAAAATATTCCACACAACCAACCCGTTCACTTGGATTGGAAACTGGAACGAACTACCAATTTCAGAAGTATTTAATTGCTCATAAATCTAAAGGTATAGTTAATACTGCGTACTCGTACAAGTATGATACTCGTATGTTACCGTATAACTGTCATCTTTAATAAGTTTGTAACATGTTCAGTGAGGACACAACAGGCACAGTGTAAATATTGAATATGTATATAATATAAAATTTCTTTTCTTTTTTTTTCTCTATCAAAGAAAAGCGATACAAATGTAACAAGAATAATGAAAATGATGTAAACCATGACGATGTGACTATGCAACTTTCTTTTGAAATACGAATAAACGACATTTTTAAGGATAATGGCATACTGAAAGCAATGTATCTAGAGCCAGGCCAGTAGTCTTTCTGGCAGTGAAACCCTCATACACTTCCCGACATAGAAAATGCAACATCATAAAAAATTCAATAGAATGTGATGTCACTTGATACATAGAGAAAGCTGGATATGTAAATTAGCAATGTTCTTTATAGAAAGATAAATAAGATAAATATATACAATGCTGAAATGTACAGGGAATCAGTAAGATGTATAACCACGTCTCGCGGCGATTCAAGCTGCAACCCTACGAGGTACAATTAAAAATTAAATTAGCGTTAAGATAATTAAATTGAAGTAAATTCAATTAGTGTGAAGATAGTTTCCTGAGGGATAGAAGCCCATATGCTCTGAACCCTGCTTCAAAATTCATCCTCCGATAAAGGCTGGAGCAGAGCCGACAAACGAGACTCATCACATCGCAGAAATGATCGATCGGCGAAAGATCAGGGGATATCGCATGCCAAGGAAACAATGGGACGTGCTGCCCATTGCTAATGCCGTGTGTGGTGTCGCGTTGTTCTGCCAGAAAAAAAAACCTTTTGCAGCCGCTAAATGTAAGGTAGCACACCTGGCTACAGCACCTCATCAACGTATCGTCGTACCGTTAATGTGTAGAGACATTAGGTTATTTCGAAGCATCAGACATGAAAAATGAACAACGCCTTCGCCGGGAATCGAATCACGGACCTCTCGGTTACGCGTCGAGCATGCAGACCACTACACCACGAAGGCATGCGAAGAAGGCGGGACAAATACCTTACAAATGTGTCTCTGATGCGTAACAGGGGTGACCTGCTATCAAGACTGATGGCACCCACAACCAGTATGCCCCTATGACGAGCGATGTGGCGCTCAGCAATAGTAGTTCGATTGGCGCTATCTGCCCGACGCCTCCAGACTCTTGACCAGTTATAATCATCAGACAAATAAAACCGAGACTTGTCGCTGAATACCACATCGTGTAATTCAGATATACAAGTGGCTCGTTGACGATATCATCGCAATCTTTCCCGTCGATAGTTTAGAGTTAATGGCACTTTTCACAAAGGCGGCTTGCCTTCAAGCGCTTTTAGCCAAATGTCAGGAGACTGTTATCCCAGATATAGGAATATTCAATATTTTCACTTAGGAAGATATTCTTTAACCAAATCAATCGAAGAAAAAGGAGAGAAATTTTATATAGTTAAAATTATCCGAGATATTATTTATTACAGTTTTGATAGACCTTTAAAACAAATTTTAATAAAGATAATTACGCTTGTTAAAGTTTAAAGTTTCGAACGCGAATTTCTTTCGAACGCGATTATGACAAATTATTAGTTATCAGGATGTTTATTCGCAAGTATACCACTTGTAGAAATGCTATGAAATCGGAAATTGTGTTTCTAATGAAATTTATAATTTTATGCAGGTTCTAAATCATCTTATTTTCCTTCGGATGTATGTGGTTTAAGTCAGATAGATTTGACAATTTTAGACAACACCGATTTTATGCAATACAGACATGTATGTCTTCTAAAGTAGATGACGATTAAATTGCTTAGCTTTCATTGAACAAAATCCATATCAAAACTTGAATTCCGTAGTTTTTAATTAATATATGTATTGGGGTAAAATTAACCCATTTCTGACTTAAACCAAGAGTTGAGGTTACATTTTATTGCAAATCTCGTTAACCTGAGAGCTGGTTAAAGATTCAAGAAACTGTTATACTTACATTCAGATCTAGTCACTTTCAGTTTCAGGTCGTGATAACATCTTATTTCATTTCTGTAATCTATTAAATTTCTCCTTTTCCAATAGTTTAAATTTATTTTAAAATTCTTTCCCCAGAACCAATATTTAGTTTGTGGTTTTGAGTATTTGTGGTTTCGTCCGATGTTTATGGAGATGAAAAGATGTTTATACAGGCTTTCGTTCCCACTGTCTCCTAATATGTTAACACTGCAAACAGGTGTTCGAGGAAAACGGATTTTGTATTATCTTTGATATTGTACTTTAGCATTGCGTAAATAAAGCAGATCTTAAATAACACATACAATAACGTCATAAAAGATTTGCTGGTTTTAATGAAGCTAAATTCACATAAAGTTTTTTTATTTGACTTAATAATAAATTATATTTATTGATCCATTTATTCTCCTCCGTACAACTTGTAAATTTTTACTGTGTTTATTAAATTTAATATTAATTTCATTGCTTTAACTCTTTTTAGGAACTTCAGTTGTTAGTTGTACATGTGTTCACGCCCAGTTATAACGGTCACTTCCTCATTAACTAAATGGGAGGAGACAAAACCGAGTAATAGTATATTAACCGAGCTTTGTCTTTGAAAAAGGTTAAGATTGGTTATTGAGGAACATAGAAAAATTACTATCACAAATCGTCACATAAAATAAAATTATCTACGGAAAATATAAAAAGTTAAAATACGTAGGAAAAAGGTAATAATAGATGATGCCATAATGACTAAAATTTGCTTTTAATTCATATCAAATTATATTTATTCTTCTATTATTTACAGTGTGTTCTTTTCATTTTAAATACTGAATTAATTTGCATAACCAAATGAACTCGTTCTGCAGTTTAAATTGGCTGAGAAGGCAGACAGATTATAAACAATATTTTTCTATTCTTGTTTTCTATGTTTTTAACCGTAGTTCTGAATTATCTGTAAATGTCGTTTCTCGTATTGTTCTAGTAAATAAGGAAAGGGCTGTACGCTGTGAAAAAAAATGGGACAGTTCTATATTTCCCATTCTACTGTGCCGATTGAGGAAACTCAAATTGCATTTTTCATGCCTCGAAAGTGCGACTTACGATATATGTTACACTGGTGTGCAAAACTTAAGCAACAGCAGGGTTTTTGCCATAACTTCACGAGAAATAAACTGAGAGACATGAAATGCAGAAATGAAGGAGAGTATTATGTTACGTAAAGGATGACGAAAGCATCGGAGCTAAAAAAGGAATATAATGCATACGGTATAGAATCAAACAAAAACAACCTTCATTGAACGCATAGTATCGTGACTCATGACTGTCTATCCAAGAGGAAGAACAACAAGCAGATGTTCCTTAATATGGGATATGCCCTCCTCTCACTGCAATGGTTGCTTCGCACCGTCTCCGCATACTCAGAACCAGCTGGTGCAACATTTTTTGCGGTAAGAGTGCCCATTCCTCTATCAGCATCTATTTTGAGTTGTTGGGTGTTCTCCGGAGGATGTAAGCGTGCTGCAATACGTCTCCCCAAAGCAGCCCACACATGTTCGATGGGATTTAAATCTAGGGAGTACGCTGGCCAATCCATTCGAGTGATATCTTCACTTTCCAGTAACTCCTCAACAGCAAGATGTGAGGAGATCTAGGCATAATTTGATAAGATGGCCACCGATGTGGCCGTGCATTGTCATCCATAAAAATTAAGTCTGGGCCAATGGCACCTTGGAACAGACACACAGGGGGGGAGGAGTACCTCCTCACAATAGCTATCCCCGGTTACAGAACCTCTGTCGAAAACGTGGAGCTCAGTTCGCCCGTTCAGCATAATGCCTCCCCAGACAAGAACTCCAGGACCACCGTTACGGTGTCTTTCCTTGATGTTACTGGTATAAAAACGGGTCCCGATCTCTCTCCAAATCAAAACGCGTTAAGAACCGCTTCTGGTACTGAACCGACTCTCATCCGTAAAGAGGACATGACTCCATTGATCAGTTGTCCAGTTTTTGTGCTCTCTGCACCACTGTAAACGGTGGCCAACTTTCAACGGGACCGCGGACGAATAGGCCCCCTTTGTGAAGGCGTCTGGCCATAGTAAACCGCGACACTTGTCGCCCCGTTGCTGTACAGAGTTGCTGAGCAACTTGCTGACTGCTGTCGTCCTCTTTTCGCCTGCAGGACGATATATCGGTCATCCCCTGCAGATGTCGTCCTCGGGCGGCCACCACCAACCTTTCTAACAGCTGTACCTGTGGTTTGGAACGCTTTCCAAGCAGGCGAAACGACACTTTTGTTGATTCCGATTCTGCAGCTACAGTGGTGACAATACGCTGTTGAATTATGTCTCCGTCCTTCCTTTTATTCTACTGTTGAGTTGCGCGCACCGACATCACGCGTTTTTTGTACGCTCACGTCGCCTCTGACGTTTCGTTCCTGATATTTGCATACGCATGACGTTTCTACTGACTTACGTGTTCATTGTACTGATCTCCAGACCTCCTTTTCTGCAATTTCATGGCTATCTGCTAAATTTTTACATTGTTGCTTAAGTTTTGCACACCAGTGTAGATTTATATATACCTTTGTTCTAACATATGTATTTTGACACAAAATCGGACTTTTTCTGAAATAACATACCAATGTTTTTTCATATTTCGATTATGCTACTCAAATTATGCCTAGATATTGAATTTTGTAATTTTTGGTGAGAAATTTATGGAGAAATTTAAAAATTTATCTTGCAGGATTTTTTTTTTAATTTGCGCCAAGAATAATTCACTTAGCGAACTTCTTAATTTATAACAACCTATTTTTCTTTTCTTTTTCTTCATTGTCCACTAGCGAAAAAAAGTCGGCGTTGATACTTTCAAATAATTTTAACAAAGTGCGTAAACCGTTTTGTGCGTTTCGTTATTATCGCTTATAATAAGTACGCCAAATTTTGAAACGCTCCAAAATGTAAATTCACGTATATCTTCGGAAATCTTGAGTAAAAAACTCTAATTTTTTGCAGGAGTGCTTAGACATACATCTACTTTAAGGTAATGGCAAAACGTTTATAGGTTATAATTCAAATTTTTTTTCGAAATATTTATAGAAATTATTTAGAAATACAAATTTAAAAAATAAATCATAAAAAATAGGCGAATTTTATTTGGAATGAACATACATTTCGGTATATAAAAGGAAGAATCAAATAAGCTTAATAAAAATTAGATATTAATAAATATATATCAAATTCAATTAACATTGAGGAGCTAAAAGTTTTGAGCTAATTTTTTAAAAACTACTCGTACGGCTTTTACAAAACTTGGCAGTTTCGCATAATTTGTGTCGTAGAATAGAAATATGAAAAACAATTGCCATGTTATTTCAGAAAAAGTCCGATTATCTGTCAGAATACCTGTATTAGAAGAATGCTATATATAAAACTAATACGTACCCTAAGTCGCGCTTTCGAGAAAGGGAAAACGCAATTTGAATTTCGTCAGGAGACTGTTCTCCCAGATATAGAAACATCCAATACAGCCAGTATGGTCACTTATGCAATACCGTCTCTTCGACATTCGGCCCACCAGAAAGGGAGATACAGAACTATCCTTTTTTTTTCGCGCCGTATACATGTAGCTAAAAATCATCCCAGCCATATATTTAAACCTGGGGAATGTTTTGCTATTATGAATTTGAACTCCTCGGAAAAAAGTGGGAATATTTTAACTGATGGCTGCGATATATATATTTAATATAAAGCTTCTTATACTGCATGGCAACTCTCTTTTTTGTATCGAACTCCGTAAGGATTTAAAAGTAAGGGATTATACAGACTAAAAGGGCTACTTCAGGAATTCATGCTATTAAACTATTATATATACACATATTGTAACAGTTTCTTGGAATGAGCAAGAACCAGCTTAGCAAATTTTTATGTCATGTAGAAGTGTATTACCCGAGCTACTGAAACAGAAATTTTTAACAATTTTTTATAACTTTTCAAAGAAAGAATTTGTAAGTCTTAATCGCATTCCCTTGTGCATGATGTTATAGTCAGGGTGGTTGGGTTATCTAGTTGGCATAAGAGGGTCCGTGAAGCGCGTTCTAGAGAGGGTACGACCGTCACCGTCGAGATAGATAAGGCCTGCGCGCTGAGTTGTTACGTCACTGCTAGGGGACCGGTCCCGCATGGCCGTCTAGTCCGCACGGCCGTCTGTATTCCCGAAGGCCACGTTATAGATAAGGCCTGCACTCTGAATCGAAACTAGCTTGTGACGTCACGGTTAAGGGACCCTCATCAATAACTTACTCAATCACACTCCCGGAAACTTTCTCCGCATTCTTTGTCCACCCCACATATTAGTAGCTTCCTGTCTCTTAACGCTGTTAGACATGCTTCACACGCTTTTGTTAAATCCATAGATTTCATTAGTTTTATAACATTTCTGCATTAGTCATTGGTTTTTCAAGTTATTTATTTAATGACAGATTTTTGTTTCTCCATATTTTCGTGTCATCATCATTATGCCTTCCCATTGTGTTGTTCCTGAATGCAAAGGATATTATGAAAAGTTACCATAAAGGAATACGACTAAGAAATGAAATTATGAATCCATTAATTAATTTGCTTAACGATGAAAATGTGAAGTTCCTAAGAAATTTTTGAATTGGCTGGATGTTTGGAAAAGTTTGGGATAAACTAGAGGGAATTTTACGAAAAAAACTCATCATGCTCTCACTCACACAACTTATATTCTGTTGGAAATGAAGCAGTATTGTATCGAAAAACTGAAAATGAAATATTTTCTCTGTGGTAAAACACAAACTGATTCCTTAGAAGAGAGATTCGGAAAGTGTAGATTTTTAGCCGAATCGCGATATCGTGTCTCAGTGAGGCAAATACTTGAATGCGAGTCCAAACTCAGATTACAAAACACTTTTTCATTGAAATCTGCAACTTTTGTCAAATTAATATTGATGAGTTTAAAGCTGTGTCTTTGAGCGAAAAGGAAGATGAAGTAATTAATTATCTGAATATTTATGTAATTAGTGAGCATATTTTAAGCATCGAAAGTAAAATACCGGTCTTAACATACCTTGCAGGTTATTGTGCTTATGCCATGTGCAAAAAAAGGAAGCAGTTTTCAGTTGATAAAGCACTGATATGCGAAGATGCATACCGTGGTATTTTCAAGCATGGATAGAGGATATTTAAAGTATCCTCACCCAGATATTGTAAATATTATTGTGCATTGTTACATAGCAGTTCAAAAACTTCTTTCTGAGAAATACGAAAGTGAATTTTTGGAAGTTAAAAATCAAAGAAATTTTGCCGTGACTCTTGCATTTTCTATTATAAATATGCTAGAATTACTTAATTCAACTGATATACTGCTGAATATTGTGTCAAACAAATTTTGTGGGTGTGCGTAAGCATTTTACTGAAGAATTACTGTTGTAAAAAAATTATAGCTATAGAAAACCCTGTTTAAAAAGAAAACTACAAACACTACAGAAAGCAAATATTTAAAATAAAGTATTTATATTTTAGAAAATATTCCATTGCATTAAAAAAAGCATCAGTTATTTTATTGAATATTTATCTGTAAATTTTTATTCGGTTTTATAATTTGCATTTTTTTATTCATTATGACTTAGAGGATAAATTTATGTTTACTTTAGACATCTGAAAATCCCTTGTAAGAATTACTAAGACTAGTAATATAAAAATTGTCAGCAAAATTGATGATTAATTATTTTAATTTGAAACTTTAATTTTATATGAAGTAACTGTCCTAAGGAGTTAAAAGTATAACACTTATTTCATTACATAACGTGTGCACTATCAAACTAAATTTGATTCTTAACAGAGTGTACTGTTCTTAAATTTAAATACCAATGCTTTTTGCAAAAAATCATTAAAGATCGTTTTATCATGGTGAAACTTATATTTAGCTAATTTAGATTTTGTTCAATTTTATATTTGTTAGTATCATGTAATCAGTTTGTAAGGTAAGTTAAATTTCTGACTGACATAAAGCATTTAAATGTTAGTCTAAATATTAAGTAGCCTCTTTCATTCGTTTGATGTTTGATGCTGCTACTTTAATATGATATATACAAATAAAAATATGCAAAAATTATGGAATAAGAAATATGTGTTCCCCCTGTCAAGCATTTTGTTAAAGTAGAAGTTGAAACAAAACATTTGATGCGGGGTGGGAATCAGCGAAGAAACACAAAGACAGCACGGAAAAGTAAAAATTTTTGTTACTTCAATTTTAAAACTAATTCCTCCTTCAAAGAAATTATTTGCTTTCAGCAACACCACACCTTTCTCAAAAACTTTTATCTTGAAAATAAATAACAATAAAAGAAAATGAAAATATTTCATAGTCGTATAAGCTTTGTAAAACATTATATAGTCGCTTGTAATTTTGTTTTAGACTGAATGTATAGTACGAGTTTCCAGTTCCATAGAATAGGTTTAGGAAAACGGTGTTTAGTAAAGAAGCTAAACTACGCGAGGACCGGTCCCCTAGCAGTGACGTAGTAACTCAGCGCGCAGGCCTTATCTATCTCGACGATGACGAAAGAACTTTTACATTCCCCCTTGCGTGAACTTCTTGTGTACATTGTTGCTTATCCAGCTGCCTTAAGATCCATGTTTCGAATTGCAGCAAGAGAGCGGCTGATTTTTCTGTTTTTTCGGCTTCAAAAAACATAGTAAATTTTTTAATGTTTGGGACGCCTTGTAATAGATATTATGGCAAATTACATGTAAATTTACTTCTCTGGGCATGGGTATTTGTACTGTAAAATTTACATATCAGAGAGTCTGATGGAAGGTATTATTAGGGAATAATCTAAGAGAAGTCTGTTTATAGAATTAATCTGTGCATCCTCCTAGATCAAATAGAGTTCTAATATAAAACATGATACCTTATTTACTCATATATCCCCTCTCATTAATTTTACTTTCCGAAAACTGCGAAAAATATTACGCGGTATGTACCATTTTTGAAATAAAGACGAAAATGTAGGTTATAGCACATTAAATATGATGTATGAATAAACACACCAATGTCATTGCTTTATATATTCAGAGAATACAATTAAAGTTCATAATTTCAATAGATTCTTCTTCTTTTCTTATATGTGCACATACTTTACGCTGTGAGTAAAAATAAAAATTCGAAATATTTAAATTAAAAATGAAAAATTCCTAAATCAGTCCTGAGAGTGCTAAGAATTAAAACAAGCGAAGAAGAAAGACATGCGAGTTAATAGAGTAAGTATATCCTCTGTGATCATCATTTTTATATACTGAGTTTTATTTTATGAATGAATGCAAATTCAGATCCACCGTGCGTTAATAGTGCTACATTAAAAACGGTCAACAAAGCAAAGCAAGTATATTGCAGCACAGAAGTATTGAAATATTAGTATGTCTAAGAAAAACCAAGTAAAAGTCATTGATTTGATTTGTCCTTCGAAAGGGTTCCTGGGAAGTTTTAATAGATCTCTCTCTTAATACAATGAAAAATAAATAAATAAAAAAGATTAAATCTGCACAGGACAATATAGGAAATTGTGCTTGATAGCGTTTATTTGGTAATGATCTTTTCACCGCTTTCTCATTAACAATCGCGGCTTTAGATCGAAGAGGGAAAAAGTCTCAAACCGATTCCTGGGATCTGTTCGGAGAAAACACGTGTTAGCGCGACGTCACGGGCAACTTCCGACCAATCGAGAGCATCACCGACTCGAATCGCAGCTGAAGCGAAACAAAGCGAAAGAAATAAATAAAAAACGGCTCCGTTACACCGCTTTTTAAATCTTGCTGGTTCCGCGACACTTTGTAACTGTCACATTTGTCGCGAAGGGAAATAGAAACTTAAAAAAAATAGCAGGTAGTTTTGTTCTTCTGATTATGTACAGCATTTAGACTGCTACCAACATGGCCAAGAATCGTTTCCAGCGGAAGCGTAGACGAATTTTCCCACATTCTGCAAATTCTCCGTGATGTTTTGGTTTTTCGTTTGACGTATGTTTTAAAACTGTAAACATTATTAAATAAAAAGCATGGTGAAGAATGCAAAAAATGTATTTAGTATATGGTGGAGGCCCGTGGTTGCTTTTTTAGTTCCTTTGGTTTTATTACCACTTCTGATTTTATATGATTCTAAGGTAAGTCTTCCTTAAGTTGTTAATAAATTTGAAAATATTTATTGTTTTCGCAAATATTTCTATCAATGCAAATTAATTTCATTTCTAAAAGGATTTTCCTGTTATAAAATGTGTCTTGTCTATCTTTTTATAAAATTGTTCTTGGCTACGTAAATTAATTTAATTCATAAAATACAATCATTAGAATCATAATCTGTGGAAAATAAAAATTCAGAAGGAAAAAACTGTTTTAATTCTGAGAAATTTTTTAATGTGTTAATAGACGCATTATTTTAAGATAACAAAATATTTTAAAGAAAAATAAATAACATAATCTAATTAATTCTGAGGGATTTCTCAGTATGTTATTATCATATACAATGCTTTAGATAACAAAGTAGTTTAAAGAAAAATAAGTTATATGCCGGAGATTATAATGCAAAAATAAATGTTTATATTTAATCAAATTTAAACTTTTAAGAATTCTACCATTGTTTTTTCTTACTTTGGTTTCGCGAAAGTCAGTCGGATGTTAAAATACATTTAAAGGGCTTAAATTATCCGTTCTATATAACGAAACGACATACCTCTTTTAATTTTGTAGATATTACTTAGCTATATTTCCAAATAAAAATTAGGAGTATCTGTAATTTATTTCTATATGGTTACATGCGTATAGAGGAAATGAGCTGCTTTTATTTCCCATTACATGATTGTTACAAAATTATTTATCAGAAAATGTGGATGCTTTCCTCCTTTTTTTGTTAACTGTCACATTATCTCAGTGTTTTATTAAAGATGTATTTGCAGTTTAAATTTATAACTCTTGAAGAGCTATATCAAATAATTATTCTGGTAAAATATTTATTTATGGTTATTTCTGGTTATTTATAGTTATTTCTGGTAAAATATAATAATTACATTGTATTATTTATGCTATATTACGTAGGTTATCTATTTTTCTTGTCTATGCAGCTAAAATCTACCACTGAAAAATATTTTGATCATTTATTTATAATTAATAATATGGCAAAGAGACTTCTAAGACAAATAACACCGTTAAATGAAGATAAAAGTTTAGCTTCAACTAAATTCTTAAGTTTTCGTCAGTCATTGGCGGGGGAATAATAAGATTTTATAAAGGGGGATTTCCGATATTTACAGTGCATTTCAGGAAAAACTAGATCAAAGTACCTTGCGAATGAATTGGGAAAAATATAATACGTTACGATTACTCGAAAACCTTCAAATGAAAACAGAAAAAAGTTCTTTTTTTCCTCTTTTTCGAGATTTTGCTATCTTATCTTGAATGAATGAATTAATTCTTTCGTAAATGCAAATATATGTACATTTTTACTTTGCGCTAAATGACAGAGAATTTAGAACACCGTAAATTCTTAGAACACCATCGAAATTTAAGACATAGTTTTATTTTTAAGACATAGTTTTATTTCATAAAGTTTGCTTTTATGTTGAATGCTTTAAATTTATAGAAAAGATTTTATTCAAAATTTTTTGGAAGACTGTAATAATATGTAAAACATCCAAGCAAAGCATTTTATTAGGAAATATATGAATTTTTCCAAACAAGTAATATAAAAAAAAATTTCTTTCAATTCCTACTTAGGTCAACAAAGAAAAATTTTAAAAATACAAAAAAAAAATTTAAATGCAAGAAACTTTTCTTAAATTAAAAATTTAAAAAATTTTTAATATTTGAAAAAACTGTATTAACATCATTAAAAAATATATACACAGTCCTGTCATATTAATGTGACCACCACGTACTTTCCATGTCAGAGTTAAATAACCAATCACAGAAGGTAGGTGGCAGCACAGTGCAGTTGAGCGTATATAAAGGGTGTGTGAGGGCTTCGGAAAACATTTCAATCGTTGGCGTAATGCAGAAACGAAGCGATTTATCCGACTTCCAAAAGGGCATGATCATTGGCTTTCGGGCCAAGGGTGGAAGCATTTCCGAAACGGCTGAGTTTGTGAACTGTTCGCGTGCCGCCGTGGTAAAAGTGTACCGTGCATGGCAAAATGGGACTGTCCAAAATCAGCGACGTGGCAAATGTGGTGCACCACGGGCCATAGATGACAGAGGCGAACGACGGTTGCGGAGATGCGTTCGGGCAGATAGACGGGCTACCGTTGAGCAACTGACCACCAAAATGAACCAAGGGGCTACCAAAAGTGTCTCCCAAAGTACTATTCAGCGAACATTGCTGCGTCTGGGCCTCCGAAGCAGACGCCTGGTTCGTGCACCTATGCTGACTGCTGTTCATCGACGGCGAAGGCTAGAATTTGCACGCCAGTACAGCAGCTGGACGTCCACTGAGTGGCGACAGGTTGCGTTTTCGGATGAATCGCGTTTTATGCTCCATCGGACAGATGGACGTTGGCGTATAAGGCGTGAAACCTCTGAAAGGAACCACCCTGCAACCATTGCCGGAACGGTCCAAGCTGGAGGCGGGAGCATTATGGTCTGGGGAATGTTTTCCTGGCATTCTCTAGGTTCACTGATCATTGTGGAAGGCACAATGGATCAATACAAGTACGCATCTGTCCTTGCGGACCATGTTCACCCCTACATGCGCATTGTTTTTCCTCAGGATGATGGCATCTTCCAGCAGGACAATGCGAGGTGCCATACAGCTGCCAGTGTACGTGCGTGGTTCGAAGAGCACCAGGATGAGTTTACCGTCCTCCCCTGGCCAGCAAACTCACCTGACTTAAACCCAATCGAGCATCTGTGGGACCATCTCGATCGAGTTGTTCGCGCCATGGATCCTCAACCGCGTAATCTAGCGCAGCTGGCCACGGCATTAGAGTCGGCATGGCTCAACATCCCAGAGAACACCTCCAGGGACTTATGTGACTCGCTTCCTGCACGTCTCGCAGCAGTCCGCTCTGCGAAAGGTGGTTATTCTGGCTTTTGACAGATGGTCACATTAATGTGACTGGACTGTGTATATGAACTTTGAGTGGATAAATAAAAAGTATTTTACTAACGATTGAAAATTTGAACAAGATATAGGGAGAGTGTGAGCTAATAGTAGGGATTTAAAAATGGGCTCCTTTGTTTCCTTCCTACCTTGTTTTGATAATTGATAAAATTACCCCAATTTACACATCATATATGTGTAGCCTTATGAATACAGGTTGCGAATTTTAATTTAAGGTAGGTTGTTGTAATTTCAAATACACTCCTGTGTAAAATTAATAGAATTTGCACCTTGTGTCGAATTTCTAAAAAAACTAATGTATATGTTTTAATTAAATTTGGTGTGAATATACATTTATAACAGAGTAAGAAATGTGGAATCCAAAAGTCATTTTATGTGAACATGATTATGAGTAAATCTCATAGTACGAGGATATCCAAAATTCACGTTGTGACATCAAACTGAAAATGAGACTATTACGAAGTATAGCCCCCTCTTACAGCCAGATAGGATACGCAGCTCGACGACATGCGGAACCGGAGGCAGCTGAGGAGTCCATCAGACAGCCGATTTCCCTCTTGCAGCAAGCAGTTTTCAATTCCGGGATGGCTGTCGGAGGGAGATGGCGAGATGAAATTGCAGTCCCAAGAGCGTCTCAGTCGTGCTCTACAGGATTAAGGTTAGGGGATCTGGGGGATCAGTCTTTGCAGTGAATATCGTCACTTTCCCGATAATCGTCAATTTGCTTAACCCTATGTGAACAGGAATTCAGGACCAATTGGACCCCTGAAAAGTTTAACATAGGGCTCTCAGATCTCCTCTGTGTACCTCATAGTAGTTAGGAGCCTTTATCAGACACATGCAGAGGTGTGCAGCCGTCTAGCAGACATTCAGCACCGTAATGATCCTTATCTGACGAGGGAGAAGATGAAAAAGATATTGGGCATTCCCTTCTTCGCGAACTGAATCGCACTAAAGTCCTCACCCCCCTTCCGAACTGGGACAGAGGTTCCACCTCAGACCCAGAACCTTGGAGGGATCAGCACCAACGTCCCGGAGCTAATTCCCCGGGATGCCACTGGTCGTTTATTTGCTGCCTACTAGTCCCTCGGGCTGCCCGTCGCAGAGCGTGATTACCCAACGAACCCGGAATCCTGCGCCCCCCCGGGCTACTAGAGCCGCTCTATTCTAAAACTTGCCAGACCTTCGGACTGGCCAATAAATGACCTTTCCGGGGCCTCCAGAACCACTAGGTTCATAATTTGAATATCCCCGTGGCAGAGACTGCCTAGATGCACATCCTAACCAGTAGCTTCGCAGAGTTCGTCGACCGTTCCAGACCCTCTTCAGATACACGAAAGCCGAGCAGTGGTGCAGCTAGGGTACGGCAAGGGGGACATCTGTTCCCAGGCACAGCATCCAGGGGAGCTCTAAACTGATGGCATGAAATTTTAGAATGAAATGTTTTCCATTCTTGGCACGCAGAAAAGGGCGCAAAATCTTCAGCTGTCCCCGGGCGCTGAAAACCCTAGCTAAGCTTCCGACACCGAGAATCCATTTCTGGGCTAAATCTCGACTCATCTGTGAAAGGCGCGATGGTCCACTGAAGCCTGGTCCAAGGCGTGTGTTATCTGCACCATGCTAAACGCTCTTTCTTGTATGCCGCAGTGAGTGGGATGCAAACAGCGGGTCTTCTGGCATGAGGATAAATGTATATAATCAATAAAAATTTGCATATATTCCAATAATTTAAATGAGGCATAGCTGAATAAATATGGAACTAATTATGAACACTGTTAACATCAACTGCAGCTTTTAAATACATAGAATAAAGATATTTAAAATCTTGCAAACACATGCTAGAAAAAACAGAAACCTCGTTATTATTTGCATATCATTTAACATGTAGTTTTATATGAATGTTAATTCAGATATCCGCAAACTGTCGTTTGAATAAAATTTTATAATAAACGTAATTTAATTTCAATTTTTCTCGCAAAACATTAGATTAATCATAACGCGAAGCTTCAAAAATCGGAGCTGGTAATAGCTAAACGTTAGTTTAGTAAGAGAAAAACAGGATTTATTATTTTATCTCAAAAAACAACGTAGTATTAAGACACTCCTATAAAAGAATCCTCAAGCAAGCATTAGCCCAAACAAACAGAAAATGTTACGTGTTTTCCCTTATAATGGCCTTAAGTAGCCGGTGTGAACCAGTTGTCGTTGGTTTTCTTAGAATCAAGTTTGGATAATTATCATGTTTATTTGTGCATTTAGTTTAGCTATTTAATGCATATTGCTCTTCAAATTACTTAAACATTATCGGCACAGTAAACATTATCTTCCGTGCCTTTCCTCATTGACTGAATCTGTTGCAGCATTTTCCACCTTCTCGTAAAATGTGAATGAAGCTACTTTTTGTGTAGCAGAAAATTCAGTCACATGATTTAGGAGAAGTTGAATAAAATCTCCGTGGCTATTTACACTCAAAAATACCATTTCTTTCAGTTAAAAAAAGATACCATAAATACTTTATATTTAATTGTATGGAACGTTCATACTTATAGTTAACTGTAAAGATTAACTATGGATATTTATTCTAAATTTCAGGCCAAAATTCAAATAGAATTATACTGAAATTTTGTTTAACCCATGTTGAATCTAATATATTTTTCTGATAGTTTCTCAAACTTTATAATTCTCTTTACGTGTTCTTATGTACATGGATGAAATGTATGTAGTAAATAATTCATGGAACTCAGGGTAACGGTGGTGAATTTTTCAGTCATCGGCTACTGACTCAGATTGCGGTTTATGTTCTCAATTGTGGATTTATGGTTCTCAGTTTCAGAATACTGACTGAAGTTCTTAATGTTGGATTGCGATTTTAAAATACTGCTTGGTTTACATTTTTAAGCATTGATAGTGCCGATTGCATTTTAGATCATTGTAAAAATTGGGACTACTGATTCTTACATTCAGTCGGAGCTAACCAAGATTATGCGTTAATCAGATTTATATTCGATCGCTGTATGTGTATGTTAAATGTGTTGCTTTAGACGGCAGTTAATCTGTTAAAGCAGTTGCGGCAAATCAGGCATGTGGCGTTTATTTAAAGATTTCGTAAGAGAAACTGACCCATTCTTACATCACAGATAGATAAAACGTCCATGCAACTAACCATTATTCAGATCTGGAACCCGAATCGAAATATTAGTATTCAGTAAACTTATCTGCTTGGGCACTGGTGGCCGCTATAATAATTTCGATTAAACATTGTGTGAGGTCCACTTTTCTATCTCTTGCGTAAAATCTGGAGAGTAGTGACTACACAGAAGAAGGGTTAAAACTACCCTTTATCACACTCTTTAATTATTTACAATGCGTCAGCTCGACGCTAAGACACTACGCCTTTGTTTGGGCGGTAACTGAAACAGTAAGAACTAAACTCAAAAACTAAAGATATTAACAAGTAGTAGAATTACGCTATTCAGACTATCCTGTTTCCTAATAGAGCGCTGATAGATTTAGTGGCAGCAAAGTAATAGCTGTTACACCACGTTTAACCAGCAATAACTGCTAAGCCGAAGTTCACGCTACAATACGCACAGAGTTTTCCCGACTCTTTAACTTTCCCTTCTTGATACTTAAACCTTTTTTCCCACTGGTAGAATGTGCATTAATTCACACGCGCTACCAAATTAAAATATTCTAGCATTGACAATTACGGGAATGAAGTCTCATAGGAAAGGAACTTCAAATTAAATTAAACTGGTTATTTTAAACAAATATAAATCCCTACAATTATTTATCATATTTTTTTTAATCCAAACTGATCCGAAAGAGGATAAAATACAGGAATGTTTCCAATTAGTCTGATGCAAGCATTAGAATATGAATAATTAAGCAATTTGAAGGGCATTCACATGCTCATTTATTAAAAATTGTCTTCTGCACATAAATTAGTCATTTAAACGCTAATTTTGGCAAAACTTCCTTTTTTTCCGCAACAAAATTATAAATTGTTCTCTTAAACGAAGAGCACGTGAAGCATTTGTCATATTTAGAGGTCTTAACTCTGTCACGAAAGGAACTTGATAACCTCGCTAGTATGATCTTATCTCACTATTTTCTAATCAAACTGCAGGCCGCACTTATGAATATTTTATTTAAAAGTACAGCATCCCTGAACATTGGCTTAATATAAATACATCTCCCTATTTCTATATCAGTTCATATCTTTTGATACGTTCATTTATAATTCATACTTTTATTGAAATTACGAATGCTTTTCAAGATTCGTCTTAGTTCCTCTACGAATTTATTACAATTAAAGATTGCTAGATTTTCATTGTAGATTATTTATAATGACTAGCCACTGGTGCAACCCAGCCGCCTGAAATTATCGCCATGAAAGATAAAAACACGTAATGCTTTTAATCAGTCCAGCTAATATAATTTCATTGGACCAGTTAATAATTAATAATATTCAAGGTGATTCGTTACCAGACCGACAAACTTTCAGGGTGTGTAGGGGACACAGAGACGACTCGGAATCACATAGGAGTGCACGCTCACAAATGTCGTCGTTGGGAGCTATGATATACAGAAGCAGAGAAAAGTACAGAAACAGCAGCACATTAGTGGGACAAAAAACATTTTATTGAAAGGTTGTACTGCAACAAATGTTCGAGATTACCACCAGTGGTCGGCAGGCAGGCCTGACAGCGGCGCTGCATGGAATTCCTTACGTTCTGGAAGATTCTTCTGGGCAGTCTTGCGGTAGAAGGCGATGAACGGAAGGTTGCGCGAACAGCGATCCTGCTGGAAGTCGTTATTTGTGATCCGTTTCCCGAGGTAGTAGGATGAATGCGTACTCAAACGATGAACTGGTCGACATGCTGATCGGGTATGGAGCTGCGGATCTGCTGCTCGACAGTTGTACCAGGAACGTTCCCGTTCGGGTAAAATTAAAAAAAGAAGTATTTTATATCTGGCAGTGGCAACATATTTCTTTTAAATTGCTGAGTTTCCTGATTAAATTTGAAGCGATTTGATTGTGTGGTTTGGTTTATTAGAAGATGCGGGAAAGCACACTAGGGCTATATGCTTAAGGGGAGGGATGGTTAAATGCCTTACGCTTTCCGATTGTACACTGCTTTTAAAATTTCGAGTTAATTAATGAAAATGTCATTTAATTCCCTCAAGATATCTAATAAATAAGAAATAAATTCAAAATTTCAAATACGGACTTGTTGGTGCACAAGCTCGAGTGAAGGACTATTTTTATTCATAATCTGGTGGCTCTAAAATGTTGCCATTTTTCACAACGCGAGGAGCATGCATACATACTTACAGATTCTTCAAAATTTATTAATAAGGGAGATTAAATCAGCCACCTGCACAGAAGAATCTATTCCAAAAAACGAAATAGATATTACTCGTTGAAAATAGAGGTTCAATCTGATTAAATATTAAAAATCATCTGCTGTATTTATACAGTACTTCAAATTAATCTTAAAAAAAGCTCAATATAAACATCACATCGCACATAATTTTCTTTTCTTTTCTTTTTTTTTAAATTTATGCCAAGTGTCCATTACCACTGTGTTCCCATTACCGGCCGAGAGGTAAAATCGCTGGACATTGGTAGTTCGATTCAGGCTTGAATCCCACTAACGGGCTTGCTGCATAGGAGTTTTCACGGTTAGCGTATATACGATCCAGTTTCCCTTAGAAAGTCGCTCAGATATCCCTCGAGTTCTTTTCCATAATCTAATAAGCCATTAATGCAGTCAAATCAGATCTTCACTGTCTTTGGACTAAACTTCAAATTCTAAATTTTTTCCATATCATCAAAATTTAAAGTAACTATCTGCACTATATTCTCGAATTGCTCAAGAGCTAACCACGAAACCAAAAATCTAAAATTTTGCTTATAAATTAGGAATAATTTTTCCATTACATCTCTGGAAGTTGCATTTTAAGCATCTATAACCCATATCTAGTTAATTGTTTGAATTCCATGTAAAATAATGAAAATTTTCCAGAATACTGCTGATGTATTTTACCTTATTTTTCGAAATTATCATTGTGATGTTGAAATGATGCTTTCGTCTGCTAATTGCGAAACAAAAGTTCTAGTTGTATGTATGGATTAAACATAAATTTCCTTGAATGAGTCTTTCATAACTCTGATCTAACGGCAAATATTTTTTAGATAAAGCGATTCACAGCTCTTTGTTAATAGTTATAAAATAAAATAAAACTATTCTTCGTGATTTCTCATTAAAATAATACAGTAGAAGTCCAATGCTATTTACAACTGCGCGTGGTATGACTAAACAAGAAATTTTGAAGCTCACTTATTTCTTTAACGACAATACAATCGCATAAAAACGTATGTATTGATTTGAATGAACATAGTAAACTGACTTCGTGTGGGGAGAGCGAAATTCATGAACAGAGGGAAAATTTATGCTGGGTATCTTTTCTACTTACTTTCATTGAATACTTTTATGGAATAATATATGCTTGGAATTTCACAAAAATTCCATTATATCGTATGTTTGCGTATTCCACGTGAGGCGAAACGTGGTAAGTAACTTTCAACACACGGAAAACATTGCGTCATAACACATCAACAAAGTTGGCTTCTTCAGGGATATGTACTTTGATAGTGTAGTGTTTCAACATCTTTGATGGCACTGATAAAAGTCTAGATAGCAAAGAGTATGAGGGAAAAAACGTTAAATTGTAACAGCATTAAAAGAGTAAAAAAAGGATTTGAATACTCGAATAAGTCAAATTACAATAAACGAGTTTGAATTTACTCGAATAAGTCAAATTACAATAAACGAAATAATAAACAAAATATTAGTGACTAAAGAACAAAACAAAGCTTTCACTGCGCGATTGCGTTTGTGACATAGCAAAGTCAAGGTCAGGTCAAATGTTATTGATTATTGTCGCAAGTAATATGCTCGCATAAATTAACTATTTTTATTTAGATAAGGTTGCATTACGAAAATTATTTAAATTCTTCTAGGGCGACAGATAGATGGGCGAGTAAAAATTTAATGTAATGGGAATATTTTTTATCTATACGGTTTCATATATCTGAGTGATTTCTGTGTTATGTACATTACCATTTTCTATCCTTATCTCTAAACTTGTAAGCTTTATCCTATGTTTATAACAGTTACTTTAAGTTTGTTTCACTTTCCTGTCTCTCCTAATTTCAGCTTACAATTTCCTACCAGAATGCATTTTCAGAAACGTGTTGAATGCAAATGAGTAAATGTAGTATTTAAGTCGATATTTCACTGATTTCGTTAGAGAGCTAGAGTTTCTGATTAGCGCGCGTTTGCCTTTGGTCTGAGTCTCTCTCTAAGCTATTACTACGCTCGGCCGTACTTCAGGCTCTTGATAGCTTAGCTTCGCCTACTTAATTGAGATTTAGGGGCCAACTACTTAGAATCCTGATAGCTTCGGCTATATCTTTTTAGTTAAGCATTAGGTAAACTTTAATTCTTATTAATTTGAATTTAAGCCCAAGTTAAGGCTTTGCTGTACGCTCTGAGATAGGAGCCGACTGTGTTCATCTTTATTTTGAGAAATAAAGGGTAATTAACCCTTCTTGAGTCTTACGTCTCTGTTCATACACCCAAGCGATTATTCGCTTATCGGTGTAAGTGGTACCCCGCATTCAACTGCTAAATAAAAGACTGGAACCCCACAAACTTAAAAACGTCTTAAGACCACTAAATGATTTCCCAGATGTATTAGCTTTGTTTAATTCGTCCTTCATTACCCGCCACATTCTAACATTTGCCTAAGTTAGCCAAATTTCCATCTTAATGTAAAATTATTCATAGCTTCTATCTACTTATTATTAACTTAAAATTGGCATCAAAAGTTCTCGAAGTGAAATGCAGTTGAGACCAAGATGTGACACTGTGAATGTGCCACAGTTCATCGTTATACAGCCTTCAGAAAAACTAGATTTTTCTTATCTATGTGGCTTTGTCCTTGGCCTTTTGCTATATAGAGTGCAATAAAACTTTCTCCCACTACTAGGCATGGATTCTGGAAGAAGATTCCTTTCTGTTTTACGTGAAAGAATTTAAGATAAACAAAAGTCGTGTATGGAAGATTACTCTTAGACCACTGAAAACATCAACAATTTCATTACTTTTTGTTAATACACGAGGTTAAGAGGATCTTAAGCTTTTAGATTTAAAACTTGGCGGAAAACAATCTTTGTCTTATTCGGATATATACAGTAATTTACGCAAGATACCGTGACATATTCAACAGGGAGTGAAAGATAAATAAACATTGAGCTAATTTTAAAAAATTCAAATTGCTCAAAGATTAGAAATTACTTTTTCCCTAAAAAGCGAAAACAAACTTGATTACGATTTGAGACGTCCTGTTTACTCGTCAAGTTTGAGCTTCTTAGATTATTCTACTCGCAAAACGCTTTCAATAACATAAAAGTGTCTCCCAAATCAAAGTCGTATTTCAGTATTTAATTAATCATTTAACAACATATTATACGGTTTTAAAATTTTGATTCATTCTAACTTTGATTAAAATATGGAATTTTTTTGGCATAGAATTCGAATGCATGAATTTAAATTAGAAAATACACACAAAATAAAATCGTGTATTCTAGCAAAACGTTTTAGTTATACAAATTAAACATTAAATTAACAGCTGCAGTCATACATTGCTATATGCACAGTTTCTAAATATTGTTAATAAGTCTGTTTAATCGACTGGGGCAAATCAGGAGAAAGCTGTATTCTTAAAGGCTTTCATGAATGGAAAGAAAAAAAGACAACCTTTGCAGAACAGTTGAATGGGAATATCGCTAAACACTTAGACGAAAGTCTTGTAATTTAGGCGAATGAGCATGCGGTATGAGAATTTTCATGATTTTCCCCGTGTAAACTGAATGCAATCCAGTTATCCTTAAGAAGTTCCTCACAGAGCTAGCCATCCCCTTAAGAAGGCAGCCCTGGTTTTTTTTTTTTTTTTTTTTTTTT
>KK121990.1:122108-147572 GCA_000611955.2 Stegodyphus mimosarum
GTAGGAAAAAAAATAGTACTGGAAGAAAAAGGAAGCTGAAATAGCGGCACCGAAAAAAAGGAAGTGGAAAATAAGGCACCACAGTTAAGCAGTAAGGGAAATAATGCATTTCAGGAATGTAGCCAAGCTGGACAGCCATTACTTCATACCAGTGAAACTTCTCTGAAATTAACTGCAAGAAGATAACTTAATTACTAGTCTGTCCGAAGGTCACTGTGCTATAACGTTTGCCCTTCCCAACCAGAAATCTTTGAGTTTATAATGTCACTGAATCATTGTCACTGACTTGTAATTTGCTTGTAATTTCAAACGCAGCTATTCCGTAATTCCTTTATCACTTCGTTTCTCCCATTCCTGTGAGTGAAGTGACATCACTGAACTCGATCAGTCGAAGCAAAGATTTCGAAATGAGTGATGTGAGCGGTAAAGTCGCTGAACACTGGTATTTCGGTCCGAGGTTCGAATCCCACGAACGGAATGGCTTCATGGACGTTTTCGTGGTTTTCCTCATGTGTAACGTGTATACGAGCCAGTTTTCCTTAGAAAGTCCTCGACGAAGGTATCCCTTCCCTTAGGCAGATAGCCCTGGAGGCTTTCTCGTAATGAAGTAAACCAAACCAAAACCGAACTGGGCGATGATGTTAAGCTTCAACACACAGACCTCTACGGGGGAAAACTGATTTGAAATGTGTAAGGGGTCAATAAATTTTTCAGGCGTAAAGAGAGGTATTGAAATTCATCAACTCATGCTCTCCGAAAGTGCCAACAGCATCTCAGAACATATCAGAGCGCTATATTCAACAATTTATAAATGTGAATTCTTTACATATATCTCAAAATCATATTTTCTTAATGAAGATTGTCTGTCATACCTTTAATAAATGATGGCTGCCCTAAATATCCAAAAACCGAACTTCATCAAATCCATCAATTTTTAACATAATAATAACGCTAGCCACAAAATGGACAGTTCTAGAAACCCTCCTGTCGATAAAGACAAAGTTTACTCTTATATTAAGACCTAAATCTTATTCCGAAATAGTTAAAAACAATGACACCCAATAAAAAATTCATCGAATTCTTTTGCACAAGCTCAGAAATATCTTTGAAAGTCTAAATTATCCTAATTAGCATTTCTTATTAATCACAACTTATAAAAGCAAAGAACTGCTGAAATTCCAATGGAGAAAATGCACATTTGATTCTTAATCTTGAAAGAAATGAACACATTACAAAATAATGTTTAAAGCTGTCAGTTTAAGTTACTTCTACTAAGCTAACCGAGAGGTAAAAACTGGATTCTTCCGTTCATCTACGGTCAAGGTTGCGGTCAGTATTTGTGAAGGTGACCGCTACTAAGGATTAATGCGTATTTTACTGCTCATTGCTTTCTTTTTTAATAATACTAAACGTTACATTATTAATTTAGTTCTATAAATATAACAGCAATGACATTTAAAATTAAAGCCTGATTTAATATAGTATTACATTAGAAACATTAAAATAATGGTAACCATTTATGAATAATGGATAATTTGATGAGTAATTAATTAAAAATTATAAAGAATAAGTATGAAAAGGAATCATTATGAAACGAAAAAGTTTCTGTAAAATAAAAAAAAAATCACGTGCAAGGCACACTGCAAAACACAAATTTCAAAAAATAAACAACAGAAAAAACTAATTCTCAAACAGCAGACTCTTTGTACTTCAATAGCATTTGTACTTCACTGCATAATGGCTTCCATTCGGAAGTCCTCTGAGCAGGGTAAGTCTGATTTGCATTATGTTCTACAAGAAGTTTTCACTTTCTTCTTTCATCTCGTTTGGTAGATTTGTTTGTTTACTAACCGTGGTCTATATTGTTGAGGGCTGTCAGATGGGTTATTATCAGGCCCTCAGTACAGCACCATGTAATACGCCTTAATCTGTGGCTGAGAGAAACATATTGTCTCATGATTAGAGTTAGTGTGAGTGTAGCTGAGAAGGTAGTATCAATTTTTTTAAAGAAAAACTTGCACTATACAATCACACCTGTGAACGGAATGCTGCTCAATATTCGCATAATTAAATACTGCACATTTTTTCATTTCTTTTAATTAAAAGGAACGTATTTTGAATATAGGAAATAAAAGGCTTAATTTCTGAGTATCAAACTCTAAATACGAAATCAAGACCACAGATGACAGAATTTCCTCCTCCAGAGAAAAACAAAAATCAAGTGGATCTATGGGTGACTGTGTCAGACAGAACTCAGTGTGTTTTACTAATAATACACATATATTTTATTCATAGTAGTTATATTCAGTTTATTCACAGTATTAATTTTATTAATAGTAGTTACATATAATGTTTGAGTATAAATGCATAAATTATTTTGAAATGCCATGCACTTATTTAAGTCATTTAACTCTAAAATCAATCCTAAATACACGACTGGAACTGAATGCAGGTTATAAGAATTAACGAGGAACAAAATTGAATATTTTTAGTAAAGAAAGAGTTCTTTATTTTTGGTTTGTTTATTTATTTCTGATAACTAAACTTGGAATCCAAACATTACATTTAAAATTATTCCACTTCATGGCTAAAATATTGAACTAATGATATAAATAAATAGTTTTACAAAAATTTAGTGTTTGATGTAAAGCAAACGTTTCGACTCGTCCTCTGCCTTATGTAGTAAATATAAACCAAATGTAAGAGTACAGATGTAAATTAAAATCTAAGATTTTAGAACATTTTTCGCATCGTAAATATTAGATTTGATAAATTTTTAGTACTTGAGAAAAGAATTTCAACATATGAAAGCTTTCAATAAAAAGAAGGATTCTTTAACAGCAGAGTTTTCTACAAGAAAGAAATTCGTTTTTTATTCACTAAGTTAAAATATTTTAAATATATTAAAACTTTTTTATCAATAAAATTTATCAGAGTATAAATTAAACTCACTTCATTGAATATCTCAAAACGGAATTCGAATAATAAATTAGTTTTAATAAAATTCATTCTATTAAGATGAAAAATATATAATGAGAATTTTTATCATTACATGTACAAGACATTTCAAATTATTGATAGCTCCAATTCGAATTCGTGACGTTCAGTTAATCCTCCATATTTAATTATCGTAGCTAAAAATATATTTATAAACACATTTGAGGAAACGTTTCGCATTGCCTAGTAATTCGGAAAATTTTTTGAAATGACGCAATTAAATAAATATGAAGTTTTCCTGAAATCACTGATTTTCCACATTAACTCTCTTGTAAGCACAAAGGAAATGTTTTCTGTCTTTTTCCTTCTAACATGTCTTCCCTATTATGTTTAGATTCTTTACTTCAGAAATATTGTGAGATGGCTTTGAAAAAAAATATTAAAAATCGCATGCAAGGCATACTGTGGAACAAAAATTTCAAGAAACAAACAACAGCAAAAACTAATTCTCAAATTGCAGGTTTACTCTTTGTATTACAATAGGATTTGTATTTCACTGCATCAAATTGTACTTCACTGCATAATGCCTTTCCATTCGGAAGTCCTTTGATGAGAGCAAGGCTGATTTGCATTAAGTCTAAGAGAAGTGGTCACTTTCTTCTTTCGTCTCTTTGGTAGACTTGTTTGTTTACTGACCGTGCTCTATCCTGTAGAGGGCTGTCAGATGGGTTATTATCAGGCCATCAGTACGCGAAGTGTTCCCATGAAATAAGCCTTAATTTGTCGCTAAGAGAAACATATTGTCTCATGATTAGAGTTAGTGTGAGTGTAGCTGAGAAGGCAGTATTAATTTTAAAAAAAACTTGCATTATACAATCACACCTGTGAACGGAATGCTGTTCAATTTTCACATAATTAAATACTGCACATTTTTTCACTTCTTTTAATTAAAAGCAACGTATTTTGAATATAAGAAACAAAAGGCTTAATTTATAAGTATTGAACTCTAAATACGAAATCAAGACAATTACAGTCACGAAGGCATGCCAATTTATATATAATTTATTTGAAAATTATGAAACATTTATTTAAAATCTAATTAAAATGGATCTCACAGCCACATCATTGGTAATTTATTTTTAAATGAAATAATTAATTATATGTACAATGCATACAATAAAAGGTGTGATTATTTCAAAAATACAGATAGCTAGGTTTATAAGGTATTTCTCTCGCCTTCTTGGCCTGCCTTCGTGGTGTAGTGGTCAACACGCTCGGTCGTATTTGAGAGGTCCGTGGTTCGAGTCCTGGCGAGGGCATTGCTCATTTTTCATCTCTCCTGCCTTCAAAAATACCTAATGTCTCTACAAGTTTTATATTTTGAAATTTTCCAGGTATAATAACGGGAAAAATATTCGTTACCCCAAATATTATTCTTTTATCTGGATCTCAAAAGATCACTCTAGTTTTAAGAATGCTGAAGTAAGTGTAAATTCAAAAAGTACTCTTAACACTGAAAAATAATGAAGGTTGAAAACAGTAACCGAATTTTCCGTCTTGAATGAAAAGAACCATAAACAAATCTTCTGGTTACTGACTCAGAATCCAAGAGGAAGGAGGCTACCCGGTTCACATGCCAGACTTCTAGTGCAGAGTGGCGTTTGGAACTATTAGTCTACGGAACAATATCTGGAAAGTTAGAATATGCAGAAATAGAAACAAGTAAAATATGTGGATCACGCTGCTTTTGTTCCTAAGCTGCTATCTATCAAAATTAGTTATTGCTGGACAGTGTCATCTGTAAGTCCATGATCAGCTCAGTTGCAGTTATCTTGCACTCTTAATTTTTCATCTGTGCCTTTATGATCAGAACGAGCTCACGAATTTTGTCGTAGCAGGGAGGGCAAGATTGCATTTGTCATTGGCGTGAGCCTTGAGCATCATAAAGGTGACAGTACGAGTCTGCCGAGTTCCGTCCCAGTTTTGAAGGACAGCACCATGGGAACAGTCTCCCACCTTTCTTACCCTTCCAGCTCGACAGGATTTGAGAATCGCCGTACATTCCGAGTGCCCCTATGCCGCTTAGACACTATACATTTATAAACATCCATGCCTTCTCTGGCATTCGAACACGGGGCCTTCGGTACGGCATTGAGCGCCACTAGTCACTATACCGTCAAGGCGACTATTTGGAATTGGAATTAAAATTGCTTTAATTTCCCGTGTAACGCAGGCGATTTTTTAAGAGAAAGCTACGTCGTAAAAATAAAAATAAAAAAACGCGTGCATTTAATATTTAATAAATAACTATCTCGTAATTACTGTTGCGATCCAGAAAAATCAAGATTGTTCTACTGCTAATTAAAAAGCTTATAAAAGCCGAACTGAAACACCTCGTCTCAGTTGTAGTTGTAGCTGTTTTAAGCGACTGTTTACTTAATGCTGTGATTGTAGCGAATTCGCTGTGAGATAGAATTAGTTTATCTGTTTTGAATTGAGTTTTGCTAAACGTTTGAGATATTGTGATATTGTAAGAATATCTCTGAAGAAATATTTCAGCATTTTGATTTATTTGTTGTGGAAGGAATAAATTTTTGTTAACTTTTTAACGACTTGTGTATTCAATCCATAAGGAACCCGTACGCACGCAACAGTATTATTAGAAGTCCTTAGCTGTTCGTATTGACCAAAGAGAATTCTCAAGCCACCTTCGACCTTGTGTCTGATTGCCTAAGCCACTCGCAACATCAGGCTATGAGCAACATTTTGGCTCTCAGCATAAGATGATGAGTCTCGAAATCTACCTATCATCTGATCCGGCAAGTCCTTATTTCTGGGAAAAATTGCCTTTCCTTTCTGGTATTCTGCAATCAAATAGATCAGCAGTATCAAACTATGGGTCGCGACCCCATATGGGGTCACGGAAATTTATAGTGGGATCGCCAGTTGAATCAAAATCTTAGAAAATCGGAATCGATAATACATAGCTAAGGTTCGGCATTCTGACTGAGGTCGTTTGCATTTTTTGGGGATTGCATTGCCATGAAATTTGAATACTACTTTTATAAATCCTTCACCAAAACTGGTTCTCCTTTTATTAACCCAAAGGGCTATTAATTTCGTTCTGGCATTTTGCGTTGGTTCGCTATAAATGTCGGTTCACTTTTCAGACTGTTGCCACCATACATTACAGCCCTGTATTATATTTGAAGAAATTAAATAATGAAGAATCTGTATAAATATATGTATGCTTCTCGCATTGTGATAAAACGACGGTCCTTAGAGCCATCCAATTTTGCATAACGTACGTTTCCACCCGAATATGGGCATCTGCAAGCCCAAATTTGAAATTTGGAATTTGATTTATTATCTATTTCATATTTTGTAAAACTTTAACGAATTTTTGATTAGCAAACTCAACGATTTCAAAGCGAGCAATGGCAACACAACAATTTTTTTTTATCTCTAGCTCGCGAGGTTGTGTATCGGATATTCTAAAGATATATTCGTTTTAAAATTGTTTCGCGGTATTGCTGTTGAACTGAATTTTATGGTTTAAGTGCGAAGAACATGATATTTAATAAATATAGGTAACCCACAAAACGTTAAAAAAACGCCCCTTTGGGCGTAATATAAAATCTGAAAGCTATTAGATTTCTTTAAAATTTTATTATTAATATTATTTCTGCCTTTTGTATGCCCATCAACCCCCAGGGAGACTACTGAACTACTTTCGACCCTGATTCGAATATAGTGGCTAAACAAAAAGACTACAGATTTCTCAGAGTTCCCCTGATATCCTTAATTAAGTTAAAAAGCAACCATAAATTGGCGTAGGTTGCAAAAAAAAAGGGGGGAAATTAAGTTGAATATCTATATCCGAACGCGTTCGAAATCAGATCGCAAAATTTTATTCAACCTAAAGTTGCTTTATCCTCAAATTTTAATACATTGAGCAGCATGTCAATCACCGGTGATTGACACTGAGTTCTTCGTTCAGACCGCTTCAGTCATTCGCGACTGACACTATACTTTCCGATCGAGACACGTGAATCATTGTTGGCTGAGGATAAACAATTTAAAAAATTATATTCTTCTATCAAATTATATATATTTCCAGTCACCAGAATATCGGTGAAATCGGATATCGCAGGTTAACCGGAGAAGAAGACAACTTGGGGCTAAGTGTGTTAAAATTTGCATTGGCTTTCTTCTCTATATATTGGATTCCTGCCGTATATTACATGGCTACAACAGAGTTACTTCTGTTCTCCTGAAGCAAGTAGTCCTCCAGTACTTCTCCGAAATAAATCATTATTTTCCCACTTGTGAGCTTTTGTTTTGTAAAGTAAAATACTAGCAATATTTAAAACAAATATCACTCAACGTAGATCAAAGGGCCTAAAAAAATGAGGCAATGTTATTATGTCAACAAAATAGAATAATGTGTCTTTGGATTTTCAGAATGATGTTTTCCATTGCAAAACATTCTTCAGCTTCTATCTGTAATGAGTTGATAGATGTGGCTAGTCCTGTTAGCCTTACATGTCGAATTGGAATTGCTGCAATCATTATCTCTGAGAACTCCTAAATAGCAATCTAAACGAGAAGAACAGCATAATATAACTTGGAACACATAGCTGCAGTTTTGTGAAATACAAAGAGATATGCGAAATATGGATAGTGCTGTCTTATTAAGTTCCATAAATTGTTATACACAAAGGGTTCCTAGCAGCGGCGACTGTATCGAAATACTTAACCGCAGTGAAAATACAAGCCTGGCTTAGCCATTATTTTATTCAAAAGCTTACAGGTTGAGTTTAAAAATTTTCATCTTTGCGAACGATTTTCACGTTTAATTTTAAAATGGTAGAATAACAAGCAGTTCATATTAATACATAAACTAACCCAACAACCATCAGTATTACTGAAGAAAAAAACTAGCATATGTTCAAGAAAAACGTTGCTTGCCAGCATTTCCGAAGGATACTGAACACTGTGTGCTTAAATATTGCTTTGCTGTAATCTGTATTTCAGTAAAGTTTATTAGTTTATATGATAACAACACCGGTTCATGTAAATGCAGCTTGTAAGAGGACACTTGCTTTTAAAAGCACCATGCGCTTTAACGATTTTATAATAAAAAGAAAAAGTTATTAGAGTTACGCAGTTCTTTTGGAATAGAATGTATTTTTGAATTAGATTAAATATTTAAATAATGTATTTACTTTCATCAATTAAATGTTAAAATAATACTTTCAATTTAATGTTAATGTATCTAATTGTAAAATTCTTAGTTTCGAAGTATTAGTTATATTAGATGCAGCTTTAAATAAAATGAATTTTTATTTGACTTGCAAGATTAAAAAATACGTTAAAACAAAATTATAAAATGAAAGAAATTTAGAAAAAATTTTCAATCATATTTCTATGAATTCCGAAAATATTTCTTTGCAAAATGCTCCAGTAATATGATTTTGCTTATCACGGATCTAAAGCGCAAGAGTTTAAATGAATTACTAAACACTTAGCCTTGAAATTTCGTCCTTTTTTTTATCCCGTGTCCTTCACGTGAACATTTTTCGAGTTATGATGAAAAGATAACGATGTATGTTGACTGACCCCTTTCATTCATGGAAGATGCTTTTCGTAACTAGGGGACAGTTCATTTCCTTCTTGCTACATAAATCTCGAAAGAAACTGAGCTGCATTAATATTTCATATGCTACTGTCTTCGTTAAACGGAAAGAAAAAATTTATCATGTCTGCATGCACTTGCCAAAAAGGAATTACAATGTTACCTCGTTATACGTCATTAATCCATTTCAGATCCTTGGGCATATACCGAACTGAGCGCACACCAAATGAACTTTTACAGTAAAAAATAAAGGGAAAATAATTAATGCGTTCTTATAAAAAAATCCCACATTTTTATTATAATTCTGTTTAATACTAAAATACAAATGCAGCGGGAGACATATTATTGTACATACTTGTTTTACTGCTACCCAGATCAACGCAAATTTTCAACATACTGTAAAATGTTCGATCGTTGTTCAGTAATAGATTTCCCCCCTTCGCAATAGTTTGCCGATTTAGTAGTGCCAATGTTTTTCATAATCATAGACACCATTTTATTTGGTATACGGTATGCAACAGCCAAGTTTCGGATACGTATGTCATTTTCATAATTTCAAATAATTTCTTTTCTCACCTCCCCGCTAATCCTAACAATTTTCTTCGTAGATTGACTCTTCTCATTAATTTTCCCAAAACTCGTCGTTAATAAATTTACAAAAAAACAAAAAAAACTAAGAAGAAACACAAAATCGTTTAAAAATTCAAATTATACCTTGAGTTGTTTACTGAATAGTGGCAACAAGCTTACTGAAACTCGTAGCATTGTCTCGAAAGAGTAAATAAGTATAGTGCGCGCAGTTGTGAATCATCGGACTTAAGTGGCATCTCAAACAAATATCCCATATCAGACAAAAATGTTCTCTTCCAAACAGGACATATATCAAGTTGAAAGTATAAGGTTTGAGTTTAAACTAACAAAGTTTTATTTTAATTTGCCTTTTTCTATCTGTTCTTATTTCAACTTCCCGTTAGAATAAGCGCGCGTTTCAGCTTTATGCTAATTTGAAGTGGAGCCAAGTTGCTATTTAAGCGAGAGGTAGGAACCTCTCAGTGTGAGAGAGCTTTTAGTCTCAGACCACTGTTACTCTATTCAACGTTCGCCTGACCAACTAGTATTTAAATTCTAAGCCGTAGCGCTGTTACGCTATTACTTATTGAAGTAAATCTAAGTGCGTTAGTATTAGTTAAATCTTGCTACGCACCCATTTAGCATAGAGGCCAACCTCGCGTTATAGCTCTGTGAGCAACGACTACTTAATTTCTATTTAATTTTAGTTTAAATTATTTTATTGTTCAATTTAGACCCAAGTGCCGTTGTTATTTTCTGTATCCTTCCCGAGTTGGGAAGTGGCTGTATATAATTGTGGTTTAATAAAAGAGGATTTTAAATCCTTCTCTTGTGAAAGTTCTTCTACCACTTAACCACAGTTTTCTACCACAGAACATAGCTGCATTCAGTTCCCTGTTCAAGATCAGGACTTAAGGTTTCCACGAAGATGTTTGCCAAGAATATGCACCGAACACACAGTCCTGACAAACGTACCTCAAAGCTTATGTATGCTGAGGTACGACTGTATTTATGCATCATTTACCAGACTTTCTATCAAACGTAGGGATTGCAATTTTGGACCAAAAGTTCAATACGGGTATTCGGTATTTTTTAGATCTTAATACCGTTAGTAAGAATTTTAGAAAAAGAAAGAAAACACGGGTATTTCTTTGTTTTATTTGCCAGTTTTATTAGAGAGGGTAAATATCACAAAAAATCATTTGTAACTTGTAAATTACAACAGTATATAAAGACTCACAAAAAAGTAAAGAAACAAGGAGCATCGTATGTATTTAAATCACAAAAATGTGTAAATATCACTATTCAGTCTCTGGTACTATTACAAATTTTTGAAATGGGATTTTAAAAAACATAATGCATCCATTGTACTGTCATTAAGCCTGGAACATAGTTTTGTGCAAAAATTACCAGCTGTCGAAAACGCTCTTTCAGCAGCTACGCTGGTTAGTGGTACTGTTAGCGATGCGCGATATAATTTTTCTAAGTATTTACCTCAAAATCATGACTCATGGGTGGAGGAAAAGGGCAGCCTCTGTAAGTCGTGAGACCTGAGCACCAATGGTAGAAGACTGACTTAACTCAGATGCCTATAGGCTTTAGCTGGGTATAATGGAATAGCCTTCACGCCTAGGGTGGCCCTACCAGAAGTAAGCACTTCCGACGTACTTCGCCTATTCCACCCAGTGCCACCCCCTCGCCACGTTGAGGCAGCCTACAGGTCTTGAGGGGGACCTCAAAATCCGTCATTTTTAAATAAATCCATTTCTCGTCGGATGGCTTTGGATATAACTGATTTCTGTATTGCATTTTGGTTTGTTGAAATTTTTTTAGTTATCGTTAATTCTAATTTTTGTTCAAGAGACAATTCCTGTTCACTGTCGATATCGACATGAGTGCCATCATCACTTTCGATAACTGTCCCAAATTCTTCTGAATGTGGATAAGTTTGTGGGTAAAACATTTTAAGAAAATTTACTATAAACTTGAGCAAATTTGATTTGGTTTTTCTCTTTCCTTCTTTTTCATTTTCTTCTTTTTCATTTTCATTTTTAAAATCATTAGAATTATGTAACTCTCGTACCTTGTTTTCACAACGAATCCTGCGCGTGTGCAGTATCGCTTTGAGCTGTGATAGGACAGAACATTTTTGGCCCGCCTCCTTGAATGATTCACATATTGTGTCACTTCTCTAGAGTGTACTATATTTAGAAACTTTATTTTTATCTTATTTATCTTATTTTATTATTATATATATTTTATATTCATAGTCTGATTAATTTTGCCCTTTAAGGCGACATAAAAGCAAAAACGTATTCTATTTTGCTGTGTTGGCGACCCCTAAACATATAGTGGAGACAAATTAAAAATTTCTGGTAAATACCCAAAATTTATTTAAAGTTGTGAATACCGTTATTACAAAATTGTACAAATGGCTCAAAATACCGGTATTCGGTATCCCGGTATACCAGTATTGCAATCCCTAATCGCATGTATAAAATTGTTATTTAGTAAAATATTGCTTATTTATATAAAATAAAATATATATATATATATATTATAAATATTGCTTATTTATTGCTTATTATATTATGTTTAATTTTTTATGTTTATCATCATTTTCCATACGTCATTTTAAAACAGCTTTTATTTCTTCCTTCGATAAAAGTTTGAAATTACATTTTAAGAAATTATCGCATTCCTCCGTCCGAACTGTTCTCTTGCAAGTTATTAGCCCACCCAGTTGGTAATTAGAAGGTAAATACTTCAAATCTGGAGAGATCACAATGGGTTTCTCGAGCTCCTTGTCTCCTCTAGCAAACCTAATGCTCTCTACTGTGCTACAGTACTTAATGGTTTAATCATTCAACTGATTTTGAAAATCTAGGCAAAAAGTTTGATTCATTTTCGACGTTTATGAAAATAATTATTAAATATGCGTAAAAGCATATTGTACACTTATCATATTTAATCAAGGAAATTTCTAAAATAATTAAAAGTAAATTTGAACAATTGCCAAAAAGTATTGTATCTGTTGAAAAAAGCTGAAGATGTTCCTAAATTATTACCTTTTTAAATATTAATACTGCTTTCAAAATAATAAAAGCTCCATGCTAGCTAAATTATTTTGTTAAAGAATGGTATCCAGTCGCGGAATTAACGGAAATAAAATTTGTGTTAATTGAAGAAATAGTTTTTCTTTGCATCACACTACAAGCTATTTTCTCCCTCCTTTTCTTCAAGCCTTCGTGGTGTAAATGGAAAGCACATCGACGTGTATTCGGGAGGTCCGGAGCTCGAATTCCGGTGAGGGAATTGTTCATTTTTCATGTCTTCTCCATCAAAACACCCAACGACTCTACACTAAAAATTCAGATAAGGCTTTTAAGTGATTTGAAACTTTTACATTACAAAATCCTCAACATTTCATCCATTTCTATCTGCTTTTGTAACTTCTCTCTCACCCTTTCCTTTAACATCTATTCAAACTTTTTTCTAGCGTCTGAATTATAACTTGAAGTACTTATAAAATCCAAAGTAATTCATGTATTTCTGTCACTTTTATTGTTTTATTCTTTCTTCTAACTTCTGTTCTATCTTTTTTTTTTCTAGTTTCTGAATTATAACTTGAAGCACTCTTTACTCTAGAATCTTGCACTAGCTCTTATCGATTTCTAGTTTATTTTTTAAAATAAACTATAAATAGCTTGTCATATCTAAATCTAGAATTAAGAGCTTAAATATAAATAAAAATTAAGTTACTATTCAATATTAATAAGTTTCCTTAAACGTAAAAATTAACTTTTGATAAAAATATGATTTAATTTCAATTTCTTATGAATCAGACTGGGGTAATAAGACAAATTCGAAAAGTAAATTTCTTTGGAATTTTAGGCTGTGTAATATTAAATATTATAGTTGCTTGAAATTTTAAAACTGTATAAAATAGTCCCATGTCAATTTCCGTTACCTTCAGATTAATAAATCCACGGTTTTCTATTAGCCCTGGATCATAAGGACTTTTTTTCGTCCAGCTGGCCGATTGCAGTTTTTCATCCAGTTTACTTGTCAAACCTTCATTGGGAATGACCCTTTAGCAGTTTCTATGTTGAGAATGTTTTTTAAGATACATGGCAAAAATTACAAAATGCAAGCAACTGCAAACATTTACATCATTGCAAACCCTACCCAATGATATGGCTGCTGTCTTAATCTAATATAACAAACAAGTTTTTTTTATCCAATGGCATGTACTTTTCTATTCAGCACTGGCCACTCCTAAGACCAGAAGTAGTAGCCATTTTATAGTGGAAGCCACCGTTGTCTCCTATGAAATGATGGACAGTTACAACTATGCTTACACCAAGATTCGAGCCCGGGCCCTTTGGTAACGCAGTAGGGTCCTCTAACCACTATACTGTCTGGGCGTCATAACAAAAAGAGTGAAAAAAGGGTTTTATAAAATCTCTTAAAAATGAATCCTTTTATTTGTTAAATGGGTGTGACAGCGGCCTAGCGGTAAAGTTGCTAAACGTTAGTAGTTCAGCCCGAGGTGCGAATTCCGCGAACCGGCTGGCTGCAAGGACGTTTTCGTGGTTTTCCCCACGTGTATGCGACCAGTCTGCCTTAAAATGTCCTCCGTCTTCCACGAAGGCACCTTCCTTAGGCAGATACCCCTCGAGGCTTTACCGTAATCACATAAACCAAACCAAATTTATTTGTGAAATTAATGTCCAGAAACGATACTGCGTCTTCAATAATACACATTCTATGTGGATAAAATCAGCTTTAGCTGATCTAAATAATTCCTTCCATATCCGGCTATCTTCTCAATATTAACCAAGATTCTAAGTGTAACCTTTTAAAGGTTTCTTACTGGTAAATGCCTAGTGGTAACACATCTCCTCTTAAGAACAGTGTCAGAACAGTCAGTTTCTTCGAAACCTGCATTTATGGTGATGGAATTATGTGATATCTTACATATCTAAAACTGCAATTCAAATAGCATTTTTCTCCAATTAACAGATAAAAAATTATATGTGTTAAACAGATACGAAGAAGAAATGCTCGGCAGCTTCATATGTGAATAATTACGTCAGAAGCAAGAACTTTTCATCGCATAACATAAATTTACTACTCTGTGACGAACTCAGCAGTAAAAAGCACTTAGATTAAAAAACCCACCGAATCACTTTCATTTGTAAGCACAATGGATTGTTCAACTCGAAGTACCTCAAAGCACTCGCAGAACTACATATCAACTCAACCGGAACTTGGCCTCTTTTAACAATTCTCTTCTTTCAAATTTCAGATTTTATGTTTTCAACACTCGAAAAATATAAAATGCGTACAAAAAAGACAGAAAGTTTGGAAAGAGAAATAAATTAGTAAATAAAAGTCGCTTTGGATTGCATTCTTTTA
Source organism: Stegodyphus mimosarum (assembly GCA_000611955.2). Classification (NCBI taxonomy): domain Eukaryota; kingdom Metazoa; phylum Arthropoda; class Arachnida; order Araneae; family Eresidae; genus Stegodyphus; species Stegodyphus mimosarum. The sequence continues at coordinate 136,675 of KK121990.1, forward strand.
TTTTGTTTATTTAAACTAAAGTTTTTTATACAGATTGGCAACGGATATTGTGAAATTGAATTTAAACTGGAAAAAGGAAAGAACGAAATTACATTTAAACAAAGGAATTGAAAGAAGTTTGCTGACTTAAAACAAAACGAAAAAAAAAAGAAGAAATCGATATCTAAATAGCGTTTAAATATATGATTGCGATAAGTATTAATATGAAAGGTTTTCAAACTTCAAAAATATCAATATGTTAGTTGAGCGTTGTTTCCTATGTTCCTTTTATGACCTTTATCAACCTAATAAATTTTGAAACCAGAAGTGGGATCGCTTATTTTCAACGATTTTGGTGATATTATTAGGTATGAGTAAAACATTATAGTGTTTTATTAAGTTACATGCGCTAAAAAGAAACTGTGAGTTCTCTCTCGCAATTATGTCTTTGAATTTTATCTTCTTTACTGAAAGAGCTATTACTTGGAAGAATTTTAAATGTAGTGATCTTAAATATTTGCATTACCCAAAAATGCTTTTGCAGCAAAGATGATAAGCGTACCCAGATCTGAAGGCTCTAAATGATCTGATTAATGTTTTCTGATAGATAAAAGAGGCTTCTAGGAATTTAGGTTATAAAATATCCTCTTGTTTCTCGATAACACAGCCTTTGTATTTCAATTCATCATATACCTCGGAAAGCTCAAGAAGCCTCAGTTATATCGTTTGCATTAACTGGCTTTAGAATCTCTTATTAATATTTTACAAAACTGGATCGATTTTTAAAACGAAATAATTGAATATAGGAAGAAGATTTAAAATAGTTAAAATAAAGAAATGAATAACAATTAAAATCAAGTATTCTGCAAAATAGATGGGCAAAGGATATATTATCCTTAGAACTGTTCTGCCCTCTACAAGTGACTGAGACAAACCTTTTTAGTTATATTTCATGCTAAGATTAGAATATCCAAAAGGGCAACAGATCAATAAATCTTAATTTTTGTTAACAATTTTTGGAGATTACAAATATTGTTTCTGGACAGAGAAGTCAATTAATGTAGCATAATTAATGCAGGTAAAATTGATACTTATGCACACGACTATACGTACTTCTTAGCCATTGTAGGCAACTAATTAACTATTTTAGATATTTCTGCTTAGTTTCATTTAGCCCTGCAGTAGACGAATAGATGTAGCCCAAACACTGGTATTTCAACCCAGATTCAAATCCTAGAAACGAGTAGGCTGTAGGCTTCATGCGGTTTTCTAAGTTTTCTCAAAATATGAAATGAATATGAGGCAGTTTCGCTTAGAAAGTCTATAAAGTATTTCTTCCACCTTCTTCGCATGCCTTCGTGGTGTAGTCGCCAGCACGCTGGGCGCGTATTGCATAGGCCGGTGGTTCTCGAGTCCCGGCAAAGGCGTTGCTCATTTTTCATATCTCCTGCATCGAAATAACCTAATGTCTCTATAAGTCTACCTTGAAGACATGCTTCCCTTACTTAAGTAACCCTCGTATACTTTGCCTTAAACAATTAATCTATTATCTTAATTTCATTCAAATGTTGATGATTATAGTTATGATTTCATTCGATTTTAAATTTCTTTTGAGTCTTAAAGAATTGCTCACTAATATTCAGTGAATGATGTTTGAGGTAATTACTATTAAAACGAACGGTGAGTTACGTTTTGAAGATCATTTAATTCGGAAATATAATTTTAATTGGCGATAGAGGCAAGGTAAATGCAAAGACTGGTAACATTTAATGTTTTACTTGAAAAGTTACGAAAGAATATAAATTTGAGTTTATTTCCGTATAAATTTCATCCATGAAAGTAAGCTGTTTATAAACAGATGCCCAAAAAGAAGGGACTTTGTGGGTATCATTTTCACTTTAAGATAACTTCGCAATTTTCTTGAGTGTTATTGAAATACCAAAGTCTAGCAATCTTCTTTAAAGATACTGAGGATTAAATGTCAGACTCTAAACTTATTAAATGATAATGTAGATTAGATGGGAATCGTATGCTGAAAATGGCAATGTTCCTGGAAGAGTCTTGTTTTACTGATAAAAAAAACATACCACCCAGCCAGTAAAGGATACCAAAACGTTAAAGTAACAACTGCGTGTCGAACACAGGAAAACAATCAGTCAAATTTTCAAAAAACAGTAGCAATCCAGGCAAATTTGTTTACTAGTAGAAAACAACAATATTTTTAATGGATATTCTATTCCAGCATAAAAATATTAAAAGAATTATAAACCGGTATGTTAAAATTTCAAAAACAGCAGCAAATCAATTAGTTTTGATTGTGAAAATGTTTTTAAAGCTCTCGAGAACTGCCTGCCTAAAGGGAAGGACGCTTTCGTGGAGAACTTTCTATGTAAAACTGGCTCGTATACACATTACACATGGAGAAAACCACAAGACCAGCGCTCAGCCAACCCATTCGCTTGTAATCGAACTCAGGTAGAATTACCAGTGTTCGGCAGCTTTACCGTTTAACCGATGATGCTGTTACTGATAAATGAAATTTACCATCAGAATCATAAAGTATAAAAGATGTATGCTGAACTTATTTGTTACATCGATGAGTCCCAGTCTGAATCTGGAGAAGGCATGAATATATATATAATGGTCTATCTCCTTTTCTTAGAGGTATAATATCGGTCGCCCCCTGTGAAGTATCCTGGGCACCGCTGTCGCTGATGAGACGGTTAAATAATCAAAAGGTGTGTTTCTTCATAATAAAACAAATGCTTAAATAACTAATGTTCGACCCCTATATTAAATATTGAACTTGATCAAACCTTTTTATATTTCACTACTCCTAGCCGTATTATTACAGTAATTATTTTAATGATACGTTGACTTTCGAAAGCCTGCTTTAAAATAACATTTGTCTGATATGCCTGACATTACGCAAATACTGTTTTAAGGAACTTTACAAAGAAAAATACTTTTAAGGCAGGCCATGCAACGTTATTATATGAATGACTCTAAAACGATTCATACACCTGAACCAGCTGCTTTCTTGATAATAATGATGAGACCAGGTGCGCTTTTAATGTATATTAACTTTAATTTTGCATTTTATTTGTGATTACAGACTGTGCATTTTACATTCTTCATCTTTTAATAATAGTTTATTGAAAATGTAGTAGAACCTTCAATAATAATTGTAGAGAAAATAAATATTTATGATACCTCGAGAAATAGCAAAAGCGATGACTGGTACTGAAAATTAATCGAATCAGCAGATTGTTCAAAGATTGGAACGGCTTAAATCTCCAATGATGCGAAAGAAATTTAAGTGAAGAATTAACTACTCAAATGAAGAAAACATCTAGCCATAAGACGATATTTACTTTACATCAAGTTACTTGACGAAGATTTTCCCGGAAAGCAAGTTTGATACTATAAAAAAAATTACATATTCGAATTCGAGTACAGATAAATATAATGCACAGGTTTTGAATAATGGGCTTTAAGGCGGCTCATAAGCCTAAATTACTGCTACTCTAACAGTGAAGAAAAATGAGATGAGGGTAATAATTACCAAGATCTGAACTGCTGAAATTCCCCAATTGTTTTTAATTTCATTTTTTCACAACAGCTCCTGTTTTGAATTATAAAGCCGTGAGTCAAATGATCTTGAATTTCCTTTAAAAATAATTAATATAAGGGCATAATAAGGATGAAATTAAGTTTGAAATTTCGGGAAACCAATGTCTTCCTGTGAAGACGTTGTGAAATATATTATTCGACACCTCACCAAATCAGAACTTTGGTGCAAAATATCACACGGAAGTCGTGGTTAGTCGTGAGGCAAACATCGTAGGTGTTTGCCATATAGGCAACATATTATTTTAGGACAAATATAAGTACTAATATATATATATATATATGTGTGTGTGTAAAATTTTTTAATCCTGAATCCGGGTGCTTTAAAAGCTGACAGTCTTGATGTCAGAGTGACGGGGCAGGAGGAGGAAGTTGATACCAAACTACTTTCAGCCAATTAACATCTTTATTTCCAGATTTTCAGCCACATTAGGATAATTCGTCGTAGGCAATATACTCTTCAATCATAAAAATTACGATAATTTCTTATGTACAATTTACACAGGTTAATGGGCGCTACATCATTTTAGACGGACAAGCAGAACATAGAAGACACGTTAGCAATGGCGGAAGCTAGAGAAAGGAATACAGCAGAATAATGACGTAGTTATTGTGCCAAGCGTATTTATACTAAATCTGATGTATACGTACAGCTTATCTGGGATTGGTTAATTTTAGTTTTCGTTGCCCTTTTCAAGAAGTATAACGTAGAACGATCTTGAATTTGGGATAACAGATGAATTTAGGGAGAGAGCACCAAATCTAGAATCTAGAATTTTATTATATCTTACATATATATATATTGCTGCCTCAGCTAAGAAAATGGCTTTCAAATACTAAAATTTCAGATTTTACGCAAAACTGAGTTTTCTGTTATATATCGCCAGGTCAGTAACAATCTTTTCATAAAAAAAAAAGAAATATTTTTCGTTCCTTAACAGGAAAATGAAACATCCGAGAGCGTATAAAGGAGTTGTTGACGAGAAAAGCGACAAACGATTTTTCGATGTTTTGTTGTTCTGACTTAATTCAGCTGACAGTAACATCATCACAAGTTCATAAATTTTATCGTGGTAAGAAGCGAAAGTTTGTGTCTGTTGTTGACATGGGATCTGAATACATTATATGTAACAGAATGACTTCGCCCAGATCTATCCCAATTTTGAAAGAAAATTTCCCAGCGGATGGATCCAAAGGCCTCTCACTCACTTACCTTGACACCAAGCTACCCTAGCGGACTTACGGATCACCATGTATTTTTGAGTGCCCCCATGTTGAGAAAACACTATACACTTGCAAATATCCAAGTCTTCTCCGAGATTTGAATCTGGGCCTATCGATACGGCAGTCAGCATCGCTAACCACTATCCCAGTCATGGCAAACCTATGATACGCGTGTCATAAACGACACGCGAACCCATTTTGAGTAGCACGCATTTCCAAAGCCAACGAGCTGCCGAGCGGTAAAGTTGTTGAACACTGCTAGTTCGGTCCCAAGTTCGAATCCCCCGAACGGGCTGGCTGCATGGATGTTTTCGTGATTTTCCCCATGTGTAACGTGCATACGAGCCAGTTTCCTTTAGAAAGTCCTCCACGAAGGCCTCCCTCCACTTAGGCACGTAGCCCTTGAGGATTTGTCGTAATCTCAAAAACCAAAAACCAAACGAAAGCCGTTGACGGAGACAAAAAATTACATAATACGAAAACATTTGTCCCTTGCAACGGTTTCGTCATTGTCAACATGTACTGCGATTATCTCAAGTGCGTTCTGGTAGACGTATTCCTTCTTGCATTCCCAAATCATTCTGAGAATATGCATTTACAAATATAAAAGCCTTAAAAATACATGTCGGCAATTTTATAGTCATGCCATGATTTGCGGGTGCTTTATTTTTTACGACGATATTTTCGACGACGATGTTTTCTACTACTCTGTTTTATTACTGCTCTCTTTTCTCTCACGATGTTTTACACAACGACATTTTCGCCCTGCGTTGCTTTCTACGCGATGTTTTCGTTCGCGATTTTTTTCGGCACATCTCAAGTTTTGTAAATGTGACATAAATTTTCTGCGAATTTTTTAAAAATATCAGCAGGGATCATGTATGATTTCAAACGGTTAAGAAATCTTGACGCAGGTGAAATAAGGAAAATACTTCAAGAAAAAGCAGTTCTTCCCTTAACGTTTCAGAAGTTGCGACTCCAAGTTCTAATTAAAATAAAATTCCAAGTTTGACTTCTGATAAATAAACAGTTGAGATATATATAAAAAGTATTAAGTAACTGCTTTTTTTAGCAGCAAGAGTTCTGAGTAAATTTTCAAACAATCTCTTTATTTCTTTCTATGTTCAAGAGAAATACGGAATTAATATTTTTCGGCGGAATATTGCATTTTACTCCCTCAATAATATATTAAAATGGATTATATATTTATTTAATCTTCTTGTTCAAAGTGCAACAAAATAAAACGCAATTTAATAGGTTCAAAGTACTGCAATGCCTTCCAAACATTGCAGATTGATTTATAAGGTTGAAAATAATGTGAAGGACAAACATCTGAAAACGAATTAAGCTTACATGCGTCACGCTTCGATAAATCGAACATTGCCCACCGTTTTAATCCTTTACTGTTTACTAGATTAGACTTTCGATCATTTTTCTTGCAGAGAAAATCTGTAGGTTGTTTACATCTTATTTTCTTCTGTGTCAGTAAACCAACCATTCTGGAGCTTCATTCTCATGTATATCGAAGTTGTAGTTTTAGTTAATGAATGGTAACGAATAATAGAGCTAAAAACACTTAAATTTTGACTTGAAATTAGGCAACATGATTATTATTTTTCTTGATTTTAATCAAAAAAATTTCAAATTATAATCTATCGCTTGAGTTCTCTTTTAGGGAGATTTATCCCTAAAGAGTCTGTCTCTCTCGGTAGAGAACTGTTTGAGTATTCAGATTTGTGGATTCAGGCTGTAATACATAATTCACTATAATGAGCAGCTGAGCGTGATTCAAATCTGGTGACTCAAAACGGATAAAGAAATTAAATTTAGAGTTATGTAAGCGCAACAAAATCAACAGAAATATTTCCTAATTATATTTATTAAAAACGATAAGGGTTTACATATCAATATATATAAACATAAGATTAAAAATAGAAAATAATTAAATAATTCCTGCACTTGAGCTGCAGAGAATTGATTTTTAAAGAAATTATTATAATAATTTTTTTTTAAATTATCAAAAGAGTATCCCATTTTCGGAATAATTGTTTATGGCGTTAATATTGCCCAATTGTTAACTAGTAGTGAAATGTTTAACTATTAGATAAAATGCTAAAGCTGGAAAAAAATGTTTAAAAGCGTAATTAAAGTTTAGATATATATATATATATATCAAACAGAATATATATATATGAAGATGTCAGATTTATTCTTTAAAATAAATCTCATGCGTGAACTTATATATATACATATATACAAAGCATACAAACATAGCATAAAAATTTTGAGTTTGCTGTATTATTAAGGTGCACATTAAAAAAAATTGGAGGGGGTGTTATACTGCTATACTGTTACGTTGTGAAAAGTGGGGAATGCAACAATAAATTTGGGAATCTTCCTAACACTTTGATGACTTTTCTTTCAAAATTTCAAAAGGTTAAAAGAAAGGTATTCTAAAATTAAAAAGTATGAAAATCGCAGAATAAGAAAAAATATATATATTAATTTGGTCACAGTATGCGGATTTCAATTTAAGATCTAAAAGAATTTTAAGCCAAGCAGTTACGATACGTCTTCAAATTTAAGAACTATTTTCCCAAAATTAAAGATGTAGAATATAAAATATTTTATTTAAAAAAAAAAAGAAAAAAAAAAGCTGTTCAAATTGGTAAATCGAAATGTACGAAAAAAATTACTTTGATATTATTTCATCAAAACGCCAGATGGAGATTTGTACACTTATTTAACAAAAGAAAGTGTTGAAATTTCCCACAGAGGGCGCTATAGCAGCCCTCAACTGGTGACTTGATTGGTTGGCACAGGTGGAATAAAGAAACTAGCTAACTAGTGAGTAAGAGGTTTCGGTTTCCGTGGGGTTTCGTGGACTGAGAAATGTTGTAAAACGAGGTGTGTAACGATGGCACTATGTTTTGTAATGTATATAATGAATTAAAAGCGTTATAGCTTTTGAATTGTGGCGTTATTTCAAAAAGCATACTTATATTTTTATGGAACCGCTACTGAAGAGGAAGCTATGGAGAAATCTAACGGTTTAGTTGTAAGATTTTGTTGGGGATTTTGCGAGAAGTGAAAGCAGGATTTCCTCTGATTTTTTGTTTCATATTTGTACTATTTGTAAAATGTCTGAATTAAGTAAGTAGAGAAAAGAACGTAGTGAAGTTAGGCCTACGTTAACTAAGTTAATTAACAAATTTGAAGCTTTTATTTTTGATGATTCTAGCTAGATATATGTAACAAATAAAGTAGACACCTTAAAAGAATTTTGAGCCCAAACAATAGATAAGGAAACTAATTTAAAATGCTTAAACAATTAAATCAAAACTCCTTGTGATGTTGATGATACAGAAAATGACATTACTATGTCAGAGAAATATTAAGAAAAAATTATCGTCTGGAAAGAAAAAATAAACAATGCAATTTATAGATGAATGAAAGATGAAACTTATATTAATAATGTATGTTTTTCTATCCCAGCAGTTTCTCAATTTACACCAGAAAACCAAATCTTCAGATAGTGTGCATTTTAAATGTCTCATGCCACAAATACACTATCCGCTTACAAACCTCCAAACGTTCTTCAGGATTCGTACCCGAGTTCAACAATACAGCCATCAGCAACGCTAACCACTATATCAAGCAGGCTGACGCCTATGTATTTTAAAGTAACAGACTATAGCCAAGGTTATTATACAAGCAAAGGTACTGTAAAGTCCATTTCCCTTGAGATTTATGTGAGGATGGATCACATTTAGGTTCTTCATAGAGAGAAAAAAAAAGAGTGTGTTTGTTTTGATTTTGTTACCTACAATGACAAAAACTTCTGGATACTGTATAACTGACAGAGCTTCATTTTGGAGGTAAAAGTGTTTCAGCATGTCATGCTTACTAATATACAGTTTTTTGGGAAAGATAACAACAAATAATTGCATGTAATTTTTAATTTAGTACTTTTTTGGTAACACAACAATTAAAAAAATCGAAAAGCCCTAGCAAAATTCCTGTCTCTAATCAAATTGAAAAAAAAATCCAGACTTGGAAATTTGGCTAGATCTTCCCAATCCGGTAAAGAACAATACTCCACTCTCCTATTTTAATAGCAAACAAACTAAGAATTGTTTTGCCTGTACAAGAGCTGTCCAGAATAATGGAAACACTATATTTAAAAAGTTAAAATTATCTCTATCGGTTATACAGTAATCTGTAAAAGTCAACAACACTTTTTTTACGTATGCGCCATTCTTTTACATATATTTTGAACCTTGCGTAGAACTGTAGATTTTAAATGTGGTTAAACTTAGTTCATAGCAAAGGAAAATAAAGTAACTTGATTGATTCCAAAGAAGTCAGACTGTCTCTGCCTGGCTTTTTGGTATATCCTGTAACCCCAGTTGTAAAATTATTGGAAATACCGAGAGCTACTGCGTCTAAAAATCTTGACAGTATAGAACATGCTTGGTAAAAAATCACCTGCGAGGCACAATTTAGGAGCAAAGCGAAATTTACTGGCAGAACCAAAAAGACTTTACAGAGCATTATTATATCAAAAAGAGAAACAGCTACGAAAAAGATGCTTGCTGAGTTTAATAAGCATTTATATAACTCAGTTCCGGTACATACAATAAGAAGGGTAAAGCAGAATATTCATTGCAGAGTTGCAATCTCAAAATCTGTTGCGTCACAAATAATGCAAAATAGACGCTACAGTTGTCTCAGGAACATAAAACTGTTGGAAATAAATATTATTTTTATGACTCACCCCAGGATAAGTTTATATGCGATGAATGACATAGTCCGATACTTTAAATTATGCACTTCGAAAGGAGGCTATGATAGAGGATACTTAAATTATGCACTTCAATCATAAGAAGGAGGAAGGTTGTTGCTATACGTAACGAGGCATCTCTCTTTTACGATTCTAACATGTATCGTAGTCAGAACACAAAGGACATTAGGGAATTTTTTTATCAAATTAGACAACTAGATCATTTTCCACGGTAATTTTTGCTATGATTATTGAGGCAAGCCAGAAGAGATCAGAAATGGTGTTTGAGTTTCTGTTTTTAAAGTACCATATTATAGCGAAAACTTACGATACAGTCTGTTTACTTTCTGCTGTAAAATTACAACAGTTAATGCTGTAAAATACAGTTATTCTCTGGGCAGCTATATCATGGTTTGGAACCAATCCAATTATTACCTTACAAGGAGTAAATATATTTGACTCTATAACCGTTTTAAACGATCATGTCTATTCGATATTTCAGATATTAATTCCTACGAAAACTTCATCATCCTAGAAGATTTCACCAACTTTATTTTGTTGAATCATAGTCTGAAGCATGAAGATGAAGTTACACATCTTCTCTAGCCGGCACAATCACGCAGAGCTGGATGCGGTTAGATTCATAATTTTGCGTATTTAAGTGTTCCTATTATTTTGACACTTGCATAATAAATTTTAGTTGGCATTTGAAAAATATTTCTGTAAAAAAGGCGGCCAATTTTAATTTGCATATCTGTGGCCGACGGTGTAGGATCGACACTGCATATATGTATATATTTGACGGTTATGTGCCATTCAACTAAATATCGATTGAAAAAGAACAAGCTCGCAGAGTTTGAATGTCGAATCTCTAAGACAAAATTTCTACGACACTTACACAGTTTTGAACATTAAGCTAATTTGAAAATTATTTCGAATACTTTTATAGCTTCAAATTAGCATAGCATATACAATTTTTTCTTTGTAAGCCAATAACAATTTTAACAACTTTTTATTTACATATAAAGAAATAACTTAGCTTTTTAACTAATGTATATTTAGTTAATAAAATTCCAAGTAGTAATACCATGTAGTAATAATTTATAAAATAAGCAAACCATGACGCTTTTGTTGTCCTTTAATGAATTAAAAACTTTTACTAATTTTCAGATCTAATTATTTTATGATGAAATTTAATAAATCATTAAGAGTGTTTGATGGATTAATTTTTGAATTTTATTTAATCCTCTTCTTCTTCTTAGTAGTATTTTTAATTATTAAT
>KK121990.1:147603-177003 GCA_000611955.2 Stegodyphus mimosarum
TATTTTTATTTTATTTTTTATATTATTAATTATTTTTTATTTTTAAATTTAGATTTTTTTATTTAGGTGCATAAAAACTCTTTTTAGACATATATGAAAAGTAATTTCCGCAACAATTACGGTTATAAGATGACAGAAGGAAGCACGTTATGTGACATTCCTAATATACAACAAACATGTGAGCTGAAAGCTAATTTAGATTGTCTATCCTAAAGCATTTTCAACTTTTTGTTAATTTTCTCTCCGGAAGTCACTTATCTAACTATTTATTGCTTCTCTCACTACACTGCATTGGTTTTCTTTTTCTTCCTCAGGAAGCAAGATGTGGATACGTGGTCTTGTGGATGGCTTTCTACTTCATGCTGGAACCTGTTCCTTTAGCTGTCACCGCCCTTCTTCCAGTTGTGACATTTCCGCTTCTGGGACTGTTATCGACTTCGGAAGCATGTTCACCATACATGAAGGTAAATGGAAATCGTACAAAAACATATTTCCTTAAAGCCATGTATTAGGTAGATTTAAATAGGAGATGAAATTGTTTAGGTTTGTTTCGTTCTCCATTGTTATTGTTGTTGTTAAGCAGACAGTAAAACACAAATACATAAAACGCAGCACAGCAATAACAAATATGCAATAACATTTTAAAAGTGCTTAAACATCCTCTCGCCTCCTACATTCCACAATCAACTGCAGTAGTCTCTGAATTATTGCATTATTGCTTTTTTATGAAGGGAGAGGTTTATCGGGGTTTCATACGAAGGTGTAAAATTTAAACCGTAAAATTTTTAAACAGAAAAGAGTTTCGCTAAACAGTGATGAACAGATTAATGACCGGTTACAGTGATGGTATTAGCCCGTGGAATGCCAAGAATGAATAAATAATTCAAGATCGAGCATTTGATTGAAATTCTGGAAATAAAAAAGCGTAGGTTTCCAAGTTTTGCCATTCTTCGTCTTGTCGTCTGGTAACAAGGCATATTCTTATGTCCATAACCTACTACATTTAACTTGTGATAAATAGAAGCAAACCATTAGGCAAATTTGAGTAATCCTAAACGCAGTTTGAAAAATGTTAAAATGTTTAAATTTCTGCCAAAGTGCAATATTTGCACTTTGGCATAAATATAACGCTGATTTTTTTTATTTGACTTCTAAATTAATATTTATTCTGCGTTTTATTTTAGCTTAAATAGATAAAATGTGTTTTCACTTGAATCCCTGTTATTCGAGTCCAATTAACTGAAATCCATTATTATCTAAAGTGCATAAGATGTTTTAGTACTCAAAAAAATATTTAATCTGAGCACTGTAACAAGGAAACAAGCAAGATTTCCTCTAAACGTGAAATGAATGCTATGGAAAGAACAATTCTGAATGAAGAATATAAAGGCACAACAAATGTGTGATCGGATTATCTTCAAAGAAGATGTAATAAAACTTTGGCGTACCTTATATGGTTACCTTAGTATTTATTATTATCATTGTCGTCATCGTCGTGATCATCATCATCATACAATTATCGCCGTTGTAATCATCCATCAGCATTATCATTATTGTCTTCGTAATGAACATTATCATCCTCATCCTGAAAAACGATTGAAATTCTTAAATTCTGCATGTATTTCTATCATTCATTATTTATAAGTTCTATCGGGACTCATATTTCTTTTTATCTGTTTTGTGAACATGATGTGTCCTGACTGGACAGTGAGTTGACTGCAAACTATGTCCTGTGGAGTAGCAAAGACGAGAAGACCAGAAGGGTTAAAATTACCCTTTATTTTTTTCCACGTATTACAGTCGCTGTCGCACTCCGGGATACAAAGACCAACCACTTGTGGTCTGGACGTAAAAAAATAAGACTATTAACTAACTAAAATTTAAATAATAGCTAACTTTTAATATTTTACACAGATGACTAACACTAAGACTGGCCTTTTAAATTACTACGTCTGTAGTACGCAAATTGCGGAAAACTACAATACATCTTTAGCTTTCAAGAGGGTTAAAACCTCTGGCCTTAAAGGTGGACAGTAACTGATGGCAAGCTCGCGTGAAGACTCGTGGCAAGATGGTTCACTCTCTATCCTTCTACTACGCTCTTGGCAAAAAGCCACAACTTAAATACTTAAGCGTTAGCAAGTACAATTTACATAAACATATTCACGAGTTAATTCTGGCCGGAAGTGGAAAACTAGGTATGATAGTAAAGTTTTAAAATAAAATAAACGTTACTCAGACTTAGGATCCTTACAGTTCCACTGAAGTGTTATGCGATAATAAGTAAAATAATAGAAATGTATAATTCCTTCTAATTTCCGGCCAAAAAATTAATAACAATTCATTGGTTAATTATTGGTTTATTATTTATTGGTTAACATTGCGAAATTAATTTTGGTCATATCAATTTCTGCAAGATGAAATTTTCTAGAATTACTTCACATATTTATTTACAAAAGTTTATTTTATATGAAAAATAATATTTTTTTGCTATCATTTCGTGATCGAAGATGTGTTTGTTCTAATACAGATTGCTGATTCTGCAGCATTCATACTTAAAATTATATATTGTTTCTGAAAGATCTTTGAAAGTTTAATTTATTATTAACGTCTTTAAAAATCCTCACAAAAATTCAACAGCTTTACAGTTTATAAATATAATATAAAATAAATAAATTATATATATTCCAAGACTGTCTAGTGCAGGGAGAATTTTTAATCATGGGCCAAAAAGGTCTTTTTGAATCCATCATGCGTTAACGTCATCGCAAGGTTCAATGGTGCTCGGTGATAATCTTTTGAGGTACTTCTACAGTTTGCCAAGACACCATGGGGGAACACTTCTCCAGTAGAAATTTTAAAAAATAACTGCAGTTTAAAATAGCATTTTGTGTATTCCATTTCAGATTTTTTACTTTAAGTAAGCCCCAGACGGTGAAAGCAGGTTCATAACACCCCTGCATGCGGATCAACCAATGAAATATAAAATGCAGACGTTTCAAGAAATATGAAGCAAAAAAAAGCATCGATGACTAATCAAACAATTTTATAAATTTATAGCAATGTATGTTGTTAATTTTATTAATGCTGTGTTAAAAACAATTACTATCTAATATACACTTAATGTGAGAAAGAACATCTCGAATGTTCGTTTGCCATTATTTCATCCAAATTAGGTTTCACCTCATTTGTAGCAATTCTTAATACGTAATATAATTTTCATCAGTAATTTATAATTGGAGATTTTCGTGTACTTCCTTAACTAAAAAGTTCTTTCACACAAATATAAACAAAAGTAAATACTTTTTGACATGATCTAAAATATTTTTTAATTTACCAGCATTCAGGAAAATAGGAAAAACCGTTAAATCATTTGGATGAAAAATTGCATGTAACAAATAATCCGACTGCATATTGATCGGCTCTAATGGAATCTAAATTGGAGCATTCTGTATATTAAAATTAAACGGCGCAAATATTAATGCCAAATCTCTTTTCAAGTATTCTGCCAAGTCCAGCGTAGAACTATTTTACTATTCTTCCATATCTAATAAAATCATCATTTCTCAAATTCTCAAAATTTCAAATTTCTCAAATTCGCATTCCACCCGCGGGTTGGATTTTGCCTACTCCTGTTCTATTGGCTAGCGAGAAATTCATTGTCGGCTTGAGCTTCAGATTGTGGATTCGATTCCTGCTTAAGACTTAACTGTTTGTGGGTATCCGTGCCTCTCTTTCTTTTGCGGATGCAAGACCGATACTGCATTCGCCAAAGAAGATGGTAACTTCACCTAGTTGATGAGATAGCTGAAACCAGCTGCTGACGGATTCAACCATCCTCGTAGAGCTATCCCGAAAAAAGTGCCCAGCCGTTGAAAATAAGAACGTTTACGAGTGTTAGATATAAAGACGATTTAAAAACATTTTACTTAGCGCTACGAATAAATGATCGGGACAAAAAAAACTCAATTATGACTCACCATTTTTTGACTATATCACTTCAATTCCAATTTCATTATGCATAAGTACTGGTGGAGTGCCGCCTGGCAGTTGTGCTTGATGGTTATGTGCCGCTTAGGAGTTGTGCTTTTAATTCTGTCTGGAGCGCATTACGAGTTGCGAGAACAATTCAATACTGCTATTACAAATAGCCATGTCGCTGTGACTGTGCTGTTGTATTCCTGGAAGCCTAGTACCAGCTTTATTTTGGATCGCCGCACAAAGCCTTTGACTATATTCTTTCTTTTCTTTTCTACGGACGTCTAGAAATTCCGTTCTCCAGATGAGGAGGGACCTCTAGCTGCCCTCGAAATCGATTGAGTGTTTTAATAAATGTACCCCAAATACAAGGTTGTTTCAGCGATTTTGGTTGTCACATTGGCGTGTTTCTCTTCTATTCTAACTTTCAAGTAATCCAGAAAATCGGATTATCTACATTTCCAGTTTATTAATTTTTGAAAAGCATGATTTTTAAATACTCTCAGCATTTTAGTTGCACGTCTGCATAGTGCTCTGAACAGGGTTACTTTTTATTCCATTAAATATTTTTAAAATTCATAAAAATGAATCATGGAAATAATATCAGATTTATTACCCTGAAATAGAAGCAAATTCTTTAAGTTTTTTTTTTAAAGATACTTTACAAATCCTAAATATGCACACCTTTCTTATATGGAATACATCTATACCTCTATAGGAGAATGTATTTACACACTGGATAGTTGGATGATAAAAAATTTAAGTTAAAGCAATAATCACTTATATCTTTAAATAAGGCATGGTATTAAGTCTTCGGCTTTAACCAAATGAGATTTTTACTTCCTTGTCCGAAGTAAATAGGAAGTATTGCAATCGCCAAAATATTTCGAGTATCATATTTCAACGAAAATATCCATTTGCACAGCTATCGAATGCAATTTAACGATGTTTTTGCGTGATATCTAAACGTAAGGACAGAATGAAGGACTTTTTCCCGACCAAAAAATTGTAAAACTGATTTAAAATGGATACTGAAGAGATTTTTTTGTGGCAAAACGTTGAAATTTTGTATATAGGCTTGCTATAACGTGCAGATGTGCACCTCTTATTTTGCTTGCAAGCGGCCGCACCAAAATTATATAAATATATAATACTCTGTTTGGTGAGCTCAGTTTTTTTATTCTTATATGTTGGTAAATTACTCATTTTTTGCTTTAAAAATGATTGAATTATGTTGCTCTTATATTCCGGTTAAGGTTTTTATGCCATTAGTAAATCTGCAAGCAAGATTTGTAGAATTATTAACAATTTAAAAGTTGTTTAAGTGCCGCTAAGCCTACTCACTTTTTATATGGCAGCCATATTTGTTTACATTTGAAACTTAGGAGAATGGTGGATTTGTTCCCAATCTAGAGAAACTAAGCTTCGTAGTTACAAAGATAACGCCTTCTTTTATTATTTCGAATTAAATCATGCTTAAACAATTCCGGAATTTATTCGAGGAAATAAGATATACTTCGTAATTTTTAATATTAATATTTTCAGTTTTTATGTATTTTTGTCTTGTCGCAAAGTAAGAACTGAATTAATTGAATGAGAAATACTGAATCATCTGTGAAAAGCTGTTTCTTTCTTTTTTTGTTTGTTTAATTTCTTTTATACATCGTTTGAGATTTATCATAGTATTTGAACAGAACATGTGGCAACGATTAGGTAATTCTTCAGATGATATACATAATTGGCCCACCAGCGGCCGAGCGGTAAAGACGCTAAACACTGGTATTTCGGTCCGAGGTTCGAATCTCGCGAACGGGCTGGCTGCATGGCGTTTTCGTGGTTTTCCCCATGTATGACGTGTATACGAGCCAGTTTCCCTTAGAAAGTCCTCCACGAAGGCATCCCTCCCTTTAGGCAGATAGCCCTCGTGTGCTTTGCCATAATTGAATAACCGTAACCGATTACCGATATACATAATTTTTGTGCATTCTGAGTTATAAAATGAATGAGATGTAACGCTGTCAAGTGAACCTAGTGCCACAGTGTCGCGATGGTAAGCAAATATAGTGGATTTTAAAGAGTGCATTTATTCTATTGTGGCTTATTCACTATCGAAGAAGTAGACTTAATTCAATCCAAAAAGTTTAACTGAAATCCAAAATGGGTATAATTTAATATTCCGTACAAGGAAGTCATGTGTTGTACACATCAGATATTTTTTCTTCTGGGGAAGAATGTCATGGGTTTTGCTCTTTGTACTTCAATTTCCCTCTAATACCTAGGATCTTTGCAACCGCAGTGCGATAGATTTGTTCAGTCGCAATATACTGTCACGTCTGTGAAATGAAATTATTCCATAGATGCCTACCATATCATAAATGCAAACATTAAGCTTTTGTAAAATACATTTTAAAATCTTAGTGAGTTTATCTCAATTTTAGAAGAATAAAATTTTTATCAATTGCAAAATTTATTAGTTTTGGATTTTTAAAATGGTTCACAGAATTGTTAAAATTTTCTATTTGTACAATACATTATGCACTTATATGCTATATTTTAATATAGACAAATGCAATTTAAGATATTACAGTTAACTACATGTAAAGTCTCTCATGGAGGCACACCTTTCTTTAAGGATGTCTGAGGATAATTCCAGATTACAACTGATATATTGCACATACCCTGTATTCTTCTACCTGTACATTGCGGTGACTAATATTTCCTTCACTAATGAAATAAGAATCATCGTTTTCGATTATAAAGCAAAATTTAATAACACACACAAAAAAAATTCTTACATTGCAAAAACAAAAGTAACTCTTGAAAATATGAACGCTTTTTTCTCCCTTACAAAATCAAAATAAATAAATAAATAAATAAAAATAACGCTAAAGGTCAGTTACCATTAGGAAAAATTGTTATTTTATAAATTCTTTTAAGAAATCATAATATCTGATCTGATAATTATTATGATATTATCTGATTATAATTATTACTGTTTATTGCGAGAAATTAAAGCACTGAGAATTAGTAAAACCGAACCAGGCCTCAAAATTTACTACACCTCTGATTCCACAACATATTTATTGACTCTAGGAGGCATGATCTTACACACGATTGCGCATCCCAGAGACGTATCTGTTATAAATAATAATCTTGATAAGTATTATTGCAACAGTTAACATCTCTGTTTACTCGGAATCGTAGACAGGGAGACATTCATACAGAAATGCCAATTTATAATGGTTGGTTAGTTTTATGAAATGACTGTCACTCGTTTAAAGTTCTGTTTCCCAAACGTTTATTAAATTGCTTTCTTTGGGATACACATCTTAATTTCAAGTCAAATCAGTTTATGCAAAAAAAATTATCGTTTCTTGAACTTTCTTGAACCATCACCAGATAAAGTAAATAATGAGAAGTTTATATAAAAGTTAGCCTTTCCACATCATTCTGAGTGCATATTCTATTAGCTGTTATATATCACTTCATACCTACTTCTGCTTAGTAATATTCTCGAAAAGATCTTTTGAATAAACAAAATGAAGTCTTGACCGCTATCTATGTATCGAAGTCTGAAAGGTCAAAATATATTTTCCTTTCTCACGCCTAGATAAACAAATCAAAAAAAGACTACGAAGAGCATTATTTTAGTGTATTTTTAAGGCAGTATTACTCAGGTTTTTCCAATAAATGGAACTTAAAACGTGGTTGCAGTTTTGAATTTTACTTTTTCTTCACTTCGTAAACAAACATTTTTCTTTTTATGCAAGCATGTTACACATGAATGTAAAACTCTGTAAGGTGAATTAAAAATAGACTGACATTTTGCTGTTGTTATGAGTTGATTATTACAAACATTAGAGTAAGATAGTGGGCTACATTGATAAGTCATATTATATTTTTAATGTGAAAAATATAACTCTATAATTTAAGAAAACTTTAATTTTGTGTATAAGGTATTTCTCCCTTCTTCTTAGCATGCCTTTGTGGTATAATGGTCAGCATGCTCGATGCATATTCGAGAGGTCCGTGGTTCGAGTCCCAGCGAGAGCATTGCTCATTTTTCCTGCTTCCAAATACCCTAATGACTCTTCAAGTGGCGCCCGAACTAAAAGGGTGGTGGATGATGAATCTCCACCACTAGGATTTAGCGATTTGTCGAGTAATCCCCAGTCGCCCTTTAAAAAGAGAAGTATATAACGTATTTCTCCCGCCTTCTTAGCCTGCCTTCGTGGAGTAATGGTCAGCACGTTCGGCGCGTATTCCAGAGGTCCGTGGTTCGAGTCCCGGCGAGGACATCGCTCATTTTTCCCATCTTCGGTTTCAAAATAACCTAATGATTCTACATGTGAAAATGCGTACATGTCAAAGTTTCGTTTGAATATATATGCCGAAGCATTTTGTTAAAATAAAACTTGTCTAACTGGACTGAATTTGATTGACTGGCATTGCTCTCGCAAAGGGGAAAAAAAGGAAGATTGCACAACAACAGCCAAGCCTTATGTGGAAGTCAAATCCAAATTGTTGACTTTGGATTAGCAGTCAACTTCGCTAATCTTTATACCTTCCACGACGACGCTTCTAAAATTTTGCCACTGTTAAATTCTACCAGTACGCCTGCACTGCTGTGGTTCTGGTGCCAGCCTTGCAAAAGATATACTGGCATAAAAAATTTGATTGCTTGTAATGGACAAAATTAATGCCAAATAATTTTACAAAAATAAGAGATGGGAGAAGCTAAAAATCTGGAATTTTTTAACAATTAGCAAATGTATATGGAGATGTGTATGTAACAACCAGATCGAATACATTTCTGGAGTAATATAAAAATCCTGAGAATAACGATAGACTCTGCTTTGTATTACTTAAAATGTCAACTGGCAGTTGCTTCCGAAATTTTGCGCTTCAAGGCATATGGAAATAATGAGTATCGGAATCTTTAATGAATATGTCATTGCCAGCACATTCGTCTTATTTTTATCTTTTCACATCATACATCATCATGCGTACAATACAGAAATAAAAAGTAGAACATAAATCCTTTTTTAAATTTTTCTCATCCTCTCTAGCAAAGCGTTTAGAATTCTAATATTCTCAAACAAATAGTAATTAGTATGCTACAGAAAAGGCCATACATAATTTTAAAAAATTTCTTTTCGAAAAATAATGGGAATATTAGTAAAATTCAGATTAATCAGGTTTATTCGCTTCTTTCGTTATCTACCAGTAAATGAATGGCAAAAAGTGGAAAATTGATATCTGCGGTCTAGGGTCGATTCCCGGGGTAAGAATGAGAGGACTGCATTGATGACACAGTTTGTTCCTGTGCATTACGTAATAAAAGGGAAAGCTATTAAGTTCCCCATTAAGGCATTCCTATTTAGGCAAACAATCCTCGAAAGCTCTACCATGCATAATTAATTTAAATATCTTTTAATTATGCTGCTAAATCCAAATTTAGTACACATACAAGGTTATGCTCTTCCCAAAGCTCGAGCTTAGTGACTTCACTTGACTTACAGAAGCTGGAAAAACGAAGACACAATTACATTTAGTTCCTCTAGCGAGTATGGACAGATGAGCCAGTGACGTCACGTGTTCAGATGTTTTTGTTCGGAAAGAGTAAACGTCGTAGTACAGTAACAGTGGTTAAATCTAATTAATTACTAAACTACACGGTTTAATCTTCTTCTGTTAAGACGAATTCTCATATTTGCATTTACCAGAATTCTAAAATCCAGGAGCATAGTAAGAGGTAAAATTTCATTACAAGGTTTATTAAAAGATGCGTCTTTTAATACATCTAAATATTTAACAAAACTTAGTCATTTAGTTTTTAGATTTTTAGCTATTTACCGTATTTCATACATTTAAAGACACACAACACGCAGATCATTTTCAACATCTCATTAATGTGACTCCAGCTTTCGCAGCTTCTAGCTTGCACTCAAACAGTTACAAAGTCACTCATTAAAATGCAAACCGACAACACACGTAAGTGCCTCAGATGTAACATCTTTCTCGTTGATTGTCACAACACTCTTTTAATCAACTGCGTATTCTATCCTTATTCAAACGCAATTTGCATTCTGGTGATGGTCGACAGAAGAAGTCGGAGATATAGTTAATAATTAACATAAAAATAACATATTAACTAAAACAAACCTTACAAAACTACCATTTATATACTATGGCGCATATGTAGAAAAGCGATCAAATTATGTTTAGGAAGGATCAAATTGTGTTTTTCGTTTGAAATACATTAAAATTTAAGCATATCGAGATTTGTACGTATTATATTTCTTAAAGTATATAAAAACATAAAATAAAAAAATATTAATCAACCGTATTCATTATTAAAGAAAATTATTTTTATGTAAAAGACTGGTGTTCTTTACCAAAATTTCATTACCTAGCTTTAAAACCAGAATGATTCTTCTTCTCCTACTTATTCAAGTTCTAAAGGACTCACATGTAATTTCTTTGGCTTAGGATACTATAATGATGTATGTCGGTGGACTAACGTTAGCAGTAGCAGTCGAACACTGTAATTTGCACAAGCGGATAGCTTTGAGAGTCTTATTAATCATAGGAGCTGGGGCAAGATGGTAAGTATAATAATTCGTACAAATATTTTTGAATTTCATGTTTTTTTTCTATTGTATTTTAAGTAAATAATGAAGTTATTTGAAAAATAATGACGCAATTTTTAATAACTTATTATTCTTGAAATCAATATCTTTTAAAAACTTTCGTTAATAGTAGTGAAGTTATTAAAATATCCCATTGTAATTTTAAAACACTTCATTAATCAAAATAAAATTATTAAAAAATAGTGACGTTAAGTGTAAATTCAGTCCCAGTGTAAAATGTAACACATTTTATTTGTATCTTCATACTACTGGTTTATTTAACTTCAGAAACTTTGTGTATCTTCATTATAAGTACTCATTATTAAATGATAAATTCCTGAGAGGATTCTGTCCGCTTCAAAAATTAATAAAAAATCCTATAAGTATAAATCAACATAATAAAATCATGCTAAATTCAAACGTAAGCATTACAGCCTTGTTATTCGCCTTTGTCTACTTTATGATGTCGTATCCGGGCACAGATTTATCAAGCCGAGTTTCCGTGTTAAAACAGTATTTAAAAAGATTCCATCGAGAGAATACAATGATAACTATTCGTCCGTACGATTCTGTGATGGAAACATTTTGCTCAAATATCGGCTTGATTCAGAATAACGTTCGGCTGTGGATAACAGCATACTTGCGTATAACCATGCACAAGTTTGCAAAGATTTTAGAGTTGTACAACGCCACTACAATCGACTATATATCAACCAAACTTGTCTCTAGGCAAGGAGCAAGCTTAAGTAATGGGATATTCCGTATACTGAATATCAGCATGCGGAAGTTTTTTAATCTCTGCTATCTTATCTGAATACGTCATTCAGCTGAGTATCATCATCAATTACAACAGCTCGATGATAATTTCTTTTGAAAGGCGGTCGCCGTACGGAGAAATTCGATTTCTTCGAAACAGCTGAAGACATAGTATGGCATGAACAAACACCCAGCTAGTTACTAAGCCAGGATGGAGAGATTTTGCTCAAACCCATTGCAGAATCCAGACCTTCCACTAACCGACTGTCATGTTTTCCTGTCGTTGTCAAGGACTTCGTTAACCAAGGTAACATCAGCGATGCCGATGTGAATAAGAGAATGTCAATAGTTTTCACTTCTAAGGCAGCTCGATTCAGTATGGAAGCGCTCTGAAATCTTTTGATTGGGAGAAAGTTATGAATGCTGTTATGTCTTTCGTTTTAGCTGGACTTGTATCAGATAATCGTTTAGTGTGTGCACTTGGACGGACAGTTTTTCCAGACACTGAGCAATGCAAACAATTTTGATTCGTTTTTCTATAAATTAGACAAATGCATAAGACAGCATATTGAAAAGACATGTGAATTTAAAACATAAAGTTTTGTTGTTTGAAAATGTTAGTAACTCTTGCCACAAGGATAAATTTGTAAAATACCTGATTAAATTTTGACTTAGCTGGCCATTCTTTATTCTTATTTCTAGATCTGCTGTGATATGAATTTTTGGAAAATTTTTAGACCTTTTAAAATACGGTAAAATATACCTAAAATTTTGTGTACTCTCTCTTTTTTTCTTAGCTTAATTATTACTATCATATTCCGTTTTTCTGTTCTTTCATCTAATTAAGAGGCTATTATTATATCTGATCATGATAAATCATATTATTGTTACTGTAAAACAGTAAGCACGGAGTCTGTAATTGAAAACAAATCAAACTTTGATAGAAATTTTGATGCCGTTTTGTATACCTCTACAAACATGGATTTTTTTTTCAAACCAACGTGAGTCTGCGATTATTTAGCTTAATTTTACTAAAGTGGATCTAAAAACAGGTTACAAGGGTAATAAAAAGTTATTTATTAATAATAGACAAAAAATACAAGAAGGAATTAAGAGGGCATGCTTGCCTACCATTTTTCCACATAATCACCAAATCTATTTAGGCATTTATCTGAACGCAAGACCAACTTGTTTAACCCGGTTTGGTAAAAATCCCGTCCCTGCCCTTCTCGTCTCGTTCTGCCACTCCTCGGCAGCTGGTTTTACATCACTGTCTGAAGAGAACCTCATCCCAAATAAATGTTCCTCCAATTTTGGAAAAAAGAAATAGGAACTGGGTGCCAGATCTGGGCTATACGAGGGATGACTCCAGACTTCCCATTTAAACCTTTGCAGCAATTCTTGAGTCTGGCGAGCAGTATGAGGCCGGGCATTGTCATGCAGGAAGACGACACTATCACTCACCATGCTAGGGAACTTCCGTCGGATGGCTTCCCGTAACCTTGTCAAAGTGGCACAATAACGATCGGCAGTAACGGCATGGTTACGCTCCAGATACTCAATCAGGATAATAAATCACGGCTCCCACCTACAAGCGAGACCACTTTTCTAAGTTTCTTGCCATTTCAATCCCCCTGACCGTCTGGGAGTTTACGTACCCGCACAAACCGCTGCTAGACAACTAGTGTCATTTGTCTACACTCTGGGGATAAAGTATTCCCTCCACAACAATTACTTTTCAAAAGCTGATACTTGTGACCTTATTTTTAGATCCACCTAAGTAAATATGATATTCATATACTTCTGTTCTCCAGATATAGTATGTATGTGCTACAGATACCATGAATATTATAGTACCATAATAATGATATTTTGACAATGCTATTTCCAGTAACTACTAATATATAAAATATAACTACTAATATATTTTTGCATCAAATGTTTTAGGCTAATGCTTGGGTTTATGGTTACAACAATGTTTTTGTCCATGTGGATCAGCAACACTGCCACCACAGCCATGATGGTGCCGATTGTAGACGCTGTATTAAATGAGCTTGAAAAAGAAGAACGCGAGAAAGAACCTTTGAAAAATGATGTGCCAGTTTCTTGTAAGTCTAAAGGAAATTTGTCATTAACTAGAAATAAATCTTATTTCTGGTTAAGGGTATAGCCCTTTATCTTAAAATAAGAATTTTTAAAAACTGTTGTGCATTTTATTGTTAGTTGAACTTATATAACATAGAAGATTTAAGAAAGAAATTCCATTGAGTTAACTGAGAAGTAAAAAATACATACCCAGCTTTTTTTATCTGCTTGAATCCATGCTTGTTGCGAGGTTGTGATAAATTATTCTTGTAAATTATATCTAATGTCTCAGATTCGCCATTTTATAAAGCTATGAGAGACACTGGGACACTTTCGAAAGAGGCAAGAAGAACATCTTGGGCAAGAAGCTATGAGAGACACTGGGGCACTTTCCAAAGAGAAAGTAGAACATCTTGTTCTTCTTGTTCATTTCTTCCGTTGCCTGTGCCTTTCAAACGTTTTAAGTAAAAACATTTAACGCTTTTGAGATTAGGATTCGAAAGATTCGAAGCATGGAAACAACATGAAAGTTCGGTTTTTCTTATCCCAAATCTTTCGCAAGATTCGTGAAATTAGAATACTTGATTGTTCCATCCCAAGATAATATTATTATGGGAAATAATATTATCTTGGGATGGCATCTTAATTTACAAGCCTACTTCAAACAATCTCAGGAAGTTTATAGTAATTAGAAAAAAAAATTTTAAATAAGGTTTAGAATATCTCATGTAAATGACTGAGTATCGTACACGCCGTGGTCGAACGCTTGATGTTCTGAGCTTAAATTAATTGCCAGATATTGGAGACGCTACACTGAACAATAGTTAGCAATCTCTGATAAATCTTGAAGTAGCTGGCAGGGGCATCGATGCTTTTGATAATTTATATGACATAATTTGTTTTCCGTTTGCGCACTTCCTAACAGCAAGCACAAGCATAACCCTGCCTGGGTCCTTGCCCGTAGGGACTGTAAATATGATATGTCCATAGGGAGTGGCGCGTATTGTTAACCAGAAAAATAATTACGGTTCGAAATTTGGAATACAAGCTCTACTGAATGCATACCATTTCGAATCGCCGTAGGTGAAAATTAGCTAAGTGGAAACATCGTAATTTGGGAACCATTTTACTTAAATCATTCTTTAAATTTGAAATGTTATCATTTGCTGCCTGCAAGTCAGTAGAAATGCATATTTATTAAAAAAATAAATAGATCCAAACCACAAATAAAATAATATTTTAATATTCAAGCTTGATTTAAACTTAAAAATAAAAAAAAAAACAATTTGTATGACTGTTAAAAAAAATCAGTTTACAAGAAATAATTTTGTATGACAACATGAATATGTATCACTCAGACAATCGTTGATGCATATTTTATATGGGTCGCTCGATGATATTTTAATCTTCTTGCAGTCCTTTACTATTTTCACTTTGATGTGATGATAAAGAAAGCTTATAAAAACGGGAAAATTTTAAATATCTTCATTTTTTTCCTTTTAGTGTTGTCAGTGCCATCTGGCCTATCACCTTCAGTATGGGGTCTCGAATCAAATAAGAACCACTATCAAATTAACATGCAGCTTTCAAAGTAAGTATTAGATTTAAAGAAATAACCAATTACTCCTATTTCTGATCTTTCAATATGACAAAGATACAGTTTCAGCAATAGAAACTTACATTAAGTTAACTGCTTTTAACGAAGTTACATAATTTAAACTATTTCGCAGTGGCAGCAACTCAAGCCCAGAAAAAGATTATAAACAGCTGAGAGATTCTCTTCTTTTGAGCATTGCATATGCAGCTAACTGTGGAGGCACGGGTACAGTGATTGGATCGGGCCCCAACCTTGTGCTCAAAGGACTCATGGAAGAGTAAAAATTGTTTTATTACCATATATTTATTTCATTATGTCTTGTTGTAATATTTCTTCACTGTGCCCCAAAAGAAACAAACTTTAGTATAAACTTGTGTGAAGAGCTGTTACACTCTCCCGTTCATGCGTGTGTGCTGTAACATAGACCATTTGATAAAAGATTCAATTAACGCCTATAAGTAACGAAGATTACATCTGCTTCTTTTTTAAAGCACTTAAATAGTAAGGACTGCACATCATTTTATACACTACCCGACACTGAAACTCCAACACCAAGAAAGAGTGGCTCAAAAATTATGCAAATTTCAGGATAGACGCACGTCATTGAGTTATGCGAATGATGTGAAATTCGTAGCTCTCCAGGGCACAATAAAGAAGATATAAGGGAAGGAACCTGCAGAATGTTCAATTTGTGTGCCGTTATTTCTGTCAGGGAAATTATCGTAGTAAATTTGTTCTTGTTTCGGTGGATGCGTATATTAGCACAGAATGGCAGGCCGTCGTCAACGATGGGAGTTCCAGCAGACAGATGTTTTTACGAGGGGCAGGCTGATCAGATCGGACTAAGAAGGGCATGTTGGTCCATAAGACAAATTTCAGCTCACGCACACCTGGACGCGTCCACAGTGCACCGGCTGTGGCTACGGTGGTTGGAACAAGGAAATGTAGCAAGTTCGAAAGATGCCGGTGCAGCCAGAATGATGTCAGCAAGCGTAGATAGATGCGGCCTTCGACAAACGGTGACGCACCTGCAAGCCACTTCCACCTCCATTCTGCAGCATGCTCAAGACACCCTAGAGGTTCCCATAGCGACCACGACCATTTGCCGTCGATTGGTGGCTAGTGACCTGCACTCGTGTCGTCTTTTAAAAAGACTGCCATTGACCCCACATCATAGACGAGCGATGTGGACGACAGAATGAGACAGAGTCTTGTTCTCAGATGAGTCATGCTTCTGTGGCTCCAATGATAGTCGCCGCGTACGAATGGGGCGTTGATTGTGAGACAGGTTCAATCTAGCCACAATTGTGGAACGCCCCACCGCACGACAACGCGGCATCATGGTTTGAGGCACAATTACGTGCGATTCCAAGTCACCTTTAGCTCATATTCAGGACACTATAACTGCTCAACGATACGTAGATGATGTGATGTGATCAATGACAGTCCCCAATCAAGGAATCTAAATCGAACAAATTGGAGCAAATGGCGTCCAATCATATCCCAAATGTGTTCGAATTGGTAAGAGACTCCAAATAGAGACATTTGGGATATGATTGGACGCCATTTGCTGACCCTACCATTGCGGCGTTCAGAAGACAAAATGTGACAAATGGTTGACAGAGAATGGAGAGCCATTCCTCAGGACACCGTCTGTAGTCTCATTGGCTCTGTATCTAGACGTGCTGCTTCATGTTTCGCCATCCAAGTAATCCTACAATCTATTGAACCGACGCCGTTCTAGCTCTGTATTATGCATATTATATCGAAATATAGATGGATTATTGTTCGTTGCTGTGTTTCATCACTTTCTGGCTACTGCTTCTTGATGTCGCATTTTCAATGTCGGTTAGTCTATAAGAAAAGGCAAAAGTCGAACGAATTATTACTTGCTTTAATCTATCTCTTTCTGTTGGTTTGTTTTTATTTATTTAATTACAACAAAGTACTCGCCAGGCATGAAATTGGGGAACACGTTTTAAGGGCAATTGGCTCGTATACACGTTACACATGAGGAAAACGCCCACGTAGCAAGTCAGTTCGCGGGGATTTGAACCCCGGAATGAACTACAAATAAATGCTTAGCTACTTTACCGCTCGGCCTCATTTCTGTTGAATTACAGTTCGAACTTCGCGCAGACCAATTCATTTTCGTCGGGATATAATATCAAAAAATATCAGTTGTGAATATTTTTTCATCTATTGAAGATAGATAGATTCCTAGATACAGAAATGTTTCAATTGCATAAAATAAACGCAGCCATAGAAATGAAAGCATTAATTATTATTTTATTTTTAGCTAATTTTAGAGATATTAAAGTTTTTATATTGAAGTTCGTTTGAGTAAAGTGAATAAAGAAATTAATCTTTTTAACTCGGATAAAAATTAATTACTTACCCAACGATAAATAATTATATCATAAGACGTACTTCAGATTTCGAAATTATATATGCAATACATCCTTGCTTAAAATAAACTCTATTTCAGGTTGTATCCTAAATCCACCGAATTAACATTTGCATCCTGGTTGATGTACAACGCACCTGTCATGGTAATTTGTGTCTTCATCTGCTGGATTGGACTTCAGTTCTTCTATCTTCCTTGCTGGTGAGCAAAAGAAGTTTAGGCAAATAAATGCAATATTTCAGTTTTTCTTAATTATTATAACATGTTAC
Organism: Stegodyphus mimosarum; assembly: GCA_000611955.2. Classification (NCBI taxonomy): domain Eukaryota; kingdom Metazoa; phylum Arthropoda; class Arachnida; order Araneae; family Eresidae; genus Stegodyphus; species Stegodyphus mimosarum. The sequence goes on from KK121990.1 coordinate 165,328, forward strand.
ATGAACAACCAGTTAATACATGCATGAATAAAATGAACTATATAAAAGTTTTTTATATTATTACGTAATTTCAGAAGCTCAGCTCTGCATTAATTTTAACTTTCTACAATAACAATCAGTGCAAATAAGCATGTTTATTTCCAGACTGGCATGTTATTAAACTGGCTGTGCATATTATAATCATAACTTTCACATGAATTTAACATCTACTTACAATGCTAGAAACTATCTCTTATTGAAATATTAGAGTTTTTTTAAAAGAAATGAAAAACATTAATCAAATTAATGAAGCCACTTCCCTTTTGCTCTGTTAAAATTTTAAAACACTTAAAAGTTAAATTTAAATAGTAGCCATCCCTTTTCTCTTTTTTTTTATCTTTTAGTAGTTCTAAAGAAGAAAAGAAAACTGAAGTAGCTGCCAAAAATGCAGTACTGAAGAGCTATCGAGAACTCGGGGATATTACGTAAGTAAAAATGCTTAGTTTACATAATATATTGCACTATTACGAGAAAATTTTATGTTCAGCGTTTTGCTAGGAATACTCTGTGGATGAATTAAATACAAATATATCTCTCTCTGTTAAAGCCCATCAGTGGATGAGAGAATATGATAGCTAAATGCTTTATTTTACGCCAACAGTAAGGCAGCTGATCAACTTGGGAATGAGGCTTATCAGCCTGTTTAAGATTTACCAGTGATTCTAAATACTTTCACTAATCCATAAAATACCGTTCTAAATTCGTTCTCAGTAGGCGAGCTGCTGTGGGATCTTTGTAGTGTTTCCAACGTGTAGCATGGATAAGAGCCAATGTTAATATTTATATGTGGGCATGAACTAAGCTAGAGAGTTCATCGAAACCAGCAGAATGTATACCGAAATGTAATATCCATACATATCCTGAAATCTGACTAAGAAAATTATTTTTTTAATATATTAAAGGAAAGAAAATAAAAGCTAAGGATACAAATTTTTATCAGTTACATTAAATAATTATCAAAACACTAACAAGTAAGAAATAGCTCCCTAACAAATTAAAATTCAATACTTTCTGAACGAAAAAATAATAAATGGAGGTAAGAGACTATACTATGTAAGGAATATTTCAGTTTGTAGAGTCTCCCTTAGTTATTTAACCTTTTATTCGAATATTTCTTATCTTTCCTGAACTCCTCAACTTCCCCTCACATTTCCTTGCCAGGATGTAAATTTAAAATTAAGTGAGTATTTAAACGGGTGAATCTTTTAGTTCATTCACACCGTGTTTTCGCTTAGCCAGCGCACATTTCGTTTCTGATCTTGCTGTTACTCTATTACGCCCCTTGGACATTTCGAATAATTTGTCACGCATGTTAGGTTTGTTGAGTCAACCTAAGTTAGCCGTAACTTAATGCTAACACTATTCTATTTAGACTTGAATTTATGTAATAATGTTTAAATTACACCTCAAGTTGTGGGTGTTATTCTAAAGCACGACGTACGTGCCTTTCTGTTCTTAGTTGGAAATAATAAAGGATTATTTTCACCCTTCTTCTGTGCTGGTATTACTTTAAGCCTGTGCCAGAATTCTCCAGGTTCATTTTGTAGGATCTAGATTATGAAAAGGAGAGATGGATCTTATAAGTTATGTTCCTGAAAACGTCTGAAAAGTAATAATGAGCAAAATTTGCTCATAAAAATTCTTCTCAGATCAAGATTCTGTGTCATTCCTGTTTCCGAAGTCGAGGTTTGACCCACGATTTACGTCATTAGATGGGACAACAGTGGCCTTTTATTCTTAATTGCTGCAGTTTCCATTCATGCTGGATATGAACTGTAACAATTCCATTCAAGATTTTGCGTCATTCCTCTGTTTTTGAATTCTGGGTTTGTGCTATGTTTTACGTCATAAGGACGGGAACATCTCTGGTAGTATTAAAATTTAATGACAACAGCTTAAATGCACATAACAACCTATATTTTGAATTTCCAGGAAGTTGCCCTCTCTGCTCTGGTGCACAACTTTAATATTTAAATTTTTAGTATGATATACTTATACCTCGATATACTTCTCTCATCGTTTAGTGACCAACTTTACGACCTTGGAAAAGTAATCTAAAATTTGCCCTGAAAATTCTGCTTTTAAATCTATACGTTCTGCAAGCAATATGTAGAATATAATTTCGAAAATGAATTAAAGATCTTATGTCACATCGAACAGCAACACTTTAGAGACTGCCATTTGTGCGAGCCTCCGTGGAGTATTAAAGAAGGAAAATAAGTTAAAAATCTAATATCTTGCAACATTTATCGGAACAAATAGATGATTAATTATTCTCACCGTCTTCTTATATCAATCATTGACGATAAAAATGGCATTCTGTTCTGGAAAGATACAGTTAATTAAGAAAGTTTTATTCTAAATTTGATATGTATATATTAAATTTAGTTCATTTTTAATTTCCAGTAATTCTTTCATTCACACTTTAAAATAATGTTTTCATTTTTCACGTTGTCTTACTTCTTCCTATTCTCATGTCTCTTAAATTTAGACTAAACTTTCTTCTTCCTACTTTTTCCGAAACGTGCAGGAACGAAACCAAAGTATTTATTAATTTAGCATATCAGTAAAAAGTAAATGTTAAAAATTAATAGAATTAATAAAGGTCATAAATATTAGAAACACGAATTATAACATGATTGCCATAGGAAAGTTGTAGTCTAAAAAATTCCCTCTCACTGTTCAACCCCTGGTAACGAGACTGCAGATGTCCTTTCAAAGAAGGGCACACACGTCCTAACAGCAAGATCTAGCAGAGTCACTTATCGATCTACAATATCCATTTCATGTTGCAGAATTCTGAATAGCTGTAAGACATTTCTACAAGGGAAGATTTAAAGCAAGGATGGACTACTCAGCAACCTACTACACTACCCCAAAATGAAGCAAGCAACTGGTGCTTTTCGCTACACTACCGGATGCAACAGTCTTTCGACTCCCTTTTTCGATGTGAAACCGTCGGAACTATTAACACCTATTAATACCTCCACAATGCTTCTTGGATTGCCTTATTGGCACTACTCTTTACTCCCGTTATGCGGAAGGGCGGACCTTCCTCTTTGTATCTGCCTAGGGCTTTTCTGTATTTGAAATAAAAAGATTTATAGTACTGCAAGGAAAGGAATAAGTTTTTACTTTTTATTAGTTATAATATTGATAATAAGAATTAATGCATTCCAAAATCGGTATCTTGTCGCTAGGCCATTAAAGACTATATAAAGGCACAAACATTCTTTCTTCGTCACATTACAAGAGAGTCTTACCAATTACTTTATTTTTGTATTCCGCTGGAAACCATAAATATGATGACTTGCGAATTATTTACAAGACAAAGCGTTAAGCTATCATATTTCTCGGTTTCAAGCTAAGAACAGTGTAAATGAGCGGGAAAAAAGAGTGATTAAGGATGATATGGCAGATTTATTGCTTTAAAAAGTCTTAGTTCGCCTAAGGAAGTTTAGATACCACAGGCAGCAGCTGCAGATGCCGAAATCTCCAAAATAGAATACATCAAAAACCAGAAGGTGGCCAATTTCTGTGCACAGAAGAGCTCGTATTGAAGATCTCCTTGGAATAATAACAAAATTATAATTAAATATTTTTCAGATACAAAAATACCAAGCTCCAGAGATCTAGACAAGGAATTCAAAAGACAATGTGAATTCATTTTTCAATCCACTACGTATGTATCTTATTGTTTAAGATGTAATGCAAGTTAACGAGAACATTGTGAACTTTCATGTGAAGCAACAAGCTCACCAAGTTAATATCGATTGATATTGCCTACACTGTTAATAACTACTGAAAATAAGCTCTAAATGGTCAAAACGATGAAATAGACGCATTAGATGTCCTTGGTTAGTAATAATAATAGTAAAAAAAAATCAGCGTAATTAATTTTATTAACTTTGCAATGGAGAAGGATATCTCGGGTTCATATGGCTCTCGTGTTTTAATATGGCCATTTATGATAAAGATTATTAAAAGAAGAATTTAACGTCACATCTTGATAGACATGATAGATAAACAGCCATGATAGTGGCCGCAGTTAAAAAAGGTCTTCAGATATTTTATTGAAGTTCAAAATGGTGACTGATTCATCAAAAATTCAGCGGAATTAAAAGCTCAGAATTTTAACAGCGATTTGCACATACTAGTTTTATATACTGGTATATTTTCAGAAAGTACTACTAATTGTCGAAACAAAGTTGTTCATTCTTACCATCCTTATTATAAAGTAATTATAATTGCAATTGTTTAAATTAATTTATGATTTCAAATTATCACTTGCATTTCAGTTAAAATGAATATTCAATATTTAGATGAGAAACATACTGATACAAAGGTTTTTAAGTTTTTACCTCTCAGTTTCCTTTGTATTAAGGAAATAATACATTTTCTTAATGAAAAAAAAGTCGAATATTTCATAGACAAATTTCTGGGTATTTTTAAGAAAATAATACATTTTCTTAAAATTAAGAAACATATTAATCGATAACTTATCTCATGATTAATAATTATTTATCCCATAATTAACAATTATTATTTCTGTTTTCATAGTCTTTTAAATATGATAAAATTACATAAAATATTTAAGTGAAAGATCGGATACAGATGAATAACTTCATGTGGTAATGAATCGTTTTATTTCTTTTTTCCCCCAGGTTTCACGAAACTGCAGTAGCTTTATTATTTATTTCTGTCGTCCTTTTATGGTTTCTGCGTGATCCCCAGTTTATAGATGGTTGGTCAACTTTCATGAAAAATGGAAAGTGAGTTTCACGTTTTGACATCATTTTAAAATACGCATAATTTTTCTCCCAAATACAGTTCCGTTTGGTTCATCTCCGTAGTCAAGCGCCATCTCAATGGCGCACGCACTCACGCTATAAAATATAACTTTTAAATTTGCTATCAAAAACGAGTAATATTGTCGTTAAAAGTTATACGATATGAAATAATATAGCAAAATGAGATAACAGAGCATGCTTTATTATTAAAACTTTTGCCTATAAAATGTTAAATTTCGTATTTTCGGATACGTTATTCATTTTAAATAAATATTTGTTTTCAATGAAAAAAATATTTTATTTGCGAATTAGTCTTTTGATAAAGATGAAAAATACAATCAATGAAAAAAGTATAAGGATTGTTGTTATTTACGATTCTTACATTTTATTCAGTTATAAAAGTGTTTCTTATCTCTGGCGGAGTCACTATGAATTTCAAACAGCTTATATTTTTGAAAAGTAAAATTTTCAAATCTCCTTTTTCTTTGCCAAAAATGGAAGTAATTGGGAAGATATTTCTCTGGAGATGAAAAAAATAGATCGTTGAAATGTACGAAAACACCATGCGTAACTGGAACTCTGAAGGTCTTATACTATATGTCAAGTGCAATGGTGTCCACGATTGTGAAAACCGAAGACTTTATTAAATCGGGTAACTTTGCGAATGGGGTGAAATCGATTACTAAATAAAGACCAGAGACGTTAGAGAGTATTGAAAAATTGCTTTTGATCTGGTTAGGAGAAAAATATTTATGTATAGTCTCGTGTGCAGTGCTCGATTTATGTACAGTATATACACTCATGGGTAGAATTTAGAGAATTTGCACATTATGTCAAATTTCTGAAAACATAATGGACATATTTTAATAAAATTTGATATGAACATATATTTATAACAGAGAAAGAGATATACCCTTCTAAAGTCATTTTACGTACGCATGATTACCAGTATAGCTCGTCGTGCAGGGATGTCCAAAATGCAGCTTGTGATATTGAACTGAAAGGAAGTTTAATATGGGGTATGATTCCCTCTTACAGCCAGGCAGGTCAAGCAGTGTGATGGACATGAGGCAATGAGACATTCGTTCCCACTCTTCAGCAAGGAAGTTTCCAACTTCGGAATGACTCTCATGGATGGCAAGATGAAATTGCCTTCTTAAGAACTCCCAGAAATGCTCTATAAGGTTAAAGTCATGGTATCTAGCTGGCCAATACATGCCGAGAATATCCTTACTTTCCAGATAATTGTCGATCAGCTTAGCCCAATATGGATGAGCGCTTTGCTGTCCATTAACAGAAATTCAGACCCAACAGCGCTCCTAAAAACCCCCCTGAATGAAGATTTTAAGGTCTCCTTCCTATACTTCATACCAATCAGTGAATCTTTGTCAAACGCATGCACTGTAAAAGGCATTACACTTCCATCCTAATAACCCTTTTCCCTCGCGAAGGAGAGATGGTATCGTGTTCTGGGCTTTCTCCAGACACAGATACGCCGAGAATTAGTGTCCATGCTGAATATTGACTCATCTGTAAAATGCAGGTCCTGCACTGAAGTCTGTTCCAAGGCGCATGCTGTCCGCATGATGCTAAACGCGCGGTCGTATGTGCTGCAGTGATCGGGATGCAAATTGCCGGTCTTCTGGCATACAGCCTTATCTCATGAACACTTCGGGCTATTGTAGACCTAAAAACTCAGGTTCTAGTGGCAGAATGCAGCTGACATGAGAGCTGTGAAGCTATGCCAGTCCCGTGTCGCCGCGCTGAAAGTCCCAAATAACGATTGTCCTTTGTCGTTGTGGATCTTGGTCGACCTGGTCCAGATACTATTCCGGTGTCCTGAAACTGTTTCCAAAAACTGCAGACGACAATGGACCTTACATTGAACTCAATAGTCACCTACGCTTTTGATTGATTTGCCTCCAGTCTACTGACAATTCTCCATCTCATTCCGTCATCCATATGTTCATGACTGCTTATTTTACCTAGTACCTTATGAAATTTACCCAATTTTTGCGAGAAACATGGCGAATATCGCGAAGGAGTATGAGCACACAAATCACCGAAAACTCCTCGTGCGCTTATATCCTTTCCTCAACCACGCAGATAGCATGTGCGCTTACGCATTCGACTCTAAATATTTGCATAATTCTTAAGCGGCTTAATTAAGTTTAATATGTTTCTTAAAAACTGACATGATTTGCAAATTATCTTAATTTTGCATCAAGTGTATTTCACCCACTGCATCTGTATGTTAGTATTAAACATTGTTACAATAATAACAGCAGGAGTTTTACGTATGAATTATTTGCCTTTTATTTCTTTTTGGAAAATTTCGTTTAGCATACGTCTGGAACGGATTAATAGCGTGTACCGAAGTATCAATATATGATATTAATAAGCATCGAGAATAATTTGAGGCGACAAGCGATGCTAATTATCTTTTATCAAACTCTACAATAGTTTAAAAATATATGCACTTCACCTAGTGTGACATGCATGTACAATTTCTTACCCTTAGAATATACATATATATATATATTGAAAATAGTACAGTTTTGTACTTTTATACGTACATTTAGTCTGTCTCTTTTACATCAAGTTTTATAAGATAGTGTTTTATTTTACTTAACGAATTTATATCAGACTCCAAACAAATTCGGGCATGTATTTAATAATAGTATGGAAGTACCAGTGAGAAATAATTTATTGGCTATATTTTAAGCATATTTTCAATTTTACTGTTTAACGAAAAGCTTAGTAACTCCTACAAAATAATTATCACTTCTACTAAATATACACAGGTTTCTTAAAAATAACCTTAGGACGCACAGGAAGCGCTATGAGTACAAGAAAAAAATATATCATTTCTTTTTTGGAAAAGTATTATCGCCGTAGGTATCAAAATGTACATAAATACATAAATGTAAGTGTATGCATCCTGCATGCCTTTTTAAAAGATTTTAGAGTTCAAACAGTGAATTAATTTTAGCATTTGTGACACTTTGATATACTACTCTCTGCTACTAATGTCTTGTTTTCTGTTACACGGTTATCTATTATTCTAGCTAAATTACTACGGCTAGATTAGTATTCTGACTTCCAATTCGACTACTGCTAATGAAATAAATGGTTTTGCTTAAATTGATAATAAAACGACAATTGAAATGAAACAATTGATTATTAATAATACCATGTTATGCATGTATGTATAGCGGATAGATGCGCTTATACTTCTTACTAGAAGGAGTTAGAAATTATTTAAACACTACTTCCTCATTTTCTTTTCTGTCTCCAGGAATATCCGAGATGCCACGCCTGTGATAGGAATATGCGTCCTATTATTTATTATTCCAGCCAGGCCTTCATTAACAGAGCACAGCCCACCGCTATTGGACTGGAGAACAGCACAGAGAAAAATACCTTGGGGTGTGCTTTTACTTTTAGGCAGCGGTTTTGTAGTTGCTGATGCTGCAAAAGTAAGCAAAAATGTGTTTAGATATAGTATGTTTTTTCAGCGGATAATAAGGAATAATGCAATGCAATAATCTGTAAAAATTAAACAGACCACTGCAATCTAAAACAAATTCCAATTTTAATATCGGAATCATATTCCTCCAACTAATTAATTCATTTTTATAATATATTTAAAAAAATTCAATAATGGGAATTTGTTATTTTATTCCTTAAAGTATTATTAAGTATATAATTTCGACATTTTTAATCATTCGATTCAAGGTAGGACACTGCGCCCAAGCACCCGAGTATCTTAAACACCGTTCCCCGTCAGCTCCTGTTACAATGAAAATTATTAGTAGTGATGATAAACAGGCTTTACCAATAAAAATAGAATTATTAATAAAAATACCCCTAAACCCGTAACATTTTTGTGTATACCTCGATGTAAACCTTTTTTCAGCCATATTTTCTATTTTTAATTATATTTGCCTTAAGTTGTACATTTAACACTCTTACATTTACACACAGTTTTTAAATGTCGCTTAACAATATATTAGCTTCTGCGCATAAACTCAATCAAACATCCTTAAATCTTCAAACTGTCAACTGTTACAAACATTTGCGGTTAATTTTTTGAAACTTGTAAGATCTCGCTGCCCCAACTTGTCAGAAACTGGGGTAGTTACTGCCACTATGTGTGAATTTACACAGGAACATGAGAAGGGTTTAAAGCCCTTTTTATTTTATCTTTAAAATGAGCAATGCGTCTACTTGACGCTCACAAACTGCGCCAACCCGGCGGTTAACTGAAACAAAACGTAAAACTGAAAGTAATGACTAGATGAACAAATATCAAAACATTACTGACGAAGCTCTGAGATTCTAAACTAACCGCGTTTTTAATTACCGCTGAGATTCAGCAAGATTACTGATTAAACAGTTGAAAACTAGCACTTCTGCAAAGCTAGGCACACAAGCCGACACGCACCGATCTAAATTCTACCGAGCAATCTCACTAGCGTAACTCTAAAGCAAGACTACCAAACTCTGGTTTCGTCTACTGTTTAATTCAACTAGCTTCCGCTAAATTTGAATAAATTGCGCGTGCTACTAGAGTTTACATCAGGGATGGGCAAACTACGGCCCGCGGGCCAACTCCGGCCCACCGGAAGGTTCTATGCGGCTCGCGGATAGAATTTTAATTTGCCGGTCAGAGGCAAATTAAAAGAAATATTCATATATTATATATCCATCTCCTTTTCTACTTTGTTTAAATATTATATTTTTTCTTCCTTTTTTTCAAAGAGCTGGTAATCTGTTTACATTCTCTATTTTTGTTCTACAAAACATAAATCGAAGGAAATAGCAAACACAAACACAAGCAGTTTTCAATCGGTAAAGTGTTAAAAGCGGAAGTTATTTGTTAGTTATAGCTGTAGATTGGCGCCAACAATAATCTTTTTCTTGTGGAGCAGACATATGGGAATTCAATATAAGTGAATTAGACCTCACATGTGGCAGACTGCGCATTTTAAGCTCCATCTAGCGGCTTTTTCTTTTGGCGCAAGTTCTAATATTATTGATTGCGTGTTGAAAGATTGTGGACATATAGCGTCATTGTAAATAGTGGTGAAATTATTAAAAGTATAGCGTAGCTAGTGCTTGTTTGGGTTATTCGCAAAATATTTCAACCCCAAAATGGCTACTAAAAAACGTAAAGTTCATTCAGACTGCCGCGCTTTTAATGATGAATGGACATGGAAATATTTTTTTCAGTTGTAAAAGATAAACCAGTGTGTCTTATCTGCAATGAAGCTGTAGCAGTCTTCAAAGAATATAACATTTCCCGTCATTTCACATCTAAGCATAAGAATTCCAATTACGAAGCAATGTCCGAATATAAAAAAGAAAAACAAAATCCAGAAAGTCTTTGTAAAAAATTATCAGGCCGGCAAATTTTTTCAAGAAGGTAAACAGTATTCAAGAAGCAGCTACACATGCAAGTTACATTGTAGCATACAATATTTCTAAAAATAATAAAGCTCTCAGTGATGGGGAGTTCGTTAAACAATGCATGCTCCAAGTTTGTGATGTTTTATGTCCAGACAAGAAAAATAATTTTGAGACTGTAAGCTTATCTCGAAAAACGGTGACTTCTAGAATGGAAGCCATCGATAAAAATTTGGCATCACAATTAGAGTCAAAGATTGGCCAGTTTAAATTTTGTTCCATAGCTATGAATGAAAGCACTGATATAAATGATACTGCTCAATTAGTATTATTTATAAGAGGTATTGATGAGAACTTTGAAATTATTGAGGAACTGGCGTGCATGCGTTCTTTAAAGGGAACTACAACGGGATATGATATTTTTCGTGAATTTCAGGAAGCGCTTTTAACTTTGAAAGTGCCTATAACAAATATATGTAATATTATGACCGATGGAGCACCAAATATGACAGGAAAAAAATCTGGATTTCTTGGACTCTTTAATCAAAACTATCCCGGGAACAATGTTGTTTTTCTACATTGTGTTATACATCAAGATGCTCTGTGTAAATCTGCACTGAATATGAAACCCGTGCTTGATACAGTCGTGAAGCTTGTAAATACTATTCGATCTCGTGGGCTTACTCACAGGCAATTTCGAGATTTTCTTCATTCAGTGCAATCTGAATACTCTGATTTGCTGTATTACACGAAAGTAAGGTGGCTTAGTGCAGAATGTGTTTTCTAGCGAGTTTGGCAGTGAAAGACGACATTGTGTCGTTCTTCCATGAGAAACAGTGTTCTGCGGAGTGCGAAATGTTAGAAGATACAAAATGGCTTTCAGACTTTGCATTTTTCACAGATCTTCTTTGTCATATGAACAACTTGAATGTCAAGATGCAAGGGAAAAATCAATTTATCGACGATATTTGGTCACATCTCAAAGCTTTTAAACTAAAACTTAATATGTTTGCTGGGCAGCTAGGTAAGAACGACTTATCTCATTTCCCGAGGTTAAATTCAATACCCTCAGTAAATGAAGAGAACCTTAAGAATTATGAAGATAGCTTGAAAAAACTGCATTTTGAGTTCGAACGCAGATTTCAAGATTTCAGTGCCATTCAAGCAGAATTGGATATTTTTACCATGCCATTCAACGTAAATTGTGAAGCAGTGAGGTCAGATTTGCAGCTTGAATTAATTGAGTTGCAATCTAACAATCATCTCAAGCAATTGTTTCTAAATATGCCAAAGTTAGAGTTTTACAAATCATTATCGAAAGTAAGTTTCCCAAATTTAATATCTCATGCCCAGAAAATCAGTGCTATGTTTGCTTCATCTTATATATGTGAACAAGTGTTTTCAACTATGAACCTTAGAAAGAATTATTTCAGAAGTA
>KK121990.1:177057-196059 GCA_000611955.2 Stegodyphus mimosarum
TATATTAAATTAATACTTGTATATTGTTTTTAAAATTTTAGAAAAATTCATCTTGGCCCGCCAAACTTTATTTTTTCGATTTTTGGCCCGCGATCGAAAAAGTTTGCCCATCCCTGGTTTACATACTCTGGCACGAGCATTTTTAGGGGAAAATGAAGGCTAAACAGGAAAGATAACTTAAAATAAATGTTAGTTAAAATAAATATAAACCCTACAAACTTATACATTTTGATATTCATTATTCAATGAAAAATAAATTTTACAGTTTTATTTCAGTCTCTTAAGAAGAAATTCATAATTCTTTTTTTATAGAAATCACATTTATCTATCTGGCTCAGCGCACAATTATCTTACATGAATTTCTTATCACCAGACGTTATAGTCATCATCCTAACCTTCCTGGCATCTATACTCACCGAAGTCATTAGCAACATGTCTATGGCTACCATTATGCTACCCGTGGTCAGTGAAATGGTAAGTTTCCAGTGAGAATTTTTTTTTTCGGTTAACAATTAACACATATAGAACTAATAACCTGAATCATATGTTTAGCTTCCAATAATAATTTGAAGAGTTTACAAAGGATTTATTATCAATGAGACTTTGTACATTCAATAGTATAAATACAGTTTTTCTGAAATAAAATAAAATATACTTGACATAGATAACTTCCATTGCCATGAACACTGCTCATTAAAAAAGAAAAAAGGTATTTATAATGACTCATTAAAATTTATCGGAATATAGCAGACATTATATCAATGAGCATCATATTAATGTATGTAAAGCATATTGATATTTATATATTTTACTTTATACAGATCCCCCTAGAGATGTACACCAAATTTACTTTAAATAATTTGAAAAAAATGTAATCTTCATTTCGTATCTGTTTTAGATAATAAATGATGCTCATTTCGTTTTAAAGAACTGCGTTAAAAATTATTCTTCACTGTGATACTAATTTGAGCTCAGTGAAATGAAACTACGAGTGCTTATTAGAGACATTTGTAGACAAAGCAAAAGATAAAATACATGGAACTTGAGTTTTGTTACCTTATTTAATTAAACTTGAATGTATATCCTAGAATAATTTTTGTTTATGCAAAAGGAAATCAACATTTCCTTGAAATACTTCTCTTTTAGTCGAATTGAAGTAAAATACTTGTAATGCTTCAATTTTGAAAGATTTTGATGTATATTTTACTAAATTACTCATTAAAATAAAATCCTAGATTTGACAGCTGCTAGATAGATATACTGTAACAAATATTGAATTAAATTTTCACCTGAAGAAAAATGAAATTAGAAAAAAAAAACTGATATGAAATGAGAAGCTACTACAAATTTTGGTATTTACATGTAAAAAGATATCGTTTGGTTTCTCTGGCAGGAACAATATTTGGCTCCCTTTGGCAGTGTTAATACACTCTTTTGCAAAAAAAAATCAAAGCACCATGAAGGAGTGATTGTTTATGATGAAATTGAACATGTGTATAGCTCATACACAGATAATAAAGTGATTAAAAATCAAGGTTATTGTACCTGTTCACGGCTCACAATCACCCACTGAGTGTTCAAATTAGTAGTTGGTCGAACCGCCCCTGGCGGCAATGCGTGCTTGAATTCGTCGAGGCAAGGAGTGGTAGAGGTTCCTAATGACATCCTGCGACACAATCTGCCAGGCATTCATCAGTTGTGGTGCCCGAATCTGGCGGCCTATGCTACACATGCTCGATTGGTGAAAGGTCTGGGGACCTTGCTGGCCAAGGAAGAGTATCAACCGCAAGGAGATAGTCCAGATATATGCGAGCGGTATGTGGCCTGGCAATATCTTGTTGTAAACTGGCTTCAAGATGACGTGCCATGAAGGGTAATGCAACCGGCCGCAGGATGGAATCAACATATCGTTGAGCTGTTAAAGATGCACAGAGGATGACTAAAGATGACCTGTTGTTATAAGAAATAGCGCCCCACATCATCACACCAGGGCTTAAGCCTGTATGCCTCTGTAAAACAAAGGCTGATTGGGACTGTTGACCCCGTCCTCTCCAGACATGAACACGGTGGTCATCTGCTTCAAGGGTGAAGCGGGATTCATCGCTAAACACTATACGATGACAGTCTGATAGCAGCCATGATGATCGCCTGCGACACCACTCCAGACGACTCCGCCGATGTTGTGAGGTTAAAGGCAAACGTCTTAAAGGCCTCTGTGAGCGTGACCCGGCCTCCGACATCATTCATCGTTAGCTGTCTGTAACGTCTTCGATATCATCGTAATGGCATCTTTAGTTGCTTCTTTTGGGAATTACAGTTTCAGTAACAAAAAAAAGATAAATTTCCCGCCTCTGTTACTGGTTTTATACTTTGCGAATTGAGCACTAGAAATGCGCGCTATGATCGCAGTTCCTGTTCATTTGCCTTGAAACTTTGATCATTTGCATGTTCGATCGAGATGTTTTTGCATACCAAATTTCGTCACGACCGGAGAAGTCCTTGTTGGTGCTTCGATTTTTTTGCAAAAGATTGTATTTTTATCCCTTGGTCGTTGAACTCGACAATGTGCACTTTACTGATTTTTTACGTTTTTATACTTATCTCAAATATGTATTTATTAATCTTTGATAATTTTTCTAATCTGTTACTGTTTTATTTACCATACCTTATTCTTTTTCATAGAACATAATCGATGTTAGTTCCTTGCTTTAACAATGAAAGAACCGTATTGTCTGTCGTATATATTATTCAATTAAAACATTCCAACTCGCAGTTCTCACAGTTTGTCTACATTTATCAATATTACACTTCCATTAAATACCGGCCCACTAGCAGATGGAGGGGTACGCTGATAGTTTGTCCTGGGTTCAATTTCAAGCGAATGGGCTTGCTACATGAGTATTCGTGATTTTCCTCATGTGTAATGTGGATGCGAGTCTTCCTTATAAAGTCCTCCACGAAGGTATCCTCCCCTTAGACTCATAGCCCTAGTGTTCTTTGTCATAATCAAATAAATCAAAACCAACCATTGAATGCTGTCTTTCAAGATATACTACTTCATTTGATGAAAAATTGAAGTCGTTCTCGGTACTTCCTTGTTAAAGCAAGCAGAGCTTAAGTCTTTGGGGCCATTTCAAACTTCAACGTTACAAATTATACGATTAAATTTATTAGGTTCCGGCCACAAGTGCGATGGCCGTTTTGAGAAAGTACCGAATTCTCGAATGCTCAGCGGTATGTCGTCACCTTAAAAAAACTCGATGGCTTCATTAACATTGCCAGGTAAAACTCATAAAGTGGTCATTATAAAAGAAATACGATAAAAACGTATTGCAAATCTGCAACATATCATTACAGATGCCCCAATTAAATCAATTTAGTTTATGACAGATTAAGAAAACATACAAGAAACGAGTAACCGCCCGTATAAGCGGAAATGTATGATAAGATTGAAGTTAACGCTGTTTACACAGAATTGTAAAAAAAAATGGCTTTTAAAATGTTGGCATACTGGTTGAAAATGAAAGATCGGTACTTATAAGTGCTTTCCGCATTTCGTTAAGTTATTTATAATTTTTGTTTGGGAAAATATATTTATAAGCTTAAGAAAAAAGACTGTATTCGTAATTCCATGATTTACAATTTTTGATAGCAATTTCCGGTATGAAACTTTTCGAATAAGCGGAGAATATTTAGGATGTCATTTGCCCTATTTCAAGTGGAATATCGAACTTAAAAATAACGTAAAAGAATAAAAAGAACTTTTAAAAATGCCACACACTACAAAGAATTATCAATGAAATTATAGTTTTTATATGAATTAAAATTATTAACAGGCTGAAGCTGTTAAAGTACATCCATTATTTCTGATGCTGCCAGTAACTATTGGTTGCTCCTTTGCAATGATATTACCAGTGGGGAACCCGTCCAATGCCATTGTTTTTGACGCCAGTTCAATGACAACATTTGAAATGGTAAGTCTCGATTTTCATTCCTTAAGTGCGTGCGTGCGTGTACACACACACACATACTTAAAAATATTATATAGATATATATTTCTGTCTGTGAAAATTGCAAAATCATGAAGGAATCATGCTAATAAACTAATGCTAAGTTGGCTAGCTCATGCATTAGTTGAGGAAGTTCCATTGAGATATCGTGTTAGCCATATAAATAGAGGACCATAGCGAAATGTTAAAAGCAGTGTTTCGTTATCTGCCAGCGGTAAAGAGTTCATACTAAGTCATTATGTCTCATCGATGACAAAGGCCCGAACATAAGTAGGTCTTTACTATTTGAACAGCGTCGAATAACTTGGGGTGTGCGAAAGAGGATTTGTCTATCGTGAAATCACTGCTGATATGAACATAAAATTTCATCAGTGAGGTGTGTATGGAACACTTAACTCAAGAGCAGCTAATAAGTCTCAAACCTAGCAAAAGACGACGCCTTATCCACACGACAGACATGGACCTGCAGCTTCATCTCCACAGCTTTCTTAAAGTTAGAGCACTTCTGCGGGTATGCCATTATCATTTCCAACAGTTCACCGGCGTCTACTGTTCCGTGTACTGCACATGTTTCTCCTGCCTCAAATTCACTAGCGGCCCAGCAGTAACGTTCCTGAATACTGGTGGTTCGACCTGAATACAGTGTTATGCAAACAGCCTAGCTGCATGAGTGTTATCGTGGTTTTCCCTATGTATACGTAGACACAAACCAGCTTTCCCAGAAAGTTCTCCACGAAGTCATCCCTGCCGACATAGCTCTGGCGTTCTTTGCGTAATCAAATAAGCTAAACGAAACCCACCTCCTCTCTCAAATACAATGAAGCCTACTGCTATAATGGGTTCATAAGCGCAGTCACTGACTTGCCGATTGGTAACACAGCCTTTTTTTGATTAACTTTGCCGGCAGAAAGACACTATTAAGGTAAATGTCATCTTCCGAGGTTGCATTACCCAGCATTATATTGAGCGATTGTCTAGAATAATGGTCTAGGGTACCAATGGATATGATTGACGATCTTTGTCTGCTGAAAATTGAAGGACTTTCATCACACACCGCTACATAAGAGAGGCTGTGCAACCACAAATCATACCCTTCATTCAACGTTTTCCTGGAAATAACGTCAACAGAAATGCTCGCTTCATTTTTGGCCTGTCAATTGACCAGGTACATAGTCTACTAAACATGTCGATGATTTCATGCTCAAGCAATTTGCCCGTAATACTCGTCCCGCAGCCAAACGCAAAGCAGTTCCAAGACTCGGGCAGAAGCATTGTGGAATGCTATTCCTCAGCTACATATTCAAAAACTGTTTAGTTCAATGTGACGGTGAGTAGGAGCTTATTGTAATGCATTGCGACTTCATCAAATACTGATTTGGGGCATTTAATTTTATTTTATTACTTTATAAATTTAAACGTTTCTTTGTTTGACAACAAGTTCGTACGTGGAATAAATTTCATTCAATTCTGATGATTCTTTCATGGTGATGCAAATTTAACAAAAGGAAAGCATGGGTATATGTACATATTTTATAAGCATGTGTATCTGTATCTTCCATTCACCTCTTCTCAAACTTCTTTCATTTTCTTTTCAGATGAAACCTGGAGTTATTTTAAAAATTTTGTGTTGTGCTGTGGAGCTAATTATGATACAGACATTAGGAATGGTTTTATTTAATTTGCATACCTACCCTTCATGGGCAAATAATACAGATATTTATGCAGGGCAGCAAACAGTTCTGTCTACTTATACATGGACTGCAACACAAAATATAAATAGCACAGAACAATTTAATTTAATTACTACTATACTACCAATTTTACAGAATTCTTCTTTTACTTGAGCGAAAAATTCAGCATTTAAAGTGAATAATTTTCTAAATAAATACTTTACAGCAGAGCTGAAAAGTAATATTTTATGAAATGAAGGAGTTCCTTTTCAGACCACTTATAAGAGAAATAAACCATAGCAAATTTCTTATACTAAGGGAGGAAAACTGAAGTGCTGTCCTTTTAATGATGCGTATTTTAAAATATAAAGGAGAATGGGGAATATTATTAAATCAGCGGTGGCTTACTTCTGCACATAGAAGGATCGGTTAGAGATGCGTGTTAGACCAATGGCTGTAAAGTATGGATATGTTCGGTTAATATTGAAAGGTTCATCAGAGAGCAATAAACATTGATTAATTAATAAGTGTACTCTTTCAGGTAACTCTATAAAATGATTTACAAACGGAACAAAAAAAACTGTGACAAATTGTGAAATTATACCTGTGTTTGTAAGAAATTCAAAATAAATTGCATTTTAGATGTTCCCCCCTTTAAATATTTTTATCTTTATATTTTAAGGCTTTACTTTTTATTTTACATTACATCGATTTATACAATGTAAGTAAAAGGAAACATAGTGCTATAGGTAAACATAACTATGTTTGACGACAAGTTCAACGAAGTCCATTTTTAATTAAACACTGAATAATACTCGAATTCTATGTTTGTGCATTACCTGAAAAATTATGAAAATACAATCACAACAGGAAGTCTGAAGTCATTAAAAAAATGTGGCAATTTTACTGTGGGCCACATTGACTTGGCTCGTGGGTCAAGTCATTTATTGGCCACCAGTCAAATAGTCTTTTTTAACTCTTACTTACTAATGAGAATTAAAAACTGAATATCATTTTTACTAAATTCAGAGCCTGAAGCTTAAAGGCGAAACGTCATGAGGTTTTCTCTTAAACAGAATTTAAACACGCATACATAAAAATTTAGGCCATTCAAAAGCTAGATAAAATTTGTTTTGCAATTCCATTTTTAGTTAACATCACTGCAATAAATTACATTGCAATTATATATGACTCCAAACATACAGTTTATTATGTATTTTACATGGAGAAAAACATTAACAAATTCCTTAATCGAATTCCTAATTTTTTTCCTTAGTACAAAACTTTAATTTCAGTTAGCTGGCAAAGAAACATAAATATCATCCAACAGATTAAAAGAACAATCAATTCTTCAGACTCACATTTTTATAAAGTTGCATATATTCTCGGCATTAACCTTCTTTAAAGGGATTATTGCTTTTTGACACATGCATGTCAAATAAAGTATTCTCCACCTTTAAATATTCTGATATTAAACTAAATTTGAGGAAAACGAAGAAAGAACAGAGGCAAAAGGTGACAGAGAATGCATTACTTAAAAAAAGAAATTTAAAAATCATATCTTACAGGAAAATCTCGATCATAATATCAAATCTTTTGATAACTCTTCTATAAATAGTAGCTTAATTCTTTTCAAGTAAGCTAACTTCAATAGGTGGACCAAATTATTTCAAATCTGAACCCATTTAAAATCGGATTCTGTGAAACTTAAAAATAAGTCCTGAGTGATCAAAACGCGAAAAATGGCAAACAAAATTTGTCAAACATATAACAAATGTGAATTTTTTAACACTGTATACGATGCTATATTCATTTAATCACTTAAAAAATTATTTCAAATATAAAAAAAACAGTAAAAGTATTTTACATAAGAAAATAATCCGGAAAAAAATTAAATTACACTTTGTTAGAACTCTAACATGAAACCTAAACTGTTTACACAGTACTTATAGTTTATGCAATCATAAATATTAAAGAAAACATTTAAATTTCTAAATATCAAGGGGGAAAGTATGAAATGAACATTTAAAATCATTCATAACAGAATTTGTTTTTATACAGATAGGCAAGAATCTTGAATTTTAACCAATGAAAAAGCACTTTTTTTAAGCATTTATATTTCAAACTGTTTATAGTTTACAGCAGAACGAATTATAATATACGTAATCTATAATGTTAAATACCTCATATGCATTTGTCACTGTTGCTCTAATTAACGTCGTAAATGTCATAAATTGTATATTTCAAACTGTTTACTGTTTACAGCAGAATAAATTGTAATATACATAACTTATAATGTTAAAAACCTCATATGCATTTGTCACTGTTGTTCTAATTAATGTCATAAATTATTGTGAAACAATGACATATTTATTTAAATTTTAAAACGGAAGAATCTCCCGGTTTCTGATATTATTATTACACGTTTAATACATGTGTAAATGAACATAAGAGATATACCTTTTCTTGGATTACTGTATCGTTGATTTTTTTGAATAAAATGTTATATTTCTGTTTTTGTTTTTCATAATAATTTAAAAGTTATGTTTTCACCATTAAAATACAATAGAACCCCGATTATCCGAGCTAATAAGGACCGAAGTTAACTCGGATAAAACGGATTTTAGTCTAAATGTACTTACTATAGGAAATTTACTAAAGTACAAAATTCATATAAGTAAATATCGATATACAACATACGTATGTTCAGACATAGTAGTTAATATATCTACTATAAACTTGAAAACACTTACCTGTAATACAAATGAGTTGTGTACAATATACATAACATATCACACATTTAAAAAGCAAAAAGTCGGTTTCAGCCTTCTGATTCATTGTCCTGCCTCGTTTTCTAGCCGTCGTATTGCGTAGAGGTCGCAACACCATAATGTCGCATGGTGACATACCGTCTTGCTATTCAACAAAGAGCCTTTTAGTTCGCGTTCAAGCCATCTCTGTGACTGCTCTTGGTTTGAAGAATTCCCACGTCTTCGTCATCAGAGCTTTCACTGTGAATAGTTAAAATTACAATGATCTCATCAAACAGTTTAAATTGGATATTAGTCGTTCACTCCTTCATTCATTATAGCCTCTGCAACATGCAGCTGGTTTAAGCTAGTTACTAATTCATCATCATCTGCTTCTTCGGTTTGTATCATCGTTATTCAGGGAACTATTTTTCCAGCTTTTCGGAATAGTAGATTGTCTCACGTCGTTCCACGATTTTCCAGCCAGCAAATGACATCTTTCAGATTAATTTATTTTGTGCTTTCAACAACTGTTTTGTTAGTTTCTAGACCTTTAAATATTTCAATTGCCTGTGTTGGTAATTTTATTTTAGGTTTTCAAGGCCTCGCCCTTGGTTTTTTCGTTTTGTCTGTCAGTAAAAGTTTAAACTTGTTAGCGGCAGATTTGTTCGTTAAATGCCAGAATAGCCACCTTTTCTTTACTTCGCTTGTAGGAGCTGATTGTTCTTGTTTTGATGCTAGTCTTCTTGACAACATTTTAAAATTTATAACCATTTCGTCCCACCTATAAATTTGCTGTGTGCACAGTTTATTTTTCTGAATGATATTATCAAATTTGTTAACAAAAGTCACTGCATCTGAGTTAGCTGACAAAATCTTCCCTGCAATGTTTAATTGGCGCACGCCATACAGTTTTTTCCAACGGTCAAGCCAACCTGTGTTGGCGGTGAATTCCTCTTTACTGTCTTTGCAATACTAGAAAAAGGCCAAAGCTTTAGCTTGTAATATCGGACCAGATATTGGCCTTCCCTTTTCTCTCATCTGCTGAAATCATAAAAACAATACTTCTGATGTGTGTTCATAATCGATATCTTTCATTGTTTTCCTTTACTTTGTGGCATTATCATTTCTAGTCGCATGCGCATGCAGTTACCCAATTTCCTCACTTTTCCTCTTCCAGCCATCAACTATCACTTCGCCTGAGTCTACACCACTAGCCATCCTTTCAATCGTTTCAACACGATCCAGCCTTGATAAAACCATACCTTTTCTTCTACCAGAGATCGTTCAATAAGCAGTCACTAGAACACACACACAAATAAACACACAAACACAAATAAACAAAGAAAGAAAAGAGCAAAGTCGTTCACACTGCTTTTTCGTTGCACAACCTGCTATGGCTTCGGTGTGAAAACTAAAAACCAACTGATTTATCACTCATAGAGCGCCAAGAATTGAGGTTGACGAGCTCAAGTATGATAGCAATGGAGCTCTTTATGGTTTGAATTATTGCTACAACGCAAATCTACAAATTGTTTACCTTTCGAGCGAGGCTATTTTAAAGATTTCTTAAAACATATTATTGCGTTGAGATTCAATAACACGGAACCTCCGTTAATCAAAACTCGGATAATCGGGATTACTATATAAAATAATGAATCGAAATATGTACATGTGAGATGACTACTGACTGTGTAAACTCCTAAATTTTGTTTTTTAATATCATATTTGTTCAAAACTAAGATTCGCTTTTTTTTCCCATATTTTTGTGCTAAAATTTGATAGGATCTAAACATGAATATTTTGATAAACGAAATTGCAGAATGAGAGGAAGAAGCTTTATTATACTACATAGAAGTTAAATAATAAGACTACATAAATAATTACTATGCAATTACTGCAACTTACAATTGCTATGTCTAGCTGAGCAACTTTATTTTACATCTCCATCCACTATACTGATCAGCGGTACGCCTGAATATAAGTAGGTAACACTGTATCACTAACAGTGTCCTTCGGACATAGCTAATGACACCGTTATTTCATGGAAATTCTGAAGGAAGAGAAAAAAACATCCTCTTTCTCATAATTATTGCAAGACAAAATAAATATTCATCTACACTTTCATTTCTTAAAATTTATTGTAGAATGTTAGTTGGGTCTTATTTTCAAGTAAACAATGTGCTTATTTCAAAGTATAAAATACTAGGAATCATTAAAATATAATCACGCAGATGTTCTTTACCATAGTTGTAGAAATATGAAGCAGTTATACAATAACACAGATAATTACAGTTTATTGTACAAATATTTATTTTACAGTAATAATCATATAACATACATAAAAATATATAAAAGTTATATAAAAATAGTTTTACTAACATTAGTTCCAAAACTTGGCACAAAAATATTAAAAAAAGTGGACATTTCTATACTCGAATGATAACAGCATTAATATGCATAACATTTTTCCAAATCATTAAAATTTAGAAACATGAATTAAATAAATGGAATATAAAAACTCTGCAACAGAAAACAAAAACCATTTCTAAATGATATAGTTACCAAGTAGTAAATTTAAAAATTACTGCACATTCATGAACATTTAACAACAAAAATCATATAGTTAACTCCACACTAATTATAGTGATGGTGGAGGATTCATTGGAAAAACTTTTATTTGGGAAAGACGGAAAAGTAAAACAACATGAATTTACAAAACTGTAACAGAACAGTTTAGTGCATATATATGTATCCACTGACTATTAAATAAAATACCTTAAAATAAGCTTCTAAAATAAAATACTCTTATGACAGCTGCATACATTTTAGCAGCTATTTAAACATTATACACTTAGCATATGGAATAGTTATTTCTACTGTAACCTTAAACAAAATTTGAACTACAATTTAAACTAGCAATCCTAATTAAGTGTCATTTAAAATGTATATGCATCCATCCAAAATATGAAATTCTATAATTTTTTATACAATGTTCTTAAACACATATAACAGATACAATGCTTTTAACTATACTCATATGAGATTTGTACAGAAGCTATAAAGCTCACATATTTAAAAAAAATGAACATTCATGACCATCATATATAGTATATACATACATTTATACAAAAGAAATCTTTTTTTTTTGTCATGCTGAGGCCATTAATAATTTTAAAAACCCTAAACAAGAGCCAATTTTTACAATGCAATAAAACAGCTTTGAATTGCCCATATAGGTAACTTACAGGCAATTATTCTTTTGAATATTTTAATAATATTTTATGCAAGTATTTTATAATCTTTCCAGAGATAAAGTATGCAGTTTTTATTATCAAATAATGAAGAATCTGTACATTTGTTCTTCGAATTATGGAAACTTGGAAGCACCTAGAGCCATTAAATTTTAAACACACATATTCCTGCACCCAAACATGTTAAACCCCGAATTTTGAATTTGCTGTTTTTTATTTACTTTGCATTCTGGAAACATTTCATGAATTTTTTATTAATAGATTCAGCGAATTAAAAGCAATATGTTACTACTTAGCAAAGCATTAAATATTTACCTTTCAAATTTAACCAACAAATTCATTGATTTGAAAGAAATGAATTGCCACTGTCTATGATAAAATATTTTTATCTTCTAACTGTCAATGTGTTGCCGTTTGTCAAAACATAAGATATTTCATTTTTCTTTCAAATTGAATCTGTCTATTACTGATTAACAAACTAAGTGATTTAGAAACAATAAATGCAGTTTTTCATCCCTATTATTATTAATTACTAGATGGACTCATTAGAATCATTTACCATACATTTTTTTTAATAATTCTTTTAGGTAGCTGGCCATGCAAACCACTAATAAATGGAAAGCTATTTCTTTTAATAGGGTTGCCACTCAAACAGGAGAATAAAATTCCCTGACTTTTCCAGTTTTCCCAGGTGTGTTTTAAGAAAATTCTAGTCTATCCACATAATGCACTTTGGCTGTGCTAAGAGGTAAACTAATTATGGTACCACTTAAAAACACAAAAATTTGTAAATTACATATGACTTATTACATATGACATATTACAATTACATATTACAATTTGTAATTGTAATATGTCATATTACAATTACAAATATGTAATTGTAATATGACATATTACAGGGGATCAATAGTAATATGACATTGTAATATGTCATATTACTTATTACATATTACAATTACATATGACATATATATATATATATATGTAATTACATATATATATATATGTAATATATATATATATGTAATTATAATATATCCAAAGCATAGTAATGCTTTGGATATACATATATATACATATGTATATCCAAAGCATTACGATTATAACTATAATAGGAGTTGTTTTCTCCACTGAACACTGAGATTAGAATCTGCCCATTTGGTTTAAAAAATGCTTTTTTGCAGACATTTTGCAGCTAAACGAAAGAAATGTATTTAATGATATTTTCAAATAAATTCAGATATTTTATATTTATTTAGCAGCATACATAAGCAAAAAAGATGAGCATTAAATTTCGTGATGCTGTGTCATCATTCTGCTAGAATTAGTTTCAGGATTACTACAGAGAAAATTTCCTGGAATTTAAAAATATTATTTACTAATAATAAATAAATTCAGAGGGAAGAAGCAACATTAAATGATATAAATAACATTAAAATAATTAAAAACTGAATTACAATAATCAACGGTATTTCGGCGAATATAGTTATATTAAATGGTTAGCCTAGATGACTGATTACTATTTGTTTAGAAAAAAAGTTTAAAAGATTTTTACGGTAAAATCCTAGTATACACTACGGCCTTGGCACGATTTTGAAAATTGCCGTCAACACCAAAATGACCAGTTTACTGTTCATCATAATGTCGCCAAATCCCGCGTGTACCGAGGTTAGAATAGAATACATGGCGGCTATTCTAACTTCCATGATACAGTATACTAGGATTAAACCGATTTTGTTTAAAAGAATATGTATTTTGTTTAGTGCAACATGCACTGCACATGCGCATGCGAGTCTCTCGATTCTCAAGCTTACTGGAAACTCACGCACGCCAAGAAAGTGATCCGCTTCCAACGTTGGTGCAAAAGTCACTTTTCGGTGGAAGGGGGGGGGGACGTGATCGCTTTATGAGATTCCCTGACTTTTCTCCAATGACCAAAATATTTAAATTCCCTGAATTTTTTGGCCAATTTTCGAATTCCCTGACTTTTTCCGGTTTTCCAGGTAACATGGCAACCCTGTTTAAATAATTCATGATATATTGGGTTGGCAAC
Organism: Stegodyphus mimosarum; assembly: GCA_000611955.2. Taxonomy (NCBI): domain Eukaryota; kingdom Metazoa; phylum Arthropoda; class Arachnida; order Araneae; family Eresidae; genus Stegodyphus; species Stegodyphus mimosarum. Next base: position 190,798 of record KK121990.1, read on the forward strand.
AAAGTAATTGCGGATTTTTTTTAGAAAATCAAAGACAATTTTTTCATGGAACTAAATAACTTTATTCTGTAATGTATTGCCCATTTTGATCAATGACCTTTTGCCATCTTTCAGGCAACATCATAATCCCACGTTCATAAAACTTCTGGTTTTTATTAGCAAAAAACTGAATCAGGTACGATTTGACATCATCATCATTATTGAAATTTTTACCATTCAAGGAGTTTTGTAAAGATCGAAACAAAAAGTAATCAGATGGTGCAAGGTCAGGACTATATGGTGGATGTGGCAAAACATCCCAACCAAGCTCCAATAATTTTTGCCGAGTGACCAAAGATGTGTGTGGCCTAGCATTGTCATGATGGAATACAACACCTTTTCGATTTGTCAATTCGGGCCGCTTTTCTTCAACTGCATTGTTTAATTTCGTTAGTTGTTCAATGTAGACATCAGAATTGATCGTTCGGTTGGGTGGTAAGAGTTCAAAGTAGACAATTCCTTTGTAATCCCACCAAACTGATAACAAAACCTTCTTTTGATGAATATCAGCTTTTGATGTTGTTTGAGTTGGTTCACCTGGCCTGCTCCACGATCTTTTCCGCTTGATATTGTTGTAAACAACCCATTTTTCATCGCCAGTTATCAGTCGTTTTAAAAATGGATCATTTTCATTACGTTTCTTTAGAAATCGCAGCTGTTAATGCGTTGCGTTAAATGCGTTTCTTTCAGTTCGTGAGGAACCCATGTTGTCGAGTTTTTGAACATGGCCAAGCTGTTTTAAGTGATTTTCAATGCATGTATGTGATACATGAAGCTTCTCTGCAATCTCACGTGTTGTACTGTGACGATCCGAATCGATTATTGCTTTGATTAGGTCGTCATCAACTTCAACTGGACGACCAGAGCGTTTTTCATCTCTGAGTGAAAAATCACCAGAACGAAATTTGGCAAACCAATTTTGACATTGCCGTTCTTTTAAGGCTTCGTCACCATAAACAGCACATAACTTTTTATGAGCTTAAGATGCGTTTTTTCCTTTGCGGAAATAAAATAGCAAAATATGACGGAAATGTTCCTTTTGATTTTTCATTTTTCAACGAACACCAAACGAAAACTACGCAACTGATCAAAAATCTTTTTTTACTGATTCACAGCTGAATTGCCAACTATCAAATAACAAAATGTGTTTTACATTTGTACTACGTCTGCAAACCTAAAAATTCAACTGATGTCATCTATGAGTGAAATCCGCAATTACTTAGTTGCCAACCCAATAGTTGATAAATACAGTAAGCTCTTCTCGAATGCAGGGTTATCTCATTAACACATTGCACGTGCGGTAAAATTACATTTCGCAAAGTTAACTTTTTATGGAAAAATCGGATTAGATGTAGTTCAGATTAAGAAAGTAAGTATAATTCATACAAACCGAAATATTATTGTAATTAAAAGGGCAAAATTAAACAGATGTTAATTGAAAGGATTCCTATTACTAAGTAAGTAGATAAATAATAGAATTATTTTTTCGAAAAGCTGGTGATTTTTGTTCGAGATAATGCCTGATGAAACTCATTTAAGGCTTTGCGGTTTGAACTTACATTAGAGGCTCTTTATCTTCTTATTATCAGTGCTTTCAGAGTAGGTTGGTGTTATAAGACCACCCAATTTTTCATTTGTCATTTTCATGATAGTCATTTCTCGATTAAAACTTTAATTTTTCTTCTTCCACATCTAAAAATCATTCGCTGCTTGTTGCTTTTGTGATTTGTACGATTTCTTCAGCTTCATTTTCAATCGATAGAAATCCTTTAAAATTGCTGGCAATGTGTGGCTAGCGTTGATGCCAGCAAGCATTGATTATTAATGAATTCACTTGCTCCCATGCTAGTGTGATCATTTCTATACAAAGTCTTATATCAAATTGTTTCCAAAATACCATTAGTGTTGCGTGCTTTCCTCTGTCTAGTGCTTTACTTGCAGAAACGTAACCATGCCTGACATAACAGGCTTTGAATGTTTTTTACGATCGGTTGATGCATTGGTTGGATTAAGGAAATGGTGTTCAACAGAAGAAAAAAAATCTCTATATTTAGATGCAATGTTGTGAAGGTTTTCGTACAGTGTCCTCAAGCATTATAGAGAAACAGCAAAACCGTCAACGTTTATCTCTACAAACTGCCGCACATTTCTGTGATTGTAATAATAAGTAAGTATAGTGACCCTTTCTCAATATACTCACCATTTCTTATGTCCATGGGTCTTAAATGCCTTTCCTAAGGCCAATGGCATTCAATGCAGGAACTGCACTATTGTCCAGTATAAGAACCGGAAATACGGCTTGGTATCAAAAGCCACTGAAATCATCCTTGAATTCCATCAAGCATGTATGTAACATGTTTAGAAGACAACTAATTTGTTTCCATATCTTTCGCCAGAACTTTTACAAGTTGAATATGTTTGCTTTGTGAATGGACATAGTTATCCAATAGATCACACACGCCAAACTCAGTACTTCAAGCAGGACAAACAGTCATTAGTGTACAGCAGTGTGGACAGAAAAAAAGTTATTTTCATTCTTAATAATGTATTTAAAAAAGGGAGTAAATGCATAAAATATTATCTAATATTGTAATTCATTAAAAAATTGAAAGAACGTAAGATAATTGTTAGTCGATCGATATATCATTTCTTTCCCAACAACTGCCATCATTTTCCTACAACCAGCTTGTGAATGTATAGAAACATGCTGCTCGCAACAACAATATTTGTAACTGATTTCAGATACTGTCTGTTAATCTGGATCTTGTTGAGGTCTTGTTCTTTATTAGAATGCAAAAACTGTTTCCAACTGACATACATGGAAATCACACAGAATGCAAATTTGGTGCTTTCTGGGAATTGCAGAGAGAGAGAGAGAGATATTTGTTAAATTCAGGAATATCCACTTCACTGAATATCTATTTTAGAATTCAGTCCTCTAAATTTCTGCTAATTCAATCTTTAAATGGATTAAAACATTCTCAATGTTGACTGAGCAAATACTTTTGTAAAGAGACCATTTCAAGAATTTTATATATGTCTTGATATTGGGTGGAATTCCAGGTTTTAGTAATGTATTATAATAACATTTATGTATTTTTTATTTCTCGGTGTGAACCGATGGTCATAGAAAAATGAGTCAAGGCCCATGAGTTTGACATGCTTGCCAAAGATGATTTTCTTCTTGACTGAAATGATGCTGTTGGGCATGTGTTCCCAGCAGAAGTCATCACATCTTGTACTGATAGAATTTTTTACCAAATTCTCTATTTTTTATATCATTGTTATTCATTAAACTGTTAACTATTTTCTTTGCAGTTTCCTACATTAGTTCTCTTCTATGAATACTCCATGATCTGTAAAAATTTCAATGAAATTTTAAATTGAAATTTCAATTAAAATTTTGTGTTTTTTTTATCAACCTTCTTTCTGCTTAATTTTTGGACAAGAGTGTAATATGACAAGAATAATTCAATTTTTTGCTTGAAATGTAATGAATGATTCTGTGTTGAGAAATTCTATTTAAAATTGCCCAACCTTAGCAAGGCTAAGAAATTCCATAATAATAATTTATTTAACACATAAGATAAAATGCATAAATAAAGCATAATGCATAAATAAGGCAGCGGTAAACCACAATTTCATAAGGCAAAAAATGAAACAGGAAATTTCATGCAGAAAAATATCTTATTACATTAAAAATATCTTATTACATTCATATCAAACAAATTATTACTACCATAAATTCCTTAGAAATTTTTTATTTTCATGTAAAGTGGAATTTCAGACCTTCAGCTTCATATCACAAGCATTTTTCAGATGAATTTATGCGATAAATTTTTATCTTTTAATAACTTATCATAAAATTTTTTGTATCTCATATTAAAATATTACTTTACAGAAGCATGGATTTTTTAACTTTTAACCCATTTTAACCCATATTTTATTTACCTATAATGTAGTAAAAGATGCTATGTACATCAGAAAACAAATAACTTCACTACAAAATAATCAGAAGAATAATGTCTAAAAGATCTCCACAGGGCCATATATATTTCTAATGAACTTTCACGAAGCTACAGTTCAGTGACAGACTATTAAAAGCTGCCTTGATATCAAATTTTCAAACACATTTCTAGCATAGAGGTAACACGTCAAATATAAAAGCATTTAAAGCAATTGACAGAACTATAAAAATTCATAATATTTTTTTAATGGCCCGGTGCTTTATTTAATAGCCATTAGCTTGCACCACTACAAGAGCCAGAAACAGTGGCCATTTCAGTATGGAAGCACCTAATAGGTAGCCACCGGTACGGCTAGTTACAATCATACCTTCTCAGGGATTTGAACCTGCGCCCATCGCTACTGCAATCAGGATCACTAACCACTACACCGGCCACTACCACTATGAAGAACTAATTCATAATATTTTAACCCCATAGATTACCACTTTCTACATATGTCATACTTCCAGACATACAGACAAAAAAACTCTAACATATGTATTTATGGATAGAGTATTTTATGGTTTACAATATAAAATTTACCACTATAAAAACATTCTGAATATTTTAAGCTTTCTTGTCTTTGTATTTTCCCCCTTTGTTACTGAGCGGCCGAGCGGTAAAGACACTGAACACTGGTAGTTCGGTCCGAGGTTCGAATCCCGCGAATGGGCTGGCTGCATGGGCGTTTTCGTGGTTTTCCCCATGTGTAACGTGTATACGAGCCAGTTTCCCTTAGAAAGTCCTCCACGAAAGCATCCCTCCCTCTAGGCAGATAGCCCTCGTGTGCTTTGCCATAATTGAATAACCTAACCTAACCTTTGTCACTGATTTCAGTCAACTCATCTCCACAGATATTATTTGTACAATTAAATACAAATTTGTTCTTAAATTATGACAGACCAGTATTTAATGCTATTTTTTAAAATATTAATTTAAAAAAGGGGGCCTTATTAAAAAATTGGAATCTTTATAATAGGAAAGATAGCAAAAAATGGTGCATCCTTATTCAAAATTAAATACATAATTAGACACTTAAAATGAAAAAAAAAAGAATTAATTACTAAAACAATAAGAAGCGATATAGCCTCTGTTTATCACAGTAAGCACAAAAGGAAGGAATTTTTGATTTCTTCAAATTAAAATATCTATTGAACTCTATGAAAAATAAAGCATAAGCAATAAAATATAAATTATGTAAGAAATTTTAGTGTAA
>KK121990.1:196072-236736 GCA_000611955.2 Stegodyphus mimosarum
ATATGTATATAAATATAATAATTTAAATCAAGTGATTTCATCTGTGAGTGCTTAGGAATAAATGTCCCACACATTTTTAAATATTTATGCAAGTAATTACACATAATCCATCCAGTTGATCCACTGATAGTTGTGGTATTTAGGATTACTCTGTGGATCCAACGGCTTGTTGCCTGGAGGTACAGCAGACGCATTATACTCAGCTAGTTTCTTTAGCAAAGTATCTAGTATCTAAAATGACAGGCAGATTTTATTACACTGAAAACATAGATTAAATTATGTTTAAAAAAATGAATAAAATAAACATATTATATGAAAAATGAAATATTACATGAAAATATATTTTCATAAGTTTGAAATAAAATGCTTGGAAAAACGGAATGATTTTTTTTCTTTTCATAAACCTAAAGAAAACTATGCATAAAGACTAAAAAAATATAACTAATTTAAACTAGTTGCCTTAAATTTTCGATTTCTCTATTAATTTGTCTAGCAGCTATGGCAAGTATGGAACTCAATATTAAGTATTCTTTCATGGGTCTCAAAATTTCTCTTTTCTTTCTTTTCTTATTAAAAAGAAAAATTGTTAAGAATTACAAAAAAATTATGTGATTCCCTTAAAATCAGAGACTTTAGATCTGGGTCTTAAGGGTATAAGAAAAAAAAATCAAGCTTTAAAGGCATGTAATGCATATGAGAAGACAGCAAATAACATGGAGGTGAAAATGATGCCAGATGATAGTGATATAACTCTCATCTGTAAAATAGTCAAAATAATCCATATTTATTTCTGGCATATTAATACTCCATGAGCAAATCTGCAAATGATTAAAAAAATCAATGCTCAATGAACAATAAGGATTTTTCAAAAATGCATAGAAAACATGCATCAAAGAGAATGTAACAAGAGCAAAATTAAAATGCAGTGGGAGTATATTTGAATTATATTGATGCAGTATGATAAAGGGCTGTAATTGCCAAAATATGTATTAGAGATTTGTGTGCAATAGAAACAAATTAGCCAAGTTGAAAAGAATAAGCACACACTGGACAGCCAGAGCAATAACAGAACGTCTTTATACAGAACTACTGAAACACAGCACCAATAATATTGCTTTTAACCATTTGTGACCATATGAAGCCATCTGCACATCTATAAGTAACCATCTGAAATTTTAAGAAATGATTTTTTAGTTAAAATAAATTTCTATATTACAGAGTTACATTCCAGATGATCACCCTGTTATCTACTGATGATAAGTAAGTATTAAAAACATGGTTCAGCTGCAATCAACATGCCATGAATTTCCAGCTAATCTATGTCTCAAATGATGGTCATGTTCCACAGTACCAGCGGACTCTATGTACATCTCGAGGTAATTCAGCTTGTGCATGAGAGCTGCCTTTATCATGGCATGCAACACATCTTTCACACCAGGAAAAAATATTTCAATTACTGTTTCCTGGAATAACCTTGATAGTCTTCCATACACTTTTCAAAATAGGGCAGTACATTCATGACATTCTGAGAACAATTTTATTATAACATAGCATCCCCTGCTTGATTTTTCAAAGCAATGCCCAGTCTCTTAAAGCTAGTTTGGTCATCTTACTTTTCACTGATGGAAAGTATCTGATGCATGAAAGGATGTGCCTACGCTAATCTGAAAACAGATTTCACATATATCTGACATGTTACACCTCAGTGTACAATCATATTTCTAATATAAAGGATAACTGATTGGATCTAAGCTCAGTACAACAAAACACCAACTTAGATTTTTGCAACTGTTCTCTGGATAAATAGCCTCACTACTTTGGGATCATTTTTTCAAATTTTCCATGAATATCCTTTTTTCTGACCAAATGTATGTTTTATTAGTATACCACATTTACTCAAGTATTCTTTCACCTTTTTTGTACTAATTTTACCACTTGAAAACTGGGAGGGTAAAAATATGCAGAGTATATTATTTCTAAAGAGATGCTTAAAAACAGCACATTAATTAAACACACCAGTATTAAACAGCATTACATTAAACAGCACACACCAGTATTATTAGATTATGTATTTCAAAGGGACTGTAAATTTCAATATTATTCTTTTGACTCCTGTAAAATAATTTGCTATTTGTATATATATTTTATACTGTCACCATAAATCTGAATCTAAATCATGCTGAAAAAACTGGAGGGGGAGATTATGTAAGAAGGAATAATCCTTTAATTCCTCTCAGTTTTCAAGTGGTAAGATCAGTACAAAAAATTTATGTTTATAATAATTTTTCTGGACTGCATCTTTCCATTTCATGCTTGCTTATGCAATTTAAGTAAATATAGTAGATATATATTTTTCTTTTAATTCGAAATCTAGAAATAAAAGTCTTTAGATCTGATTAACAAGAAAAGTAATTTTAAATTATTAAGAGTATACAATTTATAAATCACAATCAGTTTTGTTAGCACAGGCAGTAATGCAATAAAAATGCAGGAGATAATGTATAATTTTTTTAAAAAAATTATGTAACAAATTTTCTAAATTGGCATTTAACATCTTGTGAATTTATAATATTACTAGACACATAGCTAAAAATTTATTGAATAATTTATTTCAAATATTAATAGAAACAGGCAGTTAGAGCTCCATGAGTTATTCTAAGCCTCTGTACAGCTGGGCAAATTGTTAACAAATAATAACATGATATAGCTCTCCTCTCAGTAATATTTTTATAATGCTATAGAAGGTGCAAGTTTTTAAATTTTTTGTCATAATTAAGTATCAGAAAAATATACTCAACATAGGAATGAAAAATGAAAATCTATAATAAATAACCATGAAAATATCAATAAAGTAATCCAACTTACTTGTGGTTTATCTTCAGCTAAATTATAGTACTCACAAGGATCATTTTGAACATCAAATAAACATGGTTTTTTGGCAGGATAACAACTAGCTGTTGCATTTTTAGGTATAGGTCCACATTTTATTTCAGCTTTATGGTACAATTTTTCTGAATAGCTCTTTGTGTTTCTAGTTTGAGTAACATTCTCTCTTCCAGATGGTCCATACCAACCATCCCACTGTCCACCATACACAGTACCTTGTATTACTTTGAAATTTCCCACTCGAAGAGCAGATACTTTGTTAATAGGATCAATGTTTAATAATACTTCAGATCGAGGTGAAGGTCTGTTGAAAGACAATGTATCCCAAAGATCATAACCATCTAACTTGCCAAGAATAGACACATTTCCACCTGAAACAAGATATACTCACCTTTTAAACTATGAAACTTGAATCATCTACAAATAAATAACTACAATTAAAAAGAAAAGAGAAATTTTACAAATATAAATATTTATGTATGTCATGTATATAAATAGAAATTAATAGAGAGTTGGCTAGTTAGTTAGGGAAGATGAAACTAATTCACTTTTTAGTGATGGTTAAAATAACTTAGCAGGTGATTGATAGCTGTAATGGAATGGCAATGGTTTATTGCATAGATGGAATGATGGACTTGCAGACAGTCATGGCCAAATTCAAAATAATTTTATTTTTAGATAAAGCAGTTCTAGGGACACAATATTTGCTTCACACATGATTATGAGTGCAATAGGCACCCCACAATTTTGCATAAGAAGCTTACATTTTAGAAAATGGAAAAAGATGTACAGCAAAGCAAGAGACATAGCCTATAATAGCAGCAATAGGTAAAAAAGTGAAGCATACTAATCAGATATAATCTCGGTTCTTTTTTTTTTTTATTCTGGACAGTGAAAGAGCAAATGTTTACAACAATGAAGAGAAACTGCAGGGAAAGTATGATATCAATAATACAGTATAGAAGTACTGAAAGGGGTTATATTAGGATTAAAACTTTAAAGGACTATCGCCAATTTGTTAAGTTTAATTTGTTAACAAATCTCTGTCATTTTTTTGTAATATATATATGTACATGTAAGATAAAATATGCAACTCAAAATTATAACTTTAATTTGGCAGCTCCTTTTTCTTTCCCATTTTAATCGGGCTATCTCCACTTTTTATTCTAAATTATTTATAATAATTTTTCTGGACTGTGTCTTTCCATTTCATGCTTGCTTATATAATCCTTCTTCACTGCCACATCCTGTATCCAATTTAAACAAAGAAATCAAGTTCATAAATACAAAGCTACTATTACGCAGTCCTTTTTTCCCCACTTGGCTTTGCTGGTACTAAGACGCATCACTTTGCTGCACTACTTTGTCCTTTGTCTAAGATGTAAGCTGTATAAAATTGTGGGGTGCATACTGCACCACAAATAATGCTTGTGTAATGTTTATGCATATCAAGGCTTGCTCCAATACAAAAATAAAAGAAGGTACTCTTCTGTTATCAAGAACGGATTCAGAAATGTATGCATGTATGTATAGTTGTATGTGTTCATGTATGTGTATATGTACAAATGTATGTGTATATACATGCACATGCATACATACATACATACATTCTTGAATATGGTCCCGATAACAGAAAAGTACCTAAAATTATGTGTTTAAATCAACGGCCCCATCTAATCTCTCATCCAAGCAGCTCTTTTTCTAATCTTAAGTCATCTACACAGAATGTATTATATTTTTAATTAAATAGCACAAGAATTAATTAATAATTTAGTTACATCATAGTAATGGAAAAAACTAAACATGCATTATTAGCAAAATAGTGAAATTAGGTGTACTTATGAAATTTATAAATGCAAAATCTTTTAAAGATAACATTTAATTATGAAGCTTTCATTCCATCAATGATAATTTTTAAGTTTTCTCAAGCAGCAAAATCAGTATAACTTTAAACAAGAATACTTTATGGGAACTATAATGCCTGTAGAATAGTTCTGAATTCTGTTTCACTGCTTTAAGATAATAATTGAATTTTTATTTCATGAACTTGCGATCAAGAAAAGCAGAAATGAAAATAAGAAGGCTGAGCAATATTAACAGTGGCATTTATAAACCTGATTTCTTTGTTTAAATTCTGGGTCTACGTTTGGATACAAGCTGTCATTATGCAGGAGGATTAGATAAGTAAATATGAAATGGAAAGATGCAGTCCAGGATTATAAATAATTTAGAACAGATAGCCCAAATTAAAATGAGAAATAAAAATGACTATTGCCAAATTAAAATTAATAATTTTGAGTTACATATTTTATATCTTTACTGATTGAGGATATCAGTATAAATTTACAAAAACTTTTCAAAGCAATTAAGCATTAAATTTTGTTTATAATACCTAAGGAAGAGATAATTACCAAAGAAGAGGTTACAATTTCTCTTTCTTAGATTCCTTCCTTTTTTCTCTTAGGTTACAATTACTTAAGAAAGAAAAGAAAGGCTTGGAAAGTAATTGTTGGATAATAATAAATTGTTTTATGATGGTAGATATGAGGCAGACATACATATGATTAGAAATATAGCATGATTCCACATTGTGCAATACCAACAGCAGACATTGTACTTTGTTTTCCTTCATGCATAAAAAAGGTTTGCAGAGGCATTTTGCCTGAGATTAATCTGTTGCAGAGCGACACTTTTTCATTAATGATGTTAATTTTTTCACTAAGGACAACCAATGAAGACAAGAAAATCAGTTGCAAGGCTTAAAGAAGCAAGAATCATCTGGGATTATAAAAGCTGGATGGTCAACTCAGCAAGTAACCATTTAGGCTGTTCTGACTTTACTGTGAAGAAGTGGTGGGGCTAGTGGACAAGAAATAGATTACATACATGGAGGTCAGGCTCAGAAACCCTTGGTAGACCAATTAACAGGAGACCATCATGTCACTAGACATGAACTTATAGTGCCAACTGTATCAGTTGTCCATTATCTTGACACATGCAACACTTTCATTACGGGCTTTGTGTCTGTATCATCTCAAGGTGCCTGGCTGAAGGACATTTGTTACAGTGGTACCCATTTTGTGTGCTGCTAATGGCATCCACACACACTCACCTCCATTTGAAGTGGTATCACGGTCGAAGGGATTGCACTGCAACTAAATGGAATCAAGTTATCTCCATCAATGAACTGAGATTCAGTTTCAGTAGTGATGACAATCATGTACATGAGTAATGTCCATAGTGAATGCCTCAGTCCTGCTTTTCCTTTATAGCTACAGTGTACTATATGTATTCAAGATTAAAGTTATAAACAGCTATACAGGAAGATTCAGAACTGATAAACGTCCAACAAAAAAGGAAGTAAAATCTTACAAAAAGTTGAAAAATATTCTATAATACTTTGATCTAAAGTTTAAGATTTCAAAGAATAAATGAGTTAACAAATATGTTTAACACTAAGAATTGAGAAACGTCCAACAGAAAAGGAAGTAAAATCTTCAAAAAGTTGAAAAATATTCTTTAATACTTTGATCTAAAGTTTAAGATTTCAAAGAATAAATGAGTTAACAAATATGTTTAACACTAAATGTTTTGTTTTTTTTTATCAACTTAATCTCTGAATCCATAAGGATTTGTGGCTGTCAGTGTATATGCTACCGGCAAATTATGAAATGCCAACATTCTACAGAAAATCTAAGCATTTTTAAGCAAAGTATGAAACATGAAAATTATCTGAATGTTATATACTTTCCTTACACATTGTATGTACATAGATAACTCAGAAAGTAAATTCTGTTTTCTATTTTTGCCAGAGAATAACTGCGTTTGTTAGTTCAAACATGCGCATTCTTTCTGCTGAGTTAATAACAAGCGGGAAAAGGCATTTTCAGATTGCTGCCTTATGCAGTGTTTGTTTGGTGACAGTTTAAAATGTTTAAAACAATCAAGCATTCTGCTGCATGTGAGATATAGATAGTCGTCCAATTTCTCAATGTGAGGAACACCAAAACTTGTGAAATTCACAGACAAATTTGTGAAGTGTACAGATCCAATGCGATGAGAGATTCCATGGTCAGAAGGTGGGTGAGGCAAATCAACGAAGGGTGTGAGGTGCCAATCTCTGATTGATGATGATTTGATTACCACAGTTACTGTGAAATTTATAGAAACAGACATTTTTTCATAATGACACTTTCCCTGGAATTTCCTCAGATTTCTAAGTCACTTCTGCATGAGAATGTGTCCAAAAAACTACTCGATGGATACCTCACAATCTGATAGAGCAGCAGATATTGAAATATCAGGGCAGTGCTCTAGACTTCCTGAAGATGAAGTGGGTGATGCCTTTTTGAGTCAGATCATGACTGGTGATGATACTTAGGTGTGTCATGTAACCTTGGAATCCAAAACTGCAGTTGATGGAATGGAGGCACATGTCATTGCCAACACAAATGAAAGCCAAGCCATTAACCACATGTTGCATATTGAAGTGTACAGTGTTTGGGGATTGACGTGGTGTTTTGCTAGGGTATTTCATGAAACTTGGACTGGTCATGATTGGATTTCATGTCATTTGATTTTGTCCTTCAATATAAAATAAAACCACGATTGAAAAATAAAAAATCACAATTTGAAGAAAAAATTAAAAATCACGATTTGAAGAAAATAAAATCATGATTTGAAGAATAAAATCATCACGATTTGAAATAATTCAAATCACAATAAAATTTATTCTTTAGAAAATCACGATTTGAAGAAAAATTTATTCTTTTTAATAATAAAAAGAAAATTGTCAAACTTAGAGGAATCAAATCCAGCATAACACAAAGTTTACCAAAGAAGTGCAGAAGTTTTACCAAACATGTTGTTGAAGAATGGTCTGAAACAAGTATTGCAGGAAATAACAGTTTTCAATCTTGTTTTTTGACTTCATCGCAAGTAAATTGGGCAGATACTGAAAACTGTGTTGAGTTTTTATCGAAGAAAAAATATAACAAAAATGTTAAAATGGTGAAAATTGCCTGTTTGAAGAAATTAGAAGACTGAATGTATATCTAAATTCTGATAAATTAGAACAATCGGAAAATCAACATGTTGAAATTCATAAAAGATGGGTAGAAATAATTAACCATTTCAAAAATGAACATATATATGAAAATTCAATTACTCTTGTTGGAATGCAGCAGTTGAAAGAGTTTTTTCAACTGGTAATGATTTTTGGACAAGTGAGAAATCAAGATTGAAGGTTGATATTCTAGTTGCAGCACTTAACCATAAAATTCGACATGAAAGATATTATTTGTTCCAAAAGTTCCAATATATTGTTACAAAATGATATACTGACAAAAAATATTCATTCAATGGAAAAATACTCATTCAATTATATAATTGAAAGGGATGTTGTTAACGTAATTAGCGTATTTTTGCTTGAATTAATAAAATGTTTCATTTATTTACATTGCACCTTTTTCTGAAATTTCTTTTGTCCTCCTTTTCATTGTAAAAAAAAAAATGGTCACCTTATTTAAGAATCATAAATTTTCTGAGATGATCTTGGTTCACTCCAATAAATTTGTATTCTCTGTCTGGTTGAGCCTAAAAATCAATGAGATCTACCTGATAAAGGGGATAAAATTCAGAAAAAAACTCACAGCTTTCACAACAATGCCTTTTTTAACACCTTTCTGTTTTTTTCTGGTGAATGCTTACAAAGCTGGATGTATATTTCAGTATCATCATGTAATGTTTTCGTATTCAGTTGAAATTTCTTCAACATTTTGTCATACATGAAATAACTCAGTTTGTGATGCAATACTGCATAGCCTTGATTAACAGAATAAACAAGTTTACTTTTATTTCCACCAACATCACACCATAGCAACTCAGCAAACAATAGCCCCATGGATTCTTCATAGCAGTGCCCTTGGTTTTTCCACATCATTTATATTAACTTCTGATAAATATTTTTGTTAATAACACAATGTGTTTTTCCCCAGTTCATGGAAGAATCATTGTTGGCTGTCTACTGGTCATGTATTATTGCATGATTCCTTCTTCCACACTACATTTTGCTCTTCCATTTTCATGCACTGTAACAGAGACCTAATTTTTTGTTGAACAAATTCACATATAAATATCATGCATTTTGTTACTCCTGAACAGTGTAAAATGTAAATGGTAAATTCTAAGTGGAGAGTTAAAAGTCCCATGACTTGCTGCATGATATTCAAAATTAACTGGCGATGTATTTCATACTTTGCTGGCTTATCATTTGGTAGTGCACAGAATGCCTGGAAAATGTGTATGAAATAGTAATCATTTTATATTTTCCCTAAACCTAGTTAGGCATTGTACACAAAGCCAGATTTCAAACTTTTCTGGTATTAGAATTATAATACACTCAAATCCATCAACTTTTACATGGACATTCTTTACAATTTTCCCACTTTCACCTTCTCATTACTTAATATTTTTAAAGAAGCTCTCTTTTCATATGACCGTTTTGATGTGTGAATTGAAAAAACACTAAAAGAAATTTAAATTTCCTTATTAAATAAAAATTATTATTTTGATGACAATTTAATTCTTAATTCCAATTAAAATTTGTTCTTATACAATTCTTATCTTCAGATAATCAAAAAACTGGTAACAACTTTTTTATTACTTTAAAAGTATATGAAAATAACAGTATATGTAGTGAAAATATTACCTGCAGCATGATACAAAGTAGGCAACCAGTCTGTGATGTGCATCATTTCCATTGATGTGCGACCACGTTTTTTCAATAATGGGCTCCATATAAATGATATACCTCTAACTCCACCTTCCCACAAAGTTGCTTTCACACCCCTTAAAGGCCAGTTCGAAGCAGCATTATCATTGAAACCAGCTGCAGGTCCTCCATTATCAGTTGTAAAAACAATGATTGAATTCTTCAACATATTTTTGGCTTCTAGAGCAGAAACAATAGCTTTCACAGAATCATCCATTGCAGAAACCATACCTTGAAATAAATTTTAAATGCCAACATTTAAAAATAAAGGGAGTGAAAACTGCAAACAATATCCTTATATTTAAATTTTAGAGTAATAAAAAAGATCTTTTATTTAAAAGAAAAGTTATATTTACACTTTACAAATCACTAGATATAAGAAAATCCATTGAAACATATACTTTTCCATCAAAACAAAATAAAACCAAATACAAAAGAATATGCGGCTATTGTGTAAACTACGTGAAAAATAAAATTTAAAAAAATTTCTTTTTTATTAAAACTAGTGCTTCTTACAATAACATCATGTTAATATTAATTTATGTTATTTCTTGTTCTTGTATATTTAAAGCAACACTTAACTGCAAAGAAGTGCTCATAACTGCCACCCTTGAAATGTGAAAAACGAGAATTTTCGGGAGATTTTCATATTGCACAGTGACGCTATTTCAAAACAACTCCAAACTGATTTAAATTTTATTTATAGTGAATGTTCAGTTTAATGACTTACTCATAATATGATTCTTTTGTAAAATATATTAATAGTTAATTAGCTATTCTAGATTTTATGTTCTTTGACTAAATTTATTTTGTAATGCTTTTATGCTCTGGTAAAAGAAAATTTCAAGTACAGAAGAACAGTTTTTATTCATATTCTAAATGCAATAAAGTAAATTAATGATTATGTACATACTATTCTGTGCTAAACTGAGTTATGTACCACATACTGACATAAAACTAAATTAAATGCATATATTGATACAAATTTTGCATAATGTAACAAGAAAAGTCTAAAGAGAGTGAAAGCTCTGCTGGAAAAGTAAAAATACTGAGCAAGTCTATTTAACACTGAGGTAAATGGCTAACTGGAGAGAGATCGCCAAGATGATGAAGGTTCTAATGACTGAATTTTGTCACCAAATATGGGGAGAAATCACACATTGTCACCAAACTTGGTGACATTTTGGTTCAGTCCCTGTATGACGGTAAGTGAATAACTGTAATTAATCCCAATATGTAACAGTACCTGCATCCAGCTCATATGCAATTTTAACCATACATGCCTTCAAGTGATTTTGAGAAATGGAAGTTACTAGAGATTTCTCATTCGGTGGCTGGGAGAAAACTATATAAGACTGGAGGGAGCACCAGTTTTCAGTTTCTAGTTTGGAGTTGACATCAGAGTATTGAGAGATCTCCATGCGAGCTTCGCTCTTTACATGTGTTTTGCATTGCGTTGTGTTTAACATTCTTGGAAGTACTTGACTGTGCTCTGTTATACTGAGAAGAACTGCAGGGATACTTTTGTCTATAGTGTCAGAACCGTAAAGAGTTTTTTAGGGAAAATTAATTCTACCAAGCTATCATCAGTTCTGTGTGCATTTAATCCACAACATACCCATACATGTGGAAAAATTTTTAGTGTCAGAAGTGGGGCTGAATGGCAGTGACAAGAGCGATGGAGAGGCGACTAAGACAGTTTGTGACAACCTTTGCTGCATTCCAAGAAAATATGAAGGGGCTATCAAGTCCGTTAAAGAAGCGATGAAAGTGGACCAAGAATTCATTAAAGAAGTGATGAAAGCGGACCAAGAGTTCGTTAAAGAAGAGGTAAAAGCCGTTAAGTTAAAAAAGACATGAAAGCGGGCCAAGATGAGATCGGTCAAAAAAAGATGGAAGGGGTCATCAAGTTTGCTCAAGAAAAGATTGAAGCAGGTCAAAAGGAAACAAAAAGAGAAATTACTGTCATAATGGAAGACAAATTCGACATTACAGAAGGCAAAATAGACAGGGCTAAAAAATAAAGTTGGAGAAACTGAAGAAAAACTTTCTACTGTCAAATAAGAGACAAAAAAAAGGGTCAAAGAATAATTTGATGACAGAGTTTATGCTGCTGTTGCCAAGGAAGTTGACAGCTTGAAGACATCAATAATGACAGCTGGTTACAAATCTGACTTCTAGTATATATGCCATACCGACTCTCTCATTTGCCATTCACACATGATAGAAATACCTCTTACAAGACTTAGTTCTCTGCCACAAACAAAAATTGACGGAATTCCGAAACTAAGAACTGTCATTTCGCCACTTCACCGAGAGAAGGCGCACTGGATATCCCACAAACTTTGCATGAAAACCAAAGGCTAGACTTCTAAGCTCTATTCTGCATGTTGGAAATACTCTGGTAAGAAGTGTTTAAACGACTATAGTAAGATTTACTTGAAATCTTGCGAACAGAACCACACAGAAGTACTCCAGGAGCTCACCACAGATGTTGAAAGGCTGGCTCATTTCACCTTTTCAGACTGCCCATCAGAAACAAGGGAAATCCTGTCCCTGCAGTACTTCATGGATGGCATCAAGGATCCTAAGATACAGAAAGTCTTGCAAATGGTGGATGTCAAGGATCTAAAAAGCATTTTAGAGTATGCCATGAAATTCAAGGTAGCCCAGCAAGTAACTCATACACTACTTCCCAATCAGAGCTGTTCATGCCCAGGAGTTAGTGGATCATGTGACTGCCAGTATACAGGATTTAGCCAGAAATTATTTTAATGCTTTATGGCAGAATAGAACTGGTAATGAACTCATCCTAAAGTGCTGGAACTCTGGTGGTGAATGCCACATACGAAAGAACTGAAGAACAGCCCAAGGCACAGGAGGCCACATTACATTGGGAAGTGCCACTTACTATCACACTGCATATGTGGCTTGCATACAAGGATTAGTCTTTCTAAAGAAATATAATTTTCCTTTGGACATTAAAACTAACGAACTGCATTCTGCTTTTGATGGCATAACACTCTAAGATGGAGCTAAATCTGTTCATTGTTCTACATTATGGCTCATGAAGATATTGCAGCACCAGCAAGAACATAACTTCTACTTCTGGGATCCATAGTCGAAAACAGAAATATCCAATATGGCAAAATGGAATATCCTAAGAATTATAACTACCCGAAATAGTACTAGTAGTCTCGGCTATCACTGATATCAAGGACTGTCATTCTGGTGAGATTTGCCAATGTAAGGGATTAAGCGAAAGTCATTAGGAAAGGCAAAGTTGTTGCAGAAGTGACCTGTATTACTCCAGTGACCTGTATTAAATGAATCAGTAGTCCTTCAAAGCCTGTACCTTTGGTCAGCCTAAGATAGGAGTTATTGCAGAATGCACAACTAAGCAATGAAGAAAGGAGTGCTACATAATCTGACCTTAAAGAATTTCAAGATGTTTTCTCCTGCTCACCTTCTGACATAGGTCAAACCAGTTTGGCACAGCATAGAACTGATATGAGGATCATCCACCAATCAAGCAAAATCAAAGACGTCTACAACAGAAAGAGGTAAGAAAACTTTAAAAGGACATGCAAGACAGTAACGTTATCAAGCCTTCCACAAGTTCTTGGTCTTTCCTATCATCCTGGTCATAAAGAAAGATGGTTCAACTAAATTTTGCATTGAGTATTGACAACATTCTGGACACTTTTGATGGAAGTAAGCTGTTTTCAATGCTAAATTTAAAGAGCAAATACTGGTAGATACAGATACACCCTGAGAACCGAGAAAAGGTGACATTTACGACCCAAAAAATACTTTGGCAGTTCAAGGTAATGTCATTCAGATTATGTAATGTGATGGCAACATTTGAACACCTTATGGTGACCGTATTGAGATATCTTTTTTACAAAGCCTATCTGATATACACGAATGACATCATCATGGTCAGGATTTGTTTCGAAGAACATTTTGAAAACATTAGGAATGTGCTCAGAAATTGAAGAAAGCTAATATAAAATTAAGTCTTCCCAAATTTAAATTGTTTAGACAAGAAGTGACTTAGTCCGGATATGTCATCTCTGCCAAAAGTGTGTATATGGATCAAGAAAAAGTATCGGTAGCTAAAGATTGAATATGCCCCGAAAATGCCCATCAGTTGAGAAGTTTCTTAGGGCTTTTCACCTACTATAGGAGACTTGTGAAGAACTATACTTCCATCACAAGAGCTCTTCACAAGCTGACAGAGAGCAAGCAAAAGTTCTTGTGGACAAAAGAATGTGAGGATGCATTTATCAAACTGAAGGGGCTTTGACATCTGCTCCAATCCTAATGTATCCTCAGCTTGATAAACCCTTTATTCTCAACATGGATGCAAGCAATGACACAGCCAATGCTGTTTTGCCAAAGAAATAAATGGTCAAGAATGTGTTGTAGCATGCTGGAACAAGGGTCTACCTAAACTGGGGAAGAATTACTGTGTCACCAGGAAAGAACTGCTTGCCATAGTTAAAGATGTAAAACATTTCCATCATTATCTCTAAGGCAGAAAATTCCTGCACCACACAGATCACAGTTGATCATAATCATGGTTGACCTGACTCTTAAATTTGAAGTCCCAAAGGTCAAATACAAATGTGGATACAGAGACTCCAGGAATATGACATAACTATCCATCATTGGAAGGGATTGCCCCATGGAAATGCTAACCCCCCGTCTAGAAGATCCTGCGCAGAAACCTACCAATACTGTTTCAGGGTCGAAATGAAATACGAGCTCATTAATCCAGTTTGGCATCAAGTTACAACTTATACATCAGCTGATCAAGATCCATAGAGTTACAAAGAAGTCAGAAAAACCTGCTGGAAGGCAGCAACGTTAAATACATAATTGTCTTTATGGAGTGGTCAAACAGTAAAGCTACCCGCAGGACATTTTGCTCTATAGTCCTAAGACAAAACAATATTGGGTTCTCTGCAACTCACTTTATATTCGAAATGGCAACTTGTACCAGATGTTTGGATAAAATGATGAAAAGGTGTTTTGGAAACTGACAGTTCGAAGATCCAGGATGTTCTTAAAGAGCTATATATCAGACTGACCTGAGGTGACTTCAGAGTTCGAGAGTGCTTATACTGGAGCTATACAGGGATTAATATGCAAAAGCCTGCCAATTTTGCCAGAAAATACAAAAGAAATGCAACCGAGGGAAGCTGCAGTGTTGCAATGTAGAAATGCCTTTTGAATGCATCACTTCTGCCATTCTGTGACCTCTGCTATGAACTGCTGAAGGCAATAAATACATCCTTGTTGTCATTGATTACTTCACAAAGTGGCATGAAAGGTAAACCCACAAGTAGCAATTGCCAGAAGAAAAAAGAAAAGGGCTGCAGCATGCATTAAATGAGGGTGTGAATAATAACAGCTGCCATCACCACAGCAAATGAACATAAAAGTGTAATGTCATAATAGCACTCACTTATCTAACTGCAAAAGGAAATGAAGAAGGGCAACTGGGAAATAGTGGCTCAAATGTAAGGCAGCAGGAAAAGTAAAAGCAGCAAAACGCCATGAGATTCACAAATTCGTGTTATTTATAATCTAGTACAGTTAAACCAAAAGTTAAGCATTTCAGACAATGAAAAAATTCCACACTGAGAAGAAAAACCAATTATAATATTCATCTCATTTAATCAGACAAACTGAGATGAAATGTATTCTTGTCTGATGAAATTGCTTAGTCATGTTGAGACAAACCTGTTGGCAAAAAACTGTTGCCAAATGAAAGAGATGAAATCTCTTAGCTGTTTTTATAAGTTTCTAATAACTCCAAAGACTTTAAATTAAAGTGACCTCGTCACAGTCATTGAATTTAAAACCTAAAGTTGTTCATTATGACAGGCTAGCCCCTTATTATGATAACAGCTCATAGTCCAAATAGTGTATATACTAATGTAAATGATATACTAAGACCATAGTTCTATGTGCATATAAATTTGCAAATTTTTGCATTTATTTATTGGTTTATTATTTGATTGGTTATATATCATTTATTGAAGTTATTATTTGAATAGTACATTGATTTTCCTAAGTTATGACTTCCTGTCCACAGATTGTACTGGCCGAGATATGCACTTTCACTGAAAGATATTAAGTGTCTGAGATGACTATCAAAAATCTTGACATATTTAAAGGAGTGTGACAAGGAGATTCTCTCTTTTGTCTACTTCTTAATATAGCATTAAAACAGCTATTCATGATTAAAACATTAATAGGAATGGATATAATTTTTCTAGATTGGTACAGCTACTTGCATATGCTCATGGTGTTGATATGATTGTCAGGACAAGAGAGGCTTTTCTTAGCCTTAAGTTGGTGGCAAGTCAGATGGAATTAATTATAAATGAGGAGTCAACAAAATATATGTCTTAAAAAACAGAATCCTGTTCCATACCTTAAAATAAGAATCCTAAAAATTTTAATCTATAAAGAGCTTTCTCTATTTGGGATTTATTATTATCACTGATAACAGATTATCACCTGAAATCCAGAATCAGCTATATCTGACAAATAAGATTTTCTATAGGTTAAGGAAATATTTCAGATCTAGATTTCTTTCAAGAAACACTATGTTTTTGATTTACAAAATGCTTGTCAGACCTATTTTGACATATGTTTCTGACCTGGATGATAACAAAGCTGGAGGAAAATTATATTGAAACTTTTGAAATAAAAATTCTATGGTGTATTCCTGGTGGCATAAATGAAAATAATATTTGGAAGAGGAGGTAGAATTTTGAGCTTTACAGACATATGGACAACCTGATATCTTGAAATATATATAAATTAATAGAGCAAATTGGCTAAAATGTTACAAAAAAGTACTGCTTTTTAAAAGCTCACTGAAATCCAGAAGCATGGAAGACATGGCTGAGATGGGTTGATTCAGTGGAGTTGGATTTTTTAACGAAGAACTAGAGATTAAAGGCAACCAAAGCGTTATCATAGAGAAATCTTCAAATAAAGGCATCGGCCCACAATGGGCTGCATGGTTCCCTATGATGATTTCAAAAGTTGGAAGTTGAGTGATAATATGCATGCAACTTTTTTAAATTTTGTTAATATTATGTGATTAAACACACATTAAAATGTATCAATAACCTCAGATTAAGTAAAACAAAAATTAAAGCCTTATATTTGGAAACAAGATTTAAGATGCTGCTGGTGCTCTAACACAAAGGAAGTTCAAAGTCTGATAGATTGTTGATTGTTAATGTACTCTATAAAGCTTAAATTATTTTAGAAAAAAAGTGGTTAACTTAAAATCAAGTAGTACACTTTAGTGAAGAAATATTTTAATAAGCAGTGAGCATTTTAGAAATTACTAAACAAAATTTATAATGTACAATTTTTAGATTTCTTTTTGCTTTATGTGTAAGATCTGCTTCTCGCATTTAAAAATACAATCAACCTTCTCAAAGTGATCATGTCTGAATGGGATCAGTATTTCTAAGAACATAAATAAATACTAGTATCAAATTTATTTAAAAGACACCTCCACAAAAAATCAAGTTCATAAGGCTCCAGAGAACAAATTCACTTATAATATTCCAAAAGATTCAGCATCAGATAAATTTTCACGTAAATTTTCTTCTCTTCTGATATTATCTGCTACTTATTTTCATAACTTCTTACAAAAAATTACTGATAAATGGATTTAGAGCATTTCAGTATTTTTCTTAATGAATTCCAAATATCTTGAATAAGGCAAACCTAAACTTAAATCTATAAGCACCATCACTAACAGTTGTCTTCTCTAAAACCATAACCTCAATAAAAAAAACCCAAAACATCTGGAACCATGTCAGTTTATCTTAGGAAAAGTTCACTGTATGTCGATATAGGAGAGGAGTCGATTCGGAGAGGAGACGAAGATAAAGAGGTACATAAAGTACACAGAAAAAGATTTCAATGTCACATACCAGCAAATATTTTTCTGTTTTTGTCCTTAATATTGGGAAAACGTTTGATGTAATTTTCTGGTGCCTGAAGAGTTGCATAAGAATTGGCACTATGAACAGCCTGGTATGCAACATATAAAAAAAGAGGCTAAAAAATAAATTTCAAACAGTTAAACATACATCATAATATAAAGATTTTAGAGTCATATATAATATGAATAAGCTACATATCAAGAACTAGAAACATACAATATCTATATTATTAAATTTTAAATTGACTAATACCATATTTCTTCAATTTTAAGACATTTTAAAGCTTGTCCTTTCCATACAAGCAACACTAAAAATGAAATGTTTCTTAGACCTGTGACATCAGAAACAGTGATTTTTCCAAATTACTAATTCAGATAGGAGTATTATTGTTATAATCAGAGAAATGTGTAACAGATAAAAAAATAAGTAACTGATAAAAAAAATTTGAAAAATTTCATTTTAAAAAACTTTTGCAATAAAACTATAAGAAAACTTACAGAATTTTGATTTATTTATTTAAAAAAAAACTTTCATCTTCCTAGCATAAATACTCAAAATATTCGCATAAATATTCAAAATATTATAGCATTTTTATACACAGAAAGAAATTGTACCTATTATATTATTACGGTAAGTCTAAATCACTAGTCAACAACTTCCAAAAACATAGCAGGACAAAATTTATAATTACAATAACATATATTTTTAACAGATTATGATACCAATGGACATCTTGAAAGTGACATATATATATAAAGTTTAGAAAACAGATTTATGAAATTATTCTTGAAATAATATTATACTATCTACTGGTCTAATGTTGAATACTTCAATAGGATTTAAAAAAAAAAGAAAGAAAGAAAGAAAAAATATTGCATTACATACCTAGATAAACACAATAGTAAAAATGTGTATATTGCAGACTAACTAATTTTAACATTGTGATTAATATAAATACATTAATTATTGTTATGATTATGAAACAGATTATGCTATTACTGAAAACTATTGTTTGTTCCTTTCAAATTTTGTAACATGCAAAAGAATTACAAATTATACCTATAAGTACTGGATAATTTGCTTGATTGTTTAGTTGATTATGACAAAGCACACAAAGGTTATGTGCTCAAGAGGAGGGAAGCCATCTTCATGAAAAAATTTCTAAAATAAACAGGCTTATATTCATGTTATACATGGGGGGGGGGGAGAGAGAAAACTTTCATGCAGCCAACTCTTTTACTTGGTTTCAAACTCTGCAATTACAGGACAATATTATGACAGTATACACAGGAGGAAAAGTCCTTATATACTCCTCATTTAAAGGTCAACTGGAGAGAGGTATGTGCTCCAGTCACTTACTTCCAGAAATTGACTAATTCAAGTGGTGACAAATTATCACCTATCATATTTTAATTCAGATGCCACTACAGAGGCCATTAGGTTTAACACAATTATGTCCCAACTGCAATCAAAATAATTCCAAATGCCAAATGGGTGTACTAACCATTTATACTAAGACAGCACACATTGGAGAATGCTACATTTCTCTACAATACTTCTGTTTTCTTACATTGGTGCTCATTACTTCCAGCATAAAACAGAAATGGAAAGAGATGTACAAGCACAGCAAATTTAAAACAAGGATCCAAAATATAATTCAGGCCCACTAGTGGCTAAGCAGTAAAGTCACTGAACACTGGCAGTTCATTTCAGGGTTTGAATCCCAGCAAATGGGCTGAAGGCATCTCTGCCCTTGGTGGATACACCATGTATATCATGGAAATAAAATATATATGTTACCATATATATTGCAAGTTGAAATACATAATTCAACTTGCAGATGTCAGATTAAACATAAAGGTATAAAAACTCACATTACAGCAAATAAATTTCATTTCATTAATACTTACTTTTGAACTGTTATGATGCTTTATAATATGCATGGTATGATTGGTAAATAAAGCTGTAGAATATTTTCCTAGAGCATCAGTCACAGACTTCATGTTGTGATGAAAATCAAGACCCCACATTTCACCCTACAATAATACAAATAATAACTATATTTTTATGTAATACTGAATCTAGTTCATTAAAACTTTCATAAAACTTATGTGTCTATTTGATGATATAATATGACTTCTATCCTTCCAGTGATCCAAATGGTATGGTTCTTTTTTAATATACTTTATTTATGGATGTAAAATTTTTGTTAGTTTGAATAAGAATCTATTTTTCCATGCCATTCTTTTAGTATTCTAACAATAAAACCTTTTTAGATATGCGATATAATAT
Organism: Stegodyphus mimosarum; assembly: GCA_000611955.2. Lineage (NCBI taxonomy): Eukaryota > Metazoa > Arthropoda > Arachnida > Araneae > Eresidae > Stegodyphus > Stegodyphus mimosarum. The sequence goes on from KK121990.1 coordinate 216,011, forward strand.
AACTATCATAAAAGAAAATGCTTACAGAACACAATAAAATCTGTTGTTTTCCTTACAACTATTATACTCACCATCTGTTGCGTGTGATCAAAATAATCTTCTTTTCCACCCCAATACCCATAGTGAGAGTCGAAGCCTCGGAATGTTGGAGTGTACTCTTTACGAAAGAAACCCAAGTGCCACTGAAAAGAAAATATAGTTTAATCACTCACTTATAAAAAAAAAAATATATATATAATAATTAAAATTTTCAATAAAAAAAAAAATTGAAAATATACTACAAAACTGAGTTCATGCTTCTGGCAGGAAACCAAACTTCAGTGGTTTTTCCAGCTTATAAAAATGTCATGTAATTATTTCTAAGGCATAAATATAAATAAATATGAATAATATATTTTAAGAAGCAATAAGCGGCAGTATATTACAAACAATCTAAATAAAAAAAATAATGTTTCTTTAGGGATCAACTAAAATTTTAATCAGTAACATTTAGTTTAAAAGAAATTTCAGAAGACTAATAAATTTTAAAAAGGTAAGAAAATTATGAATAAAATTTAAAAAATTGTTATCGCAAATGTTAAAAGAATATAAGTTAAGAAAATTTAGTTGTAAGTTACCTTTCCAACAGCATGTGTGGAATAGCCTAACTTCCTCAAATACTGGGGCAAAAGAATTTTATTCAAAGGTAAACCCCAAGGCTGATCAACATAAATAACATCATGCTGTAATCCTGTAAGCAGTTAATAGAAATGATAGAATTAAGATAACAGAATAAGAAATAAAAGGTAGGACACTAAATGATACGTTAACAGAAATGACAAACTGAAATAAAGATGATAGATAAAAATTAAAATTTATAAATAAAATAAATTCTTATTTTAAAAAGTTTTCTCTCCCTCCTTTTTTTACAATTCTAATATTTTTTTATTATCTTACTGTGATCTTACATGAAAATCTGCAGTTAACCAATATCAGAAATGAATCACATGTAAAATTAAAGGCACAGTGTTTACTTATATCATAAAAGAGTGCATTTTTAAATGTAATGCAAAATTCACCAAAGACTTAAATTTCATCACCTTAAATTATTCAGCTTTCTAAAAAGCGATATAAGACAGCATTTCTGCATTAAAAAAAATTACTGAAAACAATGACAATTTTCTAATTAAAAAAAAACATGATTAATAATATTACCTGCATCAGTAAAATAAGCAGTAAGATAAGGTGAAGCATTAAAATAAAACTTGTTTTAGAATCTTTTAGACTTATTTTTTTTAGTCATAGACTTAATTTTTTACTTATATCTACAGAATTAGAAAAAGCATTCTGGAATTAGAATTTTAGTTTACATTTTATGCCAGTTAATATTTTTTTAAATATTTTATATTTTTAAAAAATGTATGTACATTATTTTAATACCGTAACTGATTTTTTAATTATACTGAGTGCAGATATCAATACATGCAAAACTGGGGACACTTAAATAATCAGAAATGCAATTATTAATATTTAAATTATTATAAAATAAAACAGAAAATAATTGTTTAATATAGCATAGGTTTGCTGACATACAGATTTTGTAACAAACATTTTTAGAGCCATCATTAATTCAAAATTTGTATGAACATAAAATAGAAAAAACAAAATTCTATGCAAAAATGATTTTGCATAGAATTGCATAACACTAGGATGCAAAATTTGCAAGTCTATCAGAATATATATTTTTAACTAAAAAAGTAATAAACAGATTATTTAACAGCATGCTCCAAAATTTAGTAGTATTTTTTGGTACTTCTTATTATTATGCCCACATTTTATAAATGGTGCCAAAATTATCAATAAATTGGCAATGCAAAAATCATCTTCAAATGGCCAGAAGTTTCAATGACAGTCGTTAATATTTTGCTTGTGACAAGATCTCCAAACAAATCCTGTGTTATTATATTTTCTTTTTTCATATAAATGCTGACAATTCACGAGCATTTGTAATTCTTTTGTTATAAAAAAAGTTCTGAATATTCATGATAATATAACATAAAAAAAATTCTGAATATATGAGAACATATTCTCTCTTTAAAAAAAAATTTCTAAAATGATTTATTTACCAAGGAGTGAGGAAATGCTTTCCGAGAAAGATACATTTTACCTCACATTCAAATATATAAAAACAGACATTAAAAAAAATGCATTTGAAGGTACAACAGCAAAAGCTACAAGTGAAAGGAAAGCATAGGTTTTGACAAGTAGTCCAGTTGTTTCAGAACACTGTTTGTAGCATAGCAGTGATTATTTACTGTTGGGAAAACCTTATATCAATAAGCGGTGGAAGAAGAAAACTCAGCCTTTACAAAAATACAGCTGTTGATTGGAATAGTTTCATACGAGAGATGTATACCATAAATTCCCATTCTGAACCATAAATTCCATTTTGTTGTTCCAACAACAAATGTCCATTTATGAAATGTTGAAAAATTGAGGCGTTCCATTAAATGGCAAAATAAAAATCAAAGAAACATGATTTGCTTTCATCATGAGTCTTACCTAGCATAGCTCATGTGGCAGAACTCATTAGGGCAAGAAAATGCTTCTGCTGCTATATTAAAAGCAACTGCGGAATGAGGGAACATGCAGCCAAGAAGTGCATATGAGAAGGAAACATGAACATTGTCATAATTTTAGTGCCAACCTGGCATTTAAAAAATGGAGGCTATAATATTAATAAAGTACCTTTTACATTGCAAAAAAATCTTATGAAAAGAATCGAACAGTTATCTTTAAGAATAGCCTTTGATAAACAAGAAATTCATGCAATGCATAACTAAGAAAATTAAAAAGTGATATCTTAAAGACGTGGGCAGCACAAAAATGATTCAGTCATTGTATTTGCATAAAAATCAGTGAATAAAGAAAGAAACTGAAAAAAAACTAAGAAATTAATTTAAAATAATAATGATATGAATCTATAAACATTCGCAACTGATAATATAAATTTTAAAACTTCTTTTTTCAAAGTCATTCTATGTGTTATAGCAAACATTTCATAACAGAAAAACCACTGAAGCCTAGCTTGAAATACACATCAATAAATTCATAAATATCACCTGACAATTAAAAAATATTTTGAATACATACACATGATATTACCCATTTTTAAATATCCTGATTACTATTTGTCAATTAAAAGTAACTACTTTTCTTTCATAATTTATAATTAAATAAAAAATTTTCTAACATTCTCGTTACTCGTATGTGATAATTTTAAAAACATCTTTAAGGTAAAATATTAAAATGTGCTGAAAACTGCACAATCTATGAAATTGTATTTTGATTAAAATAAAATATTTCAATAACTTATTCTAATGTACATTGTTTAAAACAAATAAATCAATAACAAAAGATTGCAAACTGATTCAAAATTTGATTTTCTATATATGAGTAACAAAACAAAGTAAGGTGAGAAATTATAAACCAGTACTCCCAATATGCAGGTAATGTACATGCCAGGAGAATTTATTGCTCATATATGAAACTACAAATAATGCAAATGCTATATAAAAATGTAATATTCATGAAATGTACATAAATATGGTAAATTTAAATGATAAATTTTGAAAAACAAGGCATTGCCAATATTCAATAAGGAATAATAAAGTACATTTCTTACCACATTATATACCATAATATCAATTTAATATACTTTACTATTACCCAAGAAAAAAGTAAAAAACTTCTGAGGTTCGCCTAATCCTCAAAAGATGATAGAATAGAGAGAAAACTTCAGTACTTGTGCTGCACAGTAAAATATGTAATGATGAATTTTCTTGTTGTTTAATATTTTATAGCCTGTTAAATAACTGCTCGTGTGCAATAATACAGGGTCTTTATAAAATCCGGAACCCATTTTGATGTTTAATAGCTCATAAAATAATGAAAATATAAACAAACTTATGGCATTTATTGATGGAATAACTTATATATTTTCCTTTTCAGGTTTGAATATCTTTACTTTTGTAAATATCGTCTGCGCATGTGATTCATTTCAGATAATTTCATTTTCCAGTCTAAATATCTGTACTTTCCTAAATATCGTCTGCTTATTAATTGCATTTTTCTCTCTTTTGTTCATGATGTGTTTATGATGTCTTCATGAATACCGTGAGGCACAAGGGGATTCCCCAAAGGTTAATGTGTGGTGTGGACTAATGCACGACCGAGTCACTGGGCCTTCCTTTCTTACAGAAAAGATGGTCTCATCAGTCATTTACTTAGACATGTTGGAAAACTTCGTATTTCCACAACTAGAAGAGCTTCAGCCACATGTTTTTTTGCAATAAGATGGTGCACCACCTCATTGGGGTACCATCATTTGTAGTTCTTTGAATGACCATTTTACAGGAAGATAGGTTGGGCGAGGAGGTCCAATTCCTTGGCCACCCAGATCACCTGATATAACGCTGCTGGACTTTTTCCTTTTGAGATTTGTAAAGGACAACGTTTACAGGAGGAGAGTGTCAAACATTGATGACCTAAAAACCAGAATTACAACCACAATAGCCTCTGTGGATCCCGACATACTTGCCGGTACCTGGCGTGAAATTGAATATCGACTTGATATTCTCTGTGTAACGAAGGGGGCACACATGAAAGTTCATTGACAAGGGTCATGAAACTTTTTGAGTCTATCTAACCATTTATGCTATTAATTTTAATCTATCTTTATTATGTTATGAGTTATTAAACATCAAAATGGGTCCAGGACATTACAAACACCCTGTATTATTTGATATTGTTAGTTTAATATTTTGAAAACGATGTTGTTAAAAATGTGATCACAGTTGTTAGCAAAACATTTTTCTTTTTGATTCGGAGAAATTCTGATTAACTTTTTGCTGAATATCAGATAATTCAGATAATGTCCCTGTTTCTTTAGCTAAGTGTAAAAGGAGAAAAAATTCTGTGTAAATAAATTGCTGCATTGATGTTGAGAAAATTTTTGTTTCTTTCAAGAAGAAGCACATTAGTTTTTACAGCTAAGTGAATTATTTCTTTTTGTGCTTCATTAAATAAAACAGATCGATACATTACAGGTCCATAGATGGTGAGTAATAGCATCCAACGCAATTATGTTAATTTTTCTTTTGCATATTGTAACACAACCTTAGGAATCTTTCCATGCAACTTGGCAGTCTCTGCATATAATCTGTTCTATTTTATTCATATTATATATTAGCCATATTCAGAATTTTCCCTTTAAAGAGAAAACATTTTTCATAAACTTAGGAGCATTAACTGCATCACTACTCTTTTGAGTATAGGTATTAATTGGTACATGCCAATATACTGCCAACAATCTATTGGTCCTTCCAGGCAATAAACATTGGCAATAAAACATACTTTCAAAGACAAGATACCAACCAAGCAGTTTATTTCTTTATTTTATTTTATTTTTCCTGAATACCATTAGCAATTGCATTCAAAATCACATCAAACAGATTGTTATTCTCTGTAGTTTATATCTATCTCCATATAAATTTTGCTAAATCTGAACAAAAATGACTTTTCTTAAACCAGTGTTTAGTTGCTATTCTAACATTTTGTCAACATTAGCGTTACATTTCCATCATACATATTCCCTCATGCATAATTTTGCCCTGTAACAGTTAGAACTTTCATGACTTTCCGGCAAAATGTCCTACGTCTAGAAATAATAGATTGTTTTTGGTTCATTTCCTTGCAAATATAGTAAATATGCATTGCAAAATACAATCAAACATTCCTCCTGTAACTTTCCATAACAAAAGAGATACCCAAAAAATGATGCAATCCAAAAATGTATTTTGCTCTAATAGCTTAAAGTAAATGTTTAAAAAAAAAAAAAAGGAGAGGAAAGCATCCACACTTTCCTTTAGCCTCTTAAAAGCAATAAAAAAAGAAATACAAAAACTGCAATTTTCTAATAAAGTTCTGAAACAGCTTCCAATGTTCCTGCAACACTTCCAATAGAGTAAAATATTGTTGGCAGTGTATTGGCCGGTACTAGCTAATATTCAAGTACCCTTTCCCACTCTATAATCATTATTATAATAAATAAGAACTTTCTAAGGTCCACAAACCACTGAATAGTAAAATTATTGAATACTAGTAGTTTGATCCAGGTTCAAATCTCATCAGCTGGGCTCGCTGAATAGAGTTTTCATACTTTTTCTGGTACTTTTCCATTAAATGTTAAACAGTTTGCAAACAGTGCAATTTAGTGCAAACAGTGGGTAAATATAGCATGATAAACACACCCATAATATATGCACTTTTGTTTGATGTAACTCCGATTGATTCTCAATAAGCCACATTGCTTTTTCTTTGGGAGGGAGCACAAGGATATAAATTAACTGTTATTGCTGTACTTTTCCCTTGCATTTTGGAAAAAAAAAATACAATTTGGAACTTGCTTTCTACAGAATAGCAAGCAGTGGACTATTTTCAAAATTATGGAATATTACCATCAAGAAAAGGGTGTAGTAATGGACACAATATGGTCACCTGAATATGGCTGATGAAACAGTAATAGATTAGAGCAATTACTTGCAGGAGGTTTGTACTCATAGAATTCTAAAGACAGCATCAGGTTAAATCTGGAGGGGGCCCTAACAAAATAGAATTCTTAGAAGACTTTCTGTGAAGTGCAAAAATGAAGCAGGTTGAATACTGATCGTTTATTAAATAAAAAGTACTCAGTTCCTTCAGATTTCTGCAAGAATGTTTGATGCAATTTTGGCAGGATCTCTAACTAACTTTCATGGTTGATGGAATATACATAAGTAACCATTTTTCTCCATATATAACATGAATATGTGCTAGTTTCCCTAGAAAAGTCTTCTACAAAGACATCCCTTCCTTTAAGCAGATAACCTTTGAATGGTTTGCAGTATTTTAACAACCTAACTTAACCTTCTAAATATGAAAGCTGCAATAATGCACAGAATAAAAACAGGGAGAATGATAGATCAAAATACACAGTAAATTCAGTAGATAACAAAAATTGTCTACGCACTCTGATCATAAAATCCCACGATCTTCTGTGAACATATTTATACCCGTTACAGCTAGCCATTAAGATCCAATATCACAATAGCTAAAAGTGTTTATTTATAGAATAATTTGTAGCTTGAGAACATTAAAAAGTTCTGGAAAGAAAATTCCATTCCTAACCCCAGTCTGGAAGCTTCAGTTTGAAACACAAATGCAAATCATGTTTGCAACTACTGTGAGAAGACAGCATTGACAGCATCCGGGCTACTGTTTTGTAAGTATCATAACTTGTTTTTACTTGGTATGCATTATGAAAATTATAAACTGCTATTTTCTTTTATTATTATTACTACTACAAATTCTAATTTATGGGCTGCTGTACTATTTCTAATTTATAGGCTGTCAATACCAGCACAGAAGAAACTGTCTACTTAGAAATGTGAATAAATATGTAAATACCAGCACAAAAGAAACTGCATACTCAGAAATGTGAATAAATATGTAAATGTCATATAAATGCATTTTACCTGACACAGAAAGTGGTAGCAAGATGTTTTTTCATATGATGATACATTCATAAAAAGAATTCTTAAAATAAATTAGGAACTAAGGAGAAAATATTTTCCAAAATATTTAAAATAAAATATTAAATTTTTTTTATCAAATTCTGTAAACATATATGTGAGATATAAAATATACGATGTTCTAAATTTGGTGATCTCCTCTAAATTTATCTGTTCTCATAAATTCGAGATTTTTCTACATTATGTAACACTGCTTAATAAGTGCAACTAAAACTAATACTAACAAATCATAGCTTGTTTCTAGAATCGCACCTACTCTGGTATAAATACCCTGGTGAGTTTATTATTTATGATCAAAAAGTATACTGTATACAAAGAATGCTTCTAATGTGCCTGGAAATAAAAATGGTAATTCGCTGAACTTGGATGGTGTCAACATCTTCTTCCATCTTTCCATTCAACTATTGAAAGCTAGTAAAAGTATCGGTGTTAACTGCACATCAAAATATCCATCATCAAGATATAAAAAAATACGATACTGCTTTAAAACCTAATTGGAGATCTCAAAATTAACAATCTAAATTTGGTGATTTCCTCCTAAAGTCGCCTGTTATCCCGAATTCGAGATTTTTCTATGTTACATAATACTGCTTGAAAAGTGCAGCCAAAACTAATACTAACCAATCACAGTTTGTCTCTAGAACTGCACCTACTCTGGTATAACGAGCTAATTACGTCATCTTCCTTTCCTTGCTAACAGCTCCCCACTTTGCTTCCCCATCTAAAAGGATGTCACCCTTGTTAATCGATGTATATGAGAAATTATTGTAATTGTTTATGATCAAAAAGTATACTGTCTATGAAGAATGCTTCTAATATGCCTCGAAATAAAAATGATAATTAGCTGAACTTGGACAGTGTCAACATCTTCTTCCATCTTTCCACTCTACTACTGAAAGCTGATAAAAGTATCATTGTTAACTGCACATCAAAATATCCATCATTAGCCCCAACATCGACTACAAGATGATTCCTCTTGTACGTTTTCCCGAAATTATTACCATTATACACATATATATATAAATAGGAAAATAATTAGACAAATGCAAGAATTAACCATCAGTAGTTCTAAAAGCTCTTTAAGGGTCTTCTCATGAATCTCATGAAATTACATGTAATATTTCCAGTATTCCACATGAAATTCAAACCAAAATCTTCTTCCTAGTCTAAATGATTTATTCTTTGCTTGAATTTTATATAAAAGAGAAAATACACTCTGAATTCAATTTTCTGATTCGCAAGACCAAAACACACAGACAGAAAAATCCTAATCATAAGTTAAAACTAATAAAATACATTATTTCTGACACAAATTTTTTAGATAATGACTTTTAGATAAAAATCATTACACAGTGCATCAATATGTACCTAATATTCAGTCCTTCATATTGCTTACTACTGCTTATGAATGAAGAAATATGGATTTTTAATTATTGCACATAATTTTTGCTCAATTTAAGAATTAAAAAAATAAAATTAAACTTTTTATAGTATTTAAGATATTAAAAAAATAAAAAATTTTTGACATCATGCAATAAAAAAAATACTTATTTCAATATATTTCTTTGAAAAATATTGTATAAAATATTTATTTTCAAGAAATATTCTAAGCCATTACAGAAAAAAATAACTTAGGTTATAAAACTTTTAGAATATTTAGACTTTGCAATGGCAATATACAACTGAAATTCGTTTGCTATAATACAACTGATTAGCACAGTTTAAATACATCTACAACTAGATAATTTTATATCAATATTCAGTTACTGGAACAAAACTTATTTGCAAGTTTTAGTATGTTATCATAGCTAACTATGTTCACTTAAATAAATCTACAATTACATAAGTATTATAAAAATAGTCATTTATGACAACAGAATAAAATTTTTAAAAAATGCCAGAAAATGTAAAAAGGAATGCAAACGTAACATTCTGATTTGAAAAACTAAGATAAATTGTCCTTTAGATGGATTTAGTTTTCCAGAAATGCAATGTGAATTTTGATACAATAAGGCTTTTGTTTTCTGAGAGTAATTTTCAAACACGAGTTTTCCTCAATTTATAAATAAACAAAGTATATGGGAACAATTGTTTCGTAAAATTGAAAGCAGTGTTGAGATGGAAATACCTATTACAATGAATAAGTAACATTGTAACATTTATAATTTAAATTAAGAATTTGTTCTATGATTTATCACTAGCACCTTACTTGGAAATGCTACCGCAGATTCTTAGCAAGCATATAATTCCGCTTAAGCAATATTTCTAAGTTTAACAGTAACATTTCTAATTTAAATTATGTAACTTGTAGCATAATTAATTAATCATATTAATAATGGTTAATTAATATGATTAGTTAACGGTTGATTGATTAATAATAAACAATTGAACAATAATTCATTATTAATACCATATACAGAAGTGCTGTTGCAGATTCTCAGTAAGGTATAATGTAGTTACAATTATATTTCTAATTCAAGCAATTTATAATATGATTTATAACTATTACCATATTACTTCAAATTTAAACTATGCTTAAATTTAAGCCACAGCAGGATTTTAAAACTGAAAATCTGGGAAAAGTACAGAAAAGTAATAAAAGAAAAGTAAAGATGATTTTACAATAAGAATTAAACAAACAAAAATATTTTTATTTACTTAAAGAGGTAAATATAAATATCAGCTACCTAATTTATTGATAATCTTCTTCAGTTATACTATAACATGAATTCTCATCTTCACTACTACACACCACAGTACATCCATCATCTTCAGTGCTATTAAAATCATTTATAAGGCAACATAAAAAATATTTTTTAATACTAATTTCTTTTAAAATATGAACGAAAATTCACAGACATAAGATGTTAAAATATTCACTCTGACTTTTAGTAGCACTCCAGTTTTATATTTAAAGATTTCAATAAAGTGTTGCCTAAATTCAGAGAAATAAAATACTTTTCTTATAAAAACTATTGTAATTCTTATGTACAATATTCTTACAGTAAATTCTTCGCAGTTGTATTGTTTTGAATTTGTTACAATCCTGTGAAACTGAAATGCTACTAGGCTATAAACATAAAGAAATGCAGTAAACGATTCCCATCTAATTATTTTATGCTTGCAATGACTTAAAAATAATAATATTTCAAATGCAATTTTAAAATGATTTTTATATTATATATATTATTATAGAGATTTCTGATGCAATTTTTGACATGCAATCAAGTGCCAAAAACTGACCTTTCCAATAGCATGTGTTTTATACCCTACAGTCTTAAACCACTGTGGCATTATAATCTTGTTTAATGGCAAACCCCATGGATGAGAAGAAGATATGACACCATGTTGCAGTCCTAAAATGATACCATGAAAGGCAGTTACATGAAACATTTTTTGTCATAAAATATTTTTAATTTTGAAATGAAGTGGAACTCTCTTTAATAGCACATTTTCAATTAAGAAAGTAAAAGTAACGTTAAAATATATTTCTCTCTTCCTCTCCTTTTTAATAAAATAATTGTGAGAAGTAGAGAAATGGGAAATTATATTAAATTAAAAGAAATGCATTTTAAAATGAACTCTTTCAACACTAATATAAATTGATAATAACATTATCTCTTTAATTCTCTCCCCTCCCACATAAAAAAAATTAACTTTTACTACACATTACATTTAGTAGCAACATCAGACCTTCAGATACTTATCTAACCTACTAATGATTTTACTTGCATAATATTAATTTGTCAAATTTGGTAAACTGCTGGATTTAAGAATAGACAAATGCAATATTAATTTTTAAGATACTTTAGTTCAGAAACTTCAGATATTTAAGATATAACATGCTTATTTAAACTGAAAGTTCAGCCTTTTAATATTACACGAATTTATCTACATTTAAAATATATTCATAACGTATGGGAAAATACATGTTTTATTTCAATCTATATAATAATTATTAATTATTTTTCACACACTGCTAACTTCTGGTATGCAAAGACAACACATATTCATTACTTAAATTTATTAAAATGTATTCTAATATGTAAAAGATTGCATTAAAAATGCAAGAAACATCCATAATAACACTTAACTTACTTTTTTCGCGGCCTTCTGCCTATGTGCATGCTGTTCTGTTTAAAAATCAGAGAACAGCAGAATTCTCAGCATTGCAGACCACTGCTCTTAATGTACACATTAATCTGTGTTGACTTAAAGAAAAAGGTACTTTTGCATTATCCACACAGTGGTTAGAAGAATCACTGGGCAAAGCCCTATGTCGCCAAAGTGGACAACCTAGAACATAACAAATATCTATTTTATCTGCCACTGTACACTAATGGTCCACATGCATTGTGCCAGCACACAATGGGTGCCTTTTGAAATTCCCATAACGCAAACAGTCGAATTGTATGAAATTGTACTGTGAAAGAATGACAGCAAAATATTTGAATTTAGTAGGAAATTGGTTAGAGAGTAGTGGAATATTGTTCATAGCAGCTGTTCAATTTATTTACTGCTGAGCTAAAGAATACACATCTCATAAGTTTAGTCATTCTTACAGTTCTCATTGTCTCTATATGTCTCCATATACAACTAACTACCGATTGATGGAATCATCTGCTAAAAGTACATGTGTCTATGATGGAAAAAGAAGAATGTCAAAAAATTGGTTCTTTTTTTAATAAAAGCAACCCCCCCCTTTTTTTTCAAAGTAAAAACAAGTTGATGTGTTTATGGAGAGCAGTGCCAAGTTGCTGTGTGATACCAAGAATTCTGCAATTTCTTAAGTTAAAACAGGTCAATGTGTGCCCGAGAGAACCATGATTACTGTTTTTCATACTTTGGGTTGGCAAAAAAGTAGCTGCCAATGACTGGCAACTTTGTGGGAGATATGAGTGGATAACATGAAAGCACCAAAATAAAAATAAGAGAAGTTGTACAGACTAACTTCATGAAATGCCCATTTCTACATCCTTTCACTACTAGGCACAATGTCACATTTCTGAAGAAATGCAACACTTGCTTTGTCATTAGCAGGCAAACTTCACAGTGGCATTATGATTCTTCACAAGAAAAAAAAACTCCATACAATAATTGTAGCTAGTAGAAATCACAAATATGATGCCTGAATTTCAAAACCACATGCATTATCATAACCACCACCAAGACAGATGGTGGGATTACATGCTGTATAATTACTAATGATGCAACCATTTGTGTCTTGCCAGATAAATACAATTTTGTAAAATTCTGGGTTGCCTACTTCAGCACCAAAGCACTTTGCCAGGTAATTCTTGTTAAGGGTTTAAGGATAATACAATAGAACCCAAAATACAATATTTTCCTTTTATACAAAATAATTAATTAGATAACAAAAAAATATATATATTTACCTGTATGTATTGGATAGAAACCAGTCATTAGTGCACTTCTTGAAGGAGAACATATAGGGCACACATAATAATTGTTTAATATAATACCATTATTTGCCAAATAATCTAAATTTGGAGTTGGAATCTGTGATGAGCCATGAAAGCTAAGATCATTCCAGCCCTAAAAATTAATAACAAATAGGCAGATTAGATATATAAGAAAAGAAAATTTGATTCGCAATTAAACTATAGTTAATTTTATCATTAATGAAAAATAAATTATAAAACTTGTATAAAAAATTAATTAACTGTTTTAAAAATATACAGCTATATAAAGCTATTAATTTCTTTGGTACTTTCTAATTATACACAGCTCCCTCCTGAAAAGTCACCATCTACTGTCGACTCATTTTTTGCTAAGCAAAGACGCAAAAGACAATAGCCATTTGCAAAAATGGTGCATGCTCAGAATCACATTAAACAGCAAAAAAAAAAAAAATTAGAAATATCCACAATAAAATACTTACTTATTTCTCCAGCTGTTTCCTCCATGCACTCTGTTTTATCTTTAAAAAATGTCAAAGAATCACAAAACTCAGCACTATGCACACTCTTGGTTCTTCTCATGTACAAAGCAATCTGTTTTTGTGTATAAGGCATTAGAGAATTGCACAAAGTTGGTATTGTAAATGTTGTTTGTTTTCCCGTGTACATGATGATCTGTTTTTTTTTTTTTTAAATAAAAGAATTTCAGAAATTTAGCACCGATTACTGAAAGTTTGAAATTCATAGAATGCAAATTTTTTTTATCATGTATTGTTAAGCAAAACGCCATGTTTCTGAAGAAACGAAACACTTTCTTTTTTATCAACTAACAAACTAGACTGTCTCATTGCAACATATTACAAGGAAAAGAATGCACTCAATGCAACAAAAACAAACATTAATGATCATTGAATCTAAAGGTAGGAATATAGCTTTTGATAAAGATCGATGCATATCTGTTGCAGGCATACATACCTGGGCTGTCACATAAACATTTAATATTAAAAATTTTTATCATAATGGCAAAGTTTCTGCAATTCAGTTTCCTACCTTCAGTTATTCTGACCCAATTTTAAAATAATTTATATTTTCAAATCTAGCTCCAAAAATAAGATATATTCTCAAGAAAGTCATTTTGTAACTGAATGAACAATAATTGTTCAGATATTAAAAAAAAAAAAAGGGAGGAAGGAAAAGACACATACATGACAAGCAACAAATCACTGCAATGAAAAATTTTCTGCAGCATCTACCTATTTATTTAATGTTGTCATCTACACCAGTCAATTACATATTCCCTAAAATTAGTGATGGAAATTTTGTAATTGTTGGTGAATGATTTTAACAACCATTCATACAAAGGTTACAAAATGCAAAAAAATTACTCATATATCCTCATCTTAGCAGAAGCAGATACTATCACCCAAATTTGAATGGAGGGGGAATATGTGCCTTGAAACTTATGGTATTCATAGCACAGATCCCTTTTGACTTTATTGGAACATGATTTCAAGCATTCCATTTCTTGTGAAAAACAGTTCTTATGCTTCAGTTTTATTCATTTCATTTCTTATTGATTGTTTGTTATTCAGCATGTAAGAGAACCTAACATAGACGTCTTATATACATTATGTCCACAATGTCCTTACTTGACCTTTATTTTCACAGCCGTTGGTTGTAGGGCACAAAGATCCATGTTTTCATGTTTTTTAATTTAAAAAGAAAATGAATTAGGTATAAAATATGAAATTTAACTTCTTATATGTTCCACTGATCCCTACACTAATGTTTAAGAAAATGTTATATTCATTTTCAAAATAAAACACAAAATGTTTGACTCTCATACAACAACAATTAAATGAGATATTTAATTTCAAAACTTGCAGCTTCCGACTTCATTTTCAATTTGCTTTTGGAGGAGAGCCAATAAATAAATTTAACTTCAGATTGACATTTTTTTTTTCATTAAATGCCATTCAGTGATATTTTTCTGTGGTTTACTTACTTAATGTTCTTTAATTTATATATATATATATATTTGAATTGGTATGCTGAAAGAATATTCACACAAATAATTTATAAATTTTAAAATGTTAGACAAATGTTATTGATATTCTTGTGCAGCTTTAGAATCCTAATCTAAAAATCATACAAAAAATTCATTAAGCTAGAAATATTTTTAATTTATGCAAAAAGTGTTATGAGTTAGCAACATGACAACGCTGAAGTCTATCAGTGTTTTAAAAAATGAGAATTTTGTAAGATTCTTTGTAAAAGATCTCTTATTTGAAAAAAGTTATACTGATCAATACTCTTCATAACAATATACATAGAAATACTCATCACTTAATCTGTTAACATAAGAAATCTTTTCCTAAGTTGATATTTTTTTAGTTAACTGGAAACACATTGCTCTTCAATTTGTGTACTGCCTTTGAATATGATATCCATACTTTAAAATACTTTTAAACTAAATAGCTGGGTCTGTTTGTATGGGGTTAGTTTTGGTGTGGAATTCACACTTATATTGTGTTTTTTATAATGAGTATAACATTTTCCTATATATGAGTACGGGACCAGAGGAATGTACAAAAAGTTCAAACTTTGTAATGTTTACAAAACTGAGTTTGTTTTTTTAATTTCAAAATGACAAAACATGAATATTTGTGCATCTTTTGTAATTGGAAGTGTACGTCTACAACCAACAGTTTTAAAAATAAAGGCTAGGTAAAGACTTTTGTGCACATGGCATGTAAATACTTCATTTTAAGATGTGATACTTACCAATATATAGACGAAATAGAAAATCTTAAAATAAACTACAGCACATAGTTTATCTTTTTAATCACAGATAATTATTTGCATACTGAATGAAAAGTACAATGATCATGTATGTCTCTTGTACTTTTTATTCTGTACATTTTGAGCAATCAAGCTGGCACACTAAAAGAAAAAAATACTATGGATGAAAAATAATAATTCATTCATTTGGACATACAGCTGTTGTTGCACAAATACTAATATTTCCAGATGTGAATTTATAGGGTTGCAACTGCACATAGTCATGTCATTAAATAACAAATTTGTTTTTTTAAAAAATAGTATACATATCCTTATGTCTTAAGATCAAAGACCTCTATGCAGCCCCCCCTTTATAAATCTAATGCTGAAAATTTTTTAACATTTTTTTAAATAATTCTTTAAAAAAAAAAAACTTTAATATGAGTACCACACAAATTTTATTTGTATATGATAAATATATTTTATCAGACAAATCTCTCACACACACAAAACTGAAAACAAGAATACTTTTAAACACTACAAATTCAGTTAAGCACCAATAAAAATAAATAAAGAAAGAAACATATGTCTAACTCTTTGCATTTGTAAATGATTTAATACTATGAAAAATGGTTAAGCATTAATTTCATTTAATATTTTGTATCACTTTAGGTAAGTTTAATAAGGTTGCTTAAATTTACACAAATCACATATTAATTTATGTATCAATATTTGCATTATTATTTTTAAATTTAATAATGAATGAATATCATTAAATGGTAAGAATGGAGACAGTTTCTCAACATTAAGCTGACAAGTAAAAAAGGTATTAGTGCCTTTTACTTTTCCATTTTAAAATCTCTTACATTTTTTTTTTTTTTTTTAATTATCATTTTCCTCTTTCTTCTGTTGCATAAATAATGACTGCTGTACTAAGTCAGAATTGTTAAATGTTCTCATAGGCGATAATTATTATGCTAACTCAGAAATGTTAACTTATGTCATCAAAATAACTTCTGTGCTAAATTAGAATTATTATGTAATCTGTTCAACGTTTACATAATACATAAACAAGTGCAATTAAGAATTAATGATTAAATTTATAAGAAATTACTGCAAAAGTAATAAAAGAAATAGATAAATATTAAAAATGGAAGCCACTAAATCGACGCAATTATTGAGCTTAGATTTATGTTGAAAGTATGATTATTAATTTAATCAAAACATCAAACAACTATATATAAGCATTTTTTAAAGTAAAAAAATTCTTACCAAATCATCAGCAACCAATATAATAATATTTGGTTTCCCAAAAGATACTCCGAGCAATGAACAATACAGGATGATAGTAAAAGTAAGCCTGAAAAAAATTACATAATGACAAAAAATTCATGTGGATATCGAATTGTACACATATCAATAAGAAAAAGAAATATTAAATAGCAAGGAGATTTTTATTCTTAATACATACAAATCCATATCTTTATAACCAAACAACCCCAACTTTTATAGACTCAAAAACAAATTGCAAAATTATTGCATAAACTAGTATTAAAAATTCGAATTTAACGCACAACCAGCGCAAAATCCCTCCGCAAATTCATGTTTATCAACAAACAGTATTACGCCCAGCAATAGCACTCAAAACACTTACTTCATTTTCCCTCAGTGGATCTATTTTCCCCTATTTGCAGCTTCGTCGAGGGAAACTATCCGAAAGAAACGCAAATTACCAGTAATGATGTTTTCCCAAATATTACTTCGTGGAAAATTAGTCTCCGTTTTGTCTCAGTCATTTAAATTCAAGAGTACATTCGAAGAACTTGTTAATTACAAATTTTCTGAGCTAATACTTTTCCGGTAAGAAGAAAAGGAGAGGAAAGTGCGTGAAGAATGGAAAGAAAGTACTGTATATTGTTTCAGGATACAGTATACTGTTATTGAAGCACTTTTAAATCATTTGTACTATTAATTACCAAGTAATTTCTGTAAGTGTACCAAGTAATAAGACAATGTATCACGATTTTTGTTATGAAGCAAAAGATTTAGACCCAAAGAATGTAAGCAGAAACTGCCTGATATTAAATAAACCTGAGAAAAAAATTAGACGGAGTTACTTTTAAAATGCCTTCGTATTGTATATTTTGTGCTATTCCGAAGGCGATTATTTGCTTGTGAGTGACAGGGCTGTGACAGTAATTGGTAGAAATGGAACTATTTAAAATTGCGTTTGTTATTCTGACGAAAATCTTGAGGCAGACAGTTTGAAATCGATTACATTGTTACATACATAATATAATTTAAGAAACTGAATTAATATTTAATAAAAAGACGCATCATTGTATGATTTCTATTTCAAAATGCAGTTATATGTTGAAAATTAAGCCACCGTTTGTTGAACGCAAGTAGCATTTAAGGGGCCATAAAACCGCAAAGTTGAGCGTCAGAGAAATAACCGTTTTTTTACATTTGAAATTCTTAATAGAATAGTGAATTAAGTCGATCTGGGCACCAACTTCAGTGTCTTTTTGCCAAGTGGGACCAAAAGTAGATTTCAGTTTTGTGTACTGAAATATTTCGCAGTGGCTAATCACACCGACGGTGCGCATAGCCCACGTACGTTAGCGCATGCGCACAATCAGTCCAAGTGCAAGCATTTTATGCCATTTGCCGTAAGGCAGGTGCATGCGCACAGCTTTTTTGATTCAATCATCATTCAATCTTAAGTTTCTGCTTATCTTCCTCATATGCGATTTCCTTGTTAATTAAATTTTAGTTATTGTTACTGAAATTTATGAGTTATTGTTACTGAAACTGTTACTGGTTTGAACCGACGGCAGATAAAAAAGAAACCTTAAATTGTGCGTGTGCGAGTTGACACATTTAAAAACAAAACGGATAAGTAAAAACTTGAGATTGAACTAAATTATTCTCATTTATTATTACATGAGATTGAACTAAATTTTGTGGATTCAAGAGTTGCCAAACGAGTAGCTCTTGAAAAATTAATCGAAGAGTGTGAAGTATCTATTACTCTACGAATTGTACCTATGCAACGTATGACAGGTAAAATAGTAAACATTGAATCTATTCGAAAGTGTTTTCAACCAGATGCTTTCCTAATAATTGAGCAATTAAAAAATGCAATCATTTACATGGGGTGGAAATGCTGTGACTGTTTAGAAGATTTAGAATATTATTATATTCAGTCCGATTTGTGTCTTAATTGGTATAACTAGACTTGTCAAAATATTGTAATTTATCCACCAGTCAATTATTGGTTTTGTCCAAACTGTAGATACCTATCATATGTTACAAATTATATTTATTTGAAATCTTTTTATTACTTAATTAAAAATGATTTAATTTGTAGAATGTATTGTCTGAGTTCTATGTCATATGATCTTAACTAGATATCTAGCTGGCCTTGGTTAAAGGGTCCTGGAGCAGCATTTTGGTGATACCATCATATCACACCATTATCCTTTTTCGCAGCCTCCGCGATCCCCCGATCTGACGCTTATGCATTTCTGGTTTTGGAGATATCTCAAATTCAGAGTTTGCCTGTGCAATTCGCAAAACTTTGTCGGATTTAAAGGATTCTACACGGCGGGAGATTGCAAACATCCCTCATGCCATGTTGCGTTCATCGGTATTCTCTACCGTCTCCCGATGCAATGCATACTTGCCTGTGATGGCACTCATACGGAAAATGCTTGATCTAAATAAAGATATTCTTTTGTCCGACATGTGTTGTCATCAGTGATCCGAGTTTTGTCTCTGTCATATGCAAATTTTCTGCGTGTGCCCAGATCGTGTTTCGTTGGCCGATTTTAAGAACTTTTTTTTTGTGTATGCATAACACAGCAGTTTTTGGACATATTGGTACCGTTCCGACTCTATTTGAAGTTTTCGCATGCAACTGAATATTTTGCAACCGGAAAAAGTTGGCGTTGCCATTCGACATTTTCGAGTTTCTGTAACTATAACCGTAACCGTGAGCGCCCCTGTGTTGCCATTCACCTAATCTGGAGTGCATACCTCCGAATAACTATATTTGCAATCTCATCTCGATCGGTTAGCCGAAACGGACGCTAGAAGTGTAGATGCTGGCAAAGTTTCTTTATGACCACCCTGTATGTATGTATCTCGCATAGATCAAAAACGAATAGCCCCAGAACGTTGAAATTTTGTATGTAGAACTGCTATAACATGTAGAACACTTCCTATTTTGGTTGCAATTGGCAGCATCAAAAGTATATACATTTTTGTATATATCCACTCTGTTACTCGCCTCAGTGAACTCAGTTTTTTTTATTCTCACATGTTGGTAAATTGTGCATTTTTTGCTTTAAAAATCATTGAATTATGTTGTTCTTAGTTTCCGGTTAATGTTTTTATGCCTTTAGTAAATCTGCATGCAAAATTTGAGGTATTATGAACAATTTGAAAGTTGTTTAAGTGCGGCTAAGCCTAATAATTTTTCTCACGGCGGACATATTTATTTACATTTGAAACTTAGGAGAATATTGGATTTGTTGCCAATCTAGAGAAACTAAGCTTGGCAACAGCAAAGATAACGCCTTCTTTTATTATTGCGAATTAAGTAATGCTTAATCCATTTTGGAATTTATTCGAGGAAATAAGTGTTTAAGATTTACTTCGTAATTTTTAATAGAGATATTTTGTGTTTTAATGTATTTTTGCCTTGTCGCGAAGTGAGAACTGAGTTAATTGAATGAGAAGTACTAAATCGTCTGTGAAAAACTGCCTTTTTTTTTAAATTTCTTTTACACATTGTTTTAGATTTATTATAGGATTTGAATAGAATATGTGGCAACGATTAAGTAATTCTCCAGCTGATATACAACGCTGTTAAGTGAAGGTAGTGCCAGAGTGTCGCTGTGGTAAACAA